>CM030018.1:12398729-12681229 GCA_017639485.1 Pluvialis apricaria
ATATACAGTATTCAATAATATACAGCATTTCAGACACTTTTTCCATTTTCTCATAAACGAGGTCATAATTTCTTAAATAGAAAATTTAATTGCCTTAGATGATTAACCTTAGGCATATAAAAATTTTTACTTCTTTAAATGGGAATTACATATAAAGTCAGTATTAAAGAAGTGCTGGCTTTGGGATGACAACAGTTGGGGGCGATAGAGCAAAGAGGGTTGAAATAGATGAGGAAGGCTTTGTCTGTATGTCAGCTCACTCCTCAACACCGTTTGGAATGGAAGCTGAGATTCTTGTCTGTCTTCCCTGCTGCAAAAAAATGTTTGTGAAGTCTCACAGCCTAGTGTCCTTTCTCCCTATAATAACAGTACACTTGGCAGATACCACACAGAACTTTTGTTGTTAGGGCTAGGAAAAAGCAATAAACTGGTATGAGTAGGCTTCAGTTTACTGATGATGTATATAAATGTTGATATGTGATGTGCCATGGTCAGGTTTCTCTTTTTCATTTTCCTTTTCTGGAAAATTAAAATTAATAATGATTTCCTGTCTTTCATGTTTTTAGGTTTGCAGTCCATATCGTTAGTTTAAAAGACTTTCTGTGCATGATGATACAAAGAAGTACAACATGCTGTTTTGGTGAGGCTACTGATTGTGGTGGATTTATTTTTTTTTTCTTGCACATGATGGGCTACAGAGAAACAAACCAGATTTTGCCCAAGAAATTCTAAGGAAAATTTCAAGAGAACTTCCAGTTTTACAGTGGTACAGTAGCTGCTACCTCTTTACCTAAGTTCTCTCCTTATGATAATGCTTTTTTTTTTGGCAATCAATAATAATTTTTAAGACACGTTTTGTTATTTAATGATGTCTGTTGTGATTATTAATTTGTAGTCATTTATTTCATATCTGGGCATGCTTGGTTTTTCAGTCTGCCACTCGTAGTAGATGGATACCACACGGGGAAGTCCCTGATGACATGGTCATCACTTTACTCTCTTTTAGTTGGTAATTTATATTAAGATCCACTCTGCCATGATCATTTATCTCCTCTGATGCCTTCTTTACTTTTTTATTTTTGTTTTCTGGTTTGCTTTAACTTCTATTTTAAAAGTCATATGAGGGTAAGGAACAGAGAAGTGACAGACTGTCATTATTCTATCTGCAAAAAAGATAAGGCATATTAGGAGGGAATGTGGGCTGTCCACAGCTTGAGCCCATCAAAGTTATCTCTTTAGAGGGTTTATGTTTTATGAATGAGCAAACTACTGTACTTAAAAGTAGCCCATCATATACTTCATGGATTTTCAGAAATGACAGTAGAGAAATGCTTGTGCATAATTGTCCTATTTTTTGAAGGATATGCAGTAGGACTGGGTACAATAACCAGTAGCTTTTATTTCATGTTATGATATGGAAGTGGGAACAGAGATTTCTCCTGATTGTAGCTAGAGGCTGAGGTCATTAAGATATTTTTTTTTTTCTGGAAATGTATCTTCCCAAACTTTAAGTCAGTAGATATTTCACATGAAGACATATTATAGAGTGAGGTCAGTATGATATTTGCAAAGCCTCCTCAAAACAACAACATCCTTTCAACCAAACCCAAAATATTTTACTTGCAGTAACCCAAATGAATAAAAAAACCCCGAGTTTTCAAAAAACATTTGTCTATTTAAGGTAAAAGTCTTAGAAGTTGAAGAATCTTAAAAAACAAAAAGAAAAATAGTAACTTGAATACTTAATTTGCTGATAGACATAGATCAGAATGTAATAGCGATATTGACCTAAAGGCTTGCAAGACTTAACACTCTCATAATCTCCATTTAAAAATAAACTGACCTGAAAATGCCAGGAGCAACCTAGCTTCTCACCCATTATTGTTTAATCATAGTAATATAATACCTCTTCCCTCAGTACATTCAGGGAATGGATAATATTTGTTCACAATTGTAGAGACATGTTCAGTCAAGTACATATTCTATATTGTCAGATTTTTTAAATCAGAATGTCTGGCATTGTCAGTTTTATCAATTACACTGATGCAGAGAAGCCTAAATTTTTAACGAAAACAAGGATTTTATTTTCAAGTCCCTTCTTACAGAAGTATCCATTGGATTTTTAAACGAAAAGACAGTCATATAATCCTAATGAAATCAGAAGTCTGAGAATACTTCAGATTTCACAGATTGACAGCATCTTTTATAATTTGATGTGGTGAAAAGAGATGGGTTTAGAGGCAACTGCAACCTAGAGTATTTGAAATTGCAATCAAGCTGTTTCAGCATGCATGATTTTCAAGGCTTGGTTTAACCATCGTAACATTCAAAAGTTGTTGTTAACTGTACGATTAAGTATTAAAGCTGTCTTCTTCATCCTGCCACCCTTGGTGTAACAGTATAGGTAGGTGGGGGAATATTTTTTTTTTTTCAGTTGCTGTATGAAATGACAAGATTTATTAGTTTGCAGTATCTGTGTGCAATCCAACAAATTTTTATAACCCAGCTGTGATACCAGGTTGGAGGAGTTAGTTCATGTTCCTTTTTGTTGAAACCCTTTCCTATAAAATTAATGGTGAACACCACAAAAGAGTTTTTTCTGATAAACCTGGATTCGGTAGAGCCATAAAGAACTGGTGAAGAACCTGAAGAAGAAAGGAACCATTACCCAATAAAGATACTTGTTTGCTTCTTGTAATTTTCAGTATGTTCTTCAGTTTTGACAAGTCTTTAACGTGGAATCCCCTGGAGGTTCATGATTTTGAGAGGGCTTTCTGTTCCTTCTAAATACTAAGTCCCTCTATATGTATTAAATTTGACGTGAAAAATTACTAATTATTTTACAAGCTTGTGACACCCTTTTTAATTTATTAGAAATTTTCCTAAGATGTTTGGACAAAGTGTATAACCCAGTCTTCATAGTATGTGAATATTAAGGTTTGTGGGTTTATGTTTCTTTTTGATAAGAATAATTTATTTTATTATACAAATGTGGTTTGTATCTCACCAAAGGATCAAATTTCTAACTTTGAATAGTTAATTTAAAATGTTGTGTGTTCTCCTATATATTTAACTCTGCCTTTATTAAAGCTTCTCATTCTTAACAACTGTGCTTAATGAGGCACTGTCTGCCTTTTCATCGTGGAGATTTGGAAAACGGAATCTAGTGAGCAAGCTCACAGCAGATATTGTCCTTGATCTGCATTGCTGTTTTCTGAAAGACATTTGAATAACAGATTTTCGTACTTTTTTCTTGGAGAAGTGACTTCCTTTCAAAAAAGTGAATTTTGTCTTAAACTTGGAAGATTTTAGATATTGCACAAATCCTATGTGTATTATGGCTTGGACCTTGTGGACTTGAAGGAATGTTACTGGATATACGGTAATTTTGATTTTACTAAATCAGTTTCCTCAGCTGACGCGGCCTGTGTTTTTTACTTTTATCAAAAGGTTGAACAGGTGTAGTGCTAAAATTAGAGTAACATAAAATGATGAAAGTCTAACACCTAGGGACATTATGTAGGTAAACTCTGACATTCTTTGAAATGCTTCTGCTGTAGAAACCAACAGTTGGATTATGTTGATGTACAGTTCTTACGCAGACTGTGTTGGTAGAGAACTGATTTCATTAGCTGTATGGATAGAAGTTTGCCTACAGGCAGACCTAAATAAAGATGTTTTAGAAACTCTTTCTCTATTTTTTTTTTTTTATTTTAAGTTACTTATTGCTGCTTTTAAAGAGCATTTTTTTTTTTGCTATGGTTAAACTTCCTAGCAAGTCACTTAATATTTTGCTTGTGGTTTTTGGTTTTGTTTTTCTTTTTTAAGGATGAAAATTGTCAGTTGTGGCATATCATATATCTCCTGTGAGCAGAAACTTGGGCTAGCTAGTGTATTATGTCTCCTAATGTAGTTGGAATTCAGAGTAAGGCATAATAATAAATCCTTCTGTTTATCAGTTTTCAACCACAGATAGGCATGAAAAATAAGCAATTATAGATAGATACCTGTGATGAGATTTCAGCAGTGGATTGCGAAGATTGATTTTGGTGATAGGGAATGAATTTCAGCGCTACAGCTTTTGTCAGTAATATTAAGTTAGAAGGAAGTAATTCCAGCTGGAGGGAATACCAGAGAAAAAACAGACCTTAGGATGAGCTGCCCTAAGAAGGATTTTTGATGATACACAAATTGAGTCTAATAGGGAATTAAGCAGCTAAAGTAGGAAAAACCTCTGGACTACAGTTTATAATTTTAGTTTTAATTTTTTTGTATAAATTGAAAAGAGAGCTATAGAGAGGGCTTAGTTTTGATATTGCAAAGGACAAATAAGTGGTGTTTGCAAATATGTGGGGAAAGCAATTTGCTCACAGAACCTGTTTTCATTAGTTTGTGTAGTGAAGAAAAATAAGAAAAGAGAAAAAATACTTTCTGATCAAATAAAAAGATGCTTTTATCCTTTTGAATATGAAGTACTATTTTCTATATGACTTTTAAAAATAGTAATTTTTAATATAAGATATTCCAGTGTTATGTTACTGTCATGTTTATGTGCAGGAAGAGCCATTTTGAGTGTTATGTCTAGTTGCTCAGTATCTGTGAGAAAGCAATTCATTTTTTTCTGTTGCCTAAACCTAGGGAAGAAAATATGTCAGATACAAAATCTGCATGTGTGCCGACAATGTAATGAGCAGAACTATTCTTTTGGTAGGATTTTTTTGAATGGATGACATTGTGTAAGATATCTGTGGTGTGCCTGGCTTGAAAGTCAAGTATCTAGTGTTTAATATTGAGGAGATTCTTATTGGTAGTGTGTTACAAAACAGTTTGAAAATTCTTTTCGGGACAATTAAACCTCTGTCAGATTCCTGACTTAGGATCTCAGTAGTGGCTTGACTTGCACTGCTGAATATAGTTGCAGGTATCTCCACTTGTCAGGGCCTGATATTCAGAACAGATAATTTAAGTAGAACCTGTTTGTGTGTTTGTAGGACTTAACCCAAATCCACAAAGGATTACCAGTTTTAAGCTGTTTCTGCTAAGATTTTGAGTGGAATTGTAACATATTATTTCTCCCATAATGTAGCTATATAACTGCACATGTACTACTTGTATACCACTAATAAGCTACTATTAATCATAATATACGAATGCAGATACATAATAATGTACTACTACTATTAATATACTGATGTACATGTGTAATTAATATATCTGCAAGATACATATGGGGGGTGTTTTGATGGAAGGAGACATTGAGACATCTTAACGATCAAGACATGTATGTTTCTAAAATT
This sequence comes from Pluvialis apricaria, assembly GCA_017639485.1. Lineage (NCBI taxonomy): Eukaryota > Metazoa > Chordata > Aves > Charadriiformes > Charadriidae > Pluvialis > Pluvialis apricaria. The sequence continues at coordinate 12,404,027 of CM030018.1, forward strand.
TTCTTCCTTTCACTGGTTTGAAGCACAAATCATTGTTGTAAATAAGGGAGAAAATGAATTTTATATACCTTGTTAAAAATTAGTTAAAATTCTGGTTTAAGCTCCATTCCGTAGGAAAACAACTATTCTGTAGGAAAGCAGCTATATCAATTACAAAATTTAAGAGACTGCTTTTTGTAATGTATATGCAATGATAATTACAGCAAATGAAAAACTTCTAAGTATTTGCTGTGCTCATTGAAATGTGGAGTTATGCTTTAAACAAATCACATTCATGAACACATACTTTGAAATTCTTAATGTGTTGTCCTGCTAGGCATACATATTTTACACATTATTGTCCATGTCAGTCTCTTCATCACACTTGCTGTCCTCTGGCAAGTCCTTGTCCAGTCATGCTTCATTGGACACCCTGAAGTTTTTCTACAAGTTGTCAGGTCATATTTGTAGGTCTCTGTGCAGAGAAGTACAGTCCTGTTCGGTGTTTCTATTATAGTTTTTGCTTTGATATATGGTACACAGTTAAGGGAAAACTTACTTACAGTCATTTTCCTCCAGACTGCCTTTATCTGAAAGCGAAATCATGATGATTTATTTAGTATTTTTGCTTGTGAATCAGATTGCCTATGGTTGATGGAAGAAGATAACATACCAATTAGATCTGTAAGGTCATCTGCAGTGGAGATGTGTACTGGTCAAGAGAGGCACTTATGCCTGTTTCTTTGATTATGTGCATTGCGGTTCCTGCTGGCTATCCTAACAAAATTCATTAGACTATTCAGACGTTTGAGAAATAGCCAACGTATTGCTGAAAGCTTTGATCTTGCCAAGATATCAAATGACATTAAGGTCTCCTAATTATTAAAACACAAGTACCTGGAGGAACATGTCCAGGTCCTTTTAGTTTTTGATTAATAAGTTTGCTAGGGCATGTGAGGATTAATCTCAGTCCTGATGTAGTTTTCCCCTGTTCCCTTACAAGAGGTATTTCTCAGTTATAATTATGTAGTAAGGGACAGCACATTAATGTTCAGTGAACTGACAGTCACTAAGTGATGAGAGTGGAATTTGGATCCAGGTTTGTTACTACTTGTTCAATAAAATTAATTATTCTTTGATTTTACTTACTTTTTGATAGAGGAATACATGCATGTTAAGAACTTTAGCAGAACTTGGAACAGAATGAGTTCACGGGTTGATTAGGGTATTGATTTCCAGACTCTAGGGTGACAGAAGTCAGTAACCTTTCCACTCCTGGCAGGGTTACCGAGGTGGCATTCAAATCCTCAATAGATCTTGCTATTATAGAGGCAGATTTTCAAAGGTTCTTAACTCAGTTTCTAATTTGGTGCTTGCTATTTTAAGCCTGCAGTATGCCCAGGCAAACTAAGCTAATAGTGGGTATTTACAAACCTGTGACAGCTTCCACAAGACCCATTCCTTTGAGAAGAGACAGGCAGTTTTGACACTAATGTCTCCCTTTTGCACTTACTCATTTTGGACAACCTTTTAATTAAAGTCTGTGGAGCATTCAGGCAGATGCTGATCTCATTTGGCACTTCTCATTTAAAACTTACCCTGTTGTGGGTTGCCGTGGTGCATTTCAACCTCAGACTCAGATCAATATCTAACAAGTTCCCTCCTCTACAGTTTCTTCAGGTGTCTCGGAGTGGCTGTGCTGGGACTTTTGGAATGCACATTCTGACATGAAAGGTGTCTCTTTGAAACATGTCTGGTTTTATTTAATATGGTAGTGGGAAATAATATCCATGCTGCTGCTTTTTACATCGTGATTTTTGGATGTATTTTTGATGCTCCTTCTGGCTGCTTTTGTGCTATACGGAGGAGAAAGCACATAGCTACTTTCACAGTCTGTCTAAATGTTGAAGGGAATTATACCTGGGTGACTACGAGAACAGTGCAATAGCAGTGTGGGCTACAGTGGTTTTGCTTCAGTGTCAGTCTTTTTTTGTAATGAGGCGATTCAAGTTTATCTTCGGAAACTTTGGCTTTACATGCAATGTTTTAAAAGCTAGGGAAGCCGAATTGAGCATCACCAGGTCTCCCAGCACTGCAGAAATGCAGTACAGAACACACACAATTCATCTCAAAGTTGAGAAGACTCTGTAAGTCTTAGAGGTAGATGGTAACTGAGAATTTTTCCATGAAAATGTAAAAATGCATGTTGTATGTATCCATGTTCTATGATGATACAAGGCATGTTTAAGGTTCGTTTTCAGGAAACTGATCACTTTTGTGACTTACTGTTTGATAAATTAGAAGTTTGGTTTTGCTGTAGCCACTGTTTTTTACATATGTGCTATCTTAAGCTAATATATTCCGGGGAACATTAGATTCTGAGTACGGAAATTAATTTGGATTTAACAAGTTATTGTCAATATGCTTTCTGTTGCTCTTTAGAGAAAGAGAAAAAAGTGATGTACTCACAGTTACAGTTCTAAAATTCAGATGAATTAATACAGTTTTGCAAGTTTAACTAAGAAGAATTTCTGTGATTATCTTGGGTGAACGCTGATTTTTCTATTAAGAGAGCTTTCTGGATAAGAACAGAAAGTACTCAAAGGTCATGATGGATTACGTCTCAGGAATCTAAACTAAGAAACTCACATTTGACTTTGTTAATCACAGCACCAAGGAGGTTTTTTTACGACAATCCACTTACTGGTTGCTTATAGATTGCAGATTATAATACGGTGTACTAAATATGCCACTTGCCATCAGACAGAGGTTTGTAATTATGAAAAGCTGAAGCTTGCAAGAGACTGATGTAAAAGATATATTAGTATTGCCGTGGGAGTGAAGGAATAACATTAGTAAATGCATACATCAGACAAAAATAACATATTTTAGTTGGAAGGTGGATGTTTTTTTGGAGAGGAATGTAATGCTGCAATTAAAGAAGTGGAGCAGGAGAGAGAGTACAGCTGTTCAGCCTAAGTGGCGCACCTTCCTGGGAGAATATTTCTCCTTAGCAAGATAACACTGTTTGCAAGGTTAGACATTTTGGCAACACTTTCTATTTAGAGTCTTAAATACTAAGTTCTTTGTATTGTTAATTGGATTTAAATTAAAACTGATCATTTTAGGTGTTCCTCTTTGTATGTTGTTTCAGTTCCTGTAAAGCTATTTTGAAAATAAATGCGTGTGTGTAGATAAGTTTTCATGTATGTGTAAGTAATAAATACACACTGAAATCAAGTATTAACACCATTAACTTTAGAAATTCTGACTTTACATCCATTATTAAACTTGTGGATAAATCATGTTGTAAATGTAGACAGCTGTTTTTACCTGGACCATGTTCCCTTTTACCTTTCCAGGCTTGTTAGCTGGGGTACAGTGCTGTGTCAATGCAGTTGTACTGCTTTCAGAGTCAAACTGGGTGCGCATACACAGCTTTTCTGGAGCCAGAAGCATTAAATATGGACTACAGGAACATTCAAGTTGGCTTCTGTAGCAAAACTTTTTACAAGTTTAGTGCCAGTCTACTTGGAGCCAAGCTGGCCAAAAGGCCCAAGTTATATTTGTACTGTGCTCCCTGGTGTTACCGATAAATATTATCAGTTACAAAAAAAAATATGCACTTTGTCGCAGTCTTGTGTTACCCCAGCTATGTTGCTTCAAAATCTGAGCTAGCGTCAGGAAGGAGGGAAGCATATTTTCAGTTGAAAGCGTATCATAGAATGGTTTAGGTTGGAAGGCACCTTAAAGATCATCTAGTTCCAACGCCCCTGCCCTGGGCAGGGGCACCTTCCACTAGACTGGGTTGCTCAAAGCCCCATCCAGCCTGGCCTTGAACACTTCCAGGGATGGGGCATCCACAACTTCTCTGGGCAACCTGTTCCAGAGTCTCACCACCCTCAAAGTGAAAAATTTCTTCCTAATATCTAATCTGAATTTACCCTCTTCCAGTTTGAAGCCATTCCCCCTCGACCTATCGCTACATGCCCTAGTAAAAAGTCCCTCCCCATCTTTCCTGTAGGCCCCCTTTAGGTACCAGAAGGCTGCTATAAGGTCTCCCTGGAGCCTTTGCTTCTCCAGGCTGAACAACCCCAAGTCTCTCAGCCTGTCTTCATAGGAGAGATGCTCCAGCCCTCTGATCATCTTCGTGGCCCTCGTCTGGACTCGCTCCAACAGGTCTATGTCCTTCTTGAGGATTCCAAAGCTGGACACAGTACTCTCGGTGGGGTCTCGCCAAAGTGGAGTAGAGGGGTAGAATCACCTCCCTGGACCTGCTGGCCACGCTTCTTTTGATGCAGCCCAGGATACGGTTGGCTGTCTGGGCTGTGAGTGCGCATTGCTGGCGCATGTTGAACATCTCATCAACCAACACACCCAAGTCCTTCTTGGCAGGGCTGCTCTCAGTCCATTTTCCACCCAGCCTATAACATAATAGTACATAAATAGTATATAAATATACTAAGGAGAAAAAGTCTTCCTGTCTTCTTTATCACTTTGCTTTCTTTGGAATGTGAAGATTTTAGTCCTGTCTTTTGGTCTTGTGTTCAGAAACTTCCTTCACCCAGGATATTTTCCCACTCTTTTCTCCTTTAACAGGCATGCTTAACTGAATTCCTGGAGATTTCAGAGTCGTTTCTTCAGTCTGACATTTTTCCTTTCTGCTACCTTTTCAGCCATACCTGCCTGATGTTTATTACTTGTTTAGGAGCTCTACTGTCTTTGCTGGTTGTTTTAATAATGGCAGAGGTATAACAAATATTTTTTCCTCAGTTTTTAAGGATCTTCTGTTTTTGAGTTTCAGAGAATTGAATCGTTCCGTTCGGTGGTGATTTATTTTGGGGTTTTGGTTGCTTGTTTGCTTTTAACAGCATTTAATCTTTAATAATCATCTTGTTGGACTAGATGATCTCCAGAGGTCCCTTCCAACCTCGACCATTCTGTAATAGAAGTGAAGGCCATATTAGGATTTCAGTGAACTTTCTAACCAGGAAAATCACTAGTTAGGGTAGATTGGTTAGAATTTTTTGGCAACAGATATTTAATTTTCAAAATTCAGAGTTGCTGTAATCATTGCATAAACAAAATATTTCTTAATACTTTTTTTTTCCTTCAGCAAAAAAACTTTTCAGAAAACATGTATTTAAATTTTGAAAATTTAAGAATTGGTGATCTTTCCTAAAAAGAGATATTAATAGCATGTAACATGGGTGGCCTTGATCTTGCAGTTCAGTAGTACTGGTTATTTTTTCCCTCTGTTGTGTCTGGATGCTGTTAATTGCAGAAGAGCCTTAAAAACCAGGTTTTTCTGGATTACATGCCAACGATACTGCAGACAATATGTGCTCAGGAATTGATACATGTTTCTGTTACTCTGAATGCCATTAAGTAGCTGTCTAATTATGTCTTCATTTTTCTGTGACCATTAGGAAAGGATTGGTACTTGGTGCACTTGTCACTTACTGTGACAGATGTGAATGACAATGTACCTGAATGGGCCATGGAGCCCTTCCCGTTTTTGGCTGTGGTTTCCCCTGAAGCTCCAGGAGGTACTGAAGTATACAAGCTGCTTGCTATGGATGCAGATGAAGGGATCCATGGAGCTGTAGAATATTTTCTCTTGGAAGGTAAATTTTAACCCTCTTATTCCCTGTGTACTAAGCTTCACTGTTGTGACTTTTTTGTCCTTTATCCTCAGTTTTGTTAGTGAAAGATATTCCCTTCCTCTTGCAAAAGGTTCTTAAACCTTCAGCTCTGTGTGTGAGGAGAATCAACTTTTATTGAGGGTACAGATACATTTGCTAGATTTGAAGTGTGTTCTCGCTGCAAAGTTGGGTTCCTGCCCAAATTGTCCTCTGGGGGATGGTGGGGACTGGAGCAGTCAGTACTCCTCAGAGCTTTGGCAATGGGGTGGCAATGGCAGCAGTAGTCAGCACCTCTCTGCTGGACTACCTGTTTGTGAGATAGGGCATTATTGGAGCACAGTTTGTTGGGTGGAGAGGGTTAGTCTTCATTTTTCCTTGCAAGAGTCATGCTTCTGGTTCATTTCTAACAAATTTTTAAGGGTCTGGGTTGTGCCTTAGCTTTGTAAAGCTAGTATGGACTCATTAATAATTTTCTTTGTGGGGCTCTTATAAGAAACCTCAGTAATAGTTCAAAACTGTTTAAGCAGAAGGAGAGTAGCAATACTGCTCCAAAGGTGAATTTGTTCCTCTTGGGCAGAACTTTATCAGGGTATTTTCTGGTAAGGGATAATTAGTGTCAAACAACACCAAAGTATGCAAGAATAAAGAAGAGTGATAATTGTCCAGAGAAGTAAAATGCAACTTAGAAGTGTAATCATGAATGTAGTTACTGATTTCTAATTTCTAAACAAACTTTTGAATTTTTGTGTGCATGCTGTTTCTAAGCCAAAACCAAGCCGGGAATTGATACCGTGCTTTCATTTTAATTTTAATTTTAATCAAGTAAAAATGTTCTTGCTGACAGCAATTTGTGGATCTGTTCTTTTTAGGTGGTGAAGACAGATTTGAAGTTGAGAAGGACTCTGGCTGGATTAAAACAACAGGTTTGCCATTGGTGAGGGACAAGGAATATTTACTGATTGTACTAGCAGCAGATAAACTTGGAAGCAGAGGGTCTCCAGCCTCTGTTTCTGTAATTGCTGGCTTTCGACCACCACAGTTCACCAACGTATCATACTTTGTTTATGTTCCTGAAAGTATGCCACAAGGAAAATCGTAAGTAACAGTTAAAAATAATGCAGTGAGATTGTGTTCCTAGTTTAACATGTGTTTGGTCTCCCCAAAGCCTCAGTATTGTTTGTGAATCATAAATAGGTACTGTGAGTAGTAATTTAGATGTCTTAATAGAAGTGATCAAGATACAGTTTGATTGATGTATTTTTTAGTCACCCTTTTATACAGAAAAGCAGCATTGAATAATTACTGTTTCTTGCTTTTTTTTAAATGATATGGAAAGTATTAGTAGATGTTGATTGTGTCTTAATTTTCAAACAAAATGCAGAATGCAAATTAGAACTGTTACATCATGAGGAAAGATATCCTGGTGCGAAAGAATATATTAATGTTGTGTGTCAAATGTGGAGAAGTGCCTTCTCCATCAAGCGAAAATCAGAAAAAACAAGAGACTGTCTTTGCTGTCTTCATCAGTCACGGTGACAAACTGAGCAAAAATGAAGACATCACAAAACTTGTCATTTTATTTTTCCGTCCTTTGTCTAACCATGTGGATCTAAATATCACAGAAAATGTTAGTAACACAAGTCCACCTGAGTACTCAGTTCTGTGTGCCCCAAACTGTTTTGTTCTTACAGGAAACATTTCCCCTTCCAGTTGAATCGAGAATTCTTTTGTCCAGTAAACGTCTTCCTTGTGTGGCCATTGAACTGTTATTCATATTATATTGTCTGTGGTGTTGTATTTTACTGTACAACCTACAACATTCAGTTTTACAGTGTCTAAATAACCAAGATGAGCTAAGATTAAAAAAAAATAGCAACTGCTAATAGTAGATAACAAGGTTTTTCTTTAAAACTGCAATAAACTTAAATAGCACAGACATAAAAGAAACGTAAGAACTGTGAAACGCTGCAATACCTAACAGATACCGGCCATCTTGGCCAGAAATAACCATGAAAATCTGTGTAGAATCCTAAAGTTCTGATATTTAAATTGGACCAGTTGCACAAGTATGCAGGAAAACAGAGTTGCTGTCGTGCACTGGATTTCTGGGTTTGGGGTTTCACAATTGTAGGCTGAATTAAGATTGCTGCTGAGCAGAGGAACATTACGAAATCTTTCTCTTCCTTTGCTCTGCCACTACTGCTAATATCCTAGCTGCATGGGCAGGCTGATCCAATGAAAGTCAAAGCCAAAAAAAAGAAAAAAAAAAAAAAAAAGATCAGTTGGGTTGTTAAACATGCTCACAGCATGGCCTTGTGATTTTTAGTGCCGACAGGAAAGTAGAGGTGGCATGAACATGCAGCCAGGGTAGGGAGTTAGAGGGCAAAATAATTCCTGTTGGCAGGAACACAGTCTTGGCACTGGCTGAAACCACATCATAGGAAAATACAGAAAAAGACTAAAGTGAGATAATGACCTACAGCAACATTTTCCGTTGTTTAGGTATTGCACCTGAGGGAAGTGAGCAGACAGCAGCATGGAAATACAAAGGGAAAAAAGGTGTTTGAACAAACAGAGTTTTGTCTTTGATTTGTAATTGTCACTAGATCATACATGTTGGTGGGTTCTCCTGGGAGACAGAATTCTTTTTCCTAAGAAACCTGCATGATAACACAACAGACACTTGAGGAATTAATATTCTGTTTTAAACCCTTTAAAAATATTTATTTTTTAATCTCTTCTTTTACTTCATACTGCAACAGTTTTTCCCACTTGAAGACTTTAAAAACATTGGACTTCAGTGGAAAAAAGATAGTGCCAGACAAGAGCTGAAAACGTGCGTCTTGTTTAACCTGTAACATGCACACTGTTACTGGCTTTTATCCTTTTGCAGTTATCTGTTGAAACTTTAGGATGGTATGACTGCAGCAGCAAACTTACCATGCTGTTATTAAAATTAATCTTTTGCATCTTACTTAATCTTTTAGTTTCCTGCCTGAAAACCATCACTACCATAGAAGACAGTTAGAGTAGGCAGTTGCAGCAAAAATGAAATCCTCTGTTCCTGTTTTTAATTCTTACTGTGTTCTGCCTCCAAGAATCCTATCTTTATCTGTTTAACCTCAAGGTGATAGTACTACTGTATAACAAAATGTTTGAATTTGGTATTTAGGTACAGCTATCACTGACTTCAGTGAGTATTGCTCTGATCAGACCTACAGGATTGCACCGTTATTTCTGATATGTATAATTTTTGTCATATTTTTCAGTATGTTGTATTACGTGCTTGAGTCCTCTTTTTTTTTTTCATGCAGCTTTCTTACAGTTACTGCTGTATCATATCAACAGAAATCCCTGAGCTACAGTTTGTTAACAAATCCTAGTGGCCTATTCAGTATTGATCAGGCAACAGGAGATATCAGTTTAACTCGGAGTGTGGATTATGAGAGTGGCCAACACCAGTATCTTCTTTTGGTCAGAGCAGAGGAAAATGAGCAGCAGTTCAGTAGTGCAGCTGAGGTAGGTGTTCACTTCCGGCAGTCTGTATGTATTTCCACTTTCCTTCAGCCTTCCCAGATTTCTATACGGATTCACTAGGGGCTCCTGTTTCCTCAGTTTACGCTGTCTATTCTACTGTCCGTTTTAAAAGTCTTTCTGTCTATGGGTAGGTGTTGAGGGCTGGCTTAGGTACTCTTAAAGTTCACTGTTGCCGATGCTGAAAAGGCTATTTCTGAGGGACCAATATACCGTTCCATCATAGGAACTAGGCCTCATATGGGAAGATATGGAAACAGACGCAGCCAAGCCAAACGTGGGGTTGTGTCGTACTCTAAACCTTTATAAAGTATGATGTATATGTGAGATTATTCCAATTTAAAGCAAAAGCAGAACAGAAAATTATTTGTTTAGTATCAAGAACACAAAGTGAACTTGTAAAGAGAGAAAGTAATAAAAACTCAGATATTAAGAGATGATGGTTCATGGTGTTTTAGAAAGCTGTTTGACAGCAAAAATATTTCTAAATATGGTTATTACAGTTGTTTGAATTCAAGGTTTCACTGAGCTAGGAAATGCATGCAATATAACAGTTTGTTCCTGCTGCAGGAAGTGAGATGTATGCTACAGAGGGAAGAGAAGGCAGAATTATTAGGAACAAGTGAGGGAACATGGAGAGACAGTGAAACAGTGTGTCAGTGTAACAAACAGTGGCCGTAGCGCACCAGAGACTGGTAATTTCTATTGACCCTTTTACATACTGCAAGGGTGGTAGAATATGACTTGAAAAAGGAAAACGAGATAATTTTGCAAATACATTTAGCCTAAATGTAGTTTAACTTGTAGTTGCTTTACACTCATAAAACCTCAGTAGTTAGGAGAGAGCAACTCCCAGTTTATACGAACCTATGTAAGGGTGGATGGAGTATATGTCTACCTGTTGCACTGTGATGCAGAATACCTCAACCAACTTCAGGCAGTCTGAAGTGTAGCAGTGTGAACTTCCATAAAGGCTAATTTAACATACTTCTTACTGTTTGGATTGTAAACAATGCAACTGTGGACTCATATTTGACATAGGAATAAGAAAACATTTTTAAAGATGTTAGAAGCAGAATTGTATTTCTGACTTGTTTTGCCATAATCAGTTCCATTTTCATCTGATTTACGCTGCTGTAATTGAATTCAGAACTCGGTCTTGGAGATTTATACTGCTAAAATGTAATATGCTTGGCAGTGGAATTTCTAGTGTTACAAATCACAGAAGTGTTGGAGGATAAGATAATGGAAAAAGGATGCTTGGAAAGCAGATGGGCCATTTTCCTTTAAATTAGTAATAGCAAATAATCAACAGAGATGAAAGGTGAGTGCTGAAAGTGACTGATGAAAGGTGTTGCTGTAGAGGACTGTGACTTGGCAAAGCCTAGTATTTTGGAATCTAATATTTCAATGGTTCTCAGCAGGGAAAGAGGAATCCAAGAAAAATGGCTTATCCTGTGTGCTATAGCTTCTGAAGACCTTAAGGACATTTTTGGGAAATTATTCCATCTGATATTTCTAGACCAATGAAGTCATTGCCTTAATTCACTTCGCTGTTTAACATTCCTGTCTTTTTCCATTCAGGTTTTGGTTGTAATCACAGATGTGAATGATTGTGCCCCCGAATTTCATCAGTCAATTTACAGCAAAGTTGGTGTTCCTGAAACAGTTGCTAGGACAACTGCGCTTCTACAAGGTTAGTACATCTAAAACAATGTGTTACATTCAGTATGAGTATTTTTGTTCCTCCCACTAATTAGAATTCAGTTCAGAAGGCAAAATTAGCTGCCCCAGCATGAGTCATTGCAACCCTCTGAAGGCAAATAGCACCTTGTAGAATCAAGTCGTAATTATTTACTACTGCCATAGCCTAAACAATTTTGGGGGATGGGAAGCAAATCTGTAGGATTTTGAAGTAACAGGACTTCAGTTGTGGTTGGTATTATAGCAGCAGGTTTATAGTAGCAATCCTGCAACATTTCTTTTTTTTGAAGGAAAAGAGTGGTGTTGGATCAGAAATTATAGACGCATCAGCTTACCTTCTTTGCCCGTCTTTGAGTCCTATGTGGGAATATTGCTCTTTTGTGTTAAAAGCCTCTTGCATGGTTTAACTGTTGTATGTGAAGTTTTGTTTGGATGCTTGAGAAAAAGACTTTGCTTCTTCCCAATGTAATCAATAACTTAAGCTTTAAATGATGATGCTCCATAAATTATGTAAAGTTTGATTATGTAAACCACAAAAATCTTACATTGAAAATGTTCATAAAGAAATGGGCAGGTCCTGGCAATAAAACAAATTTATGTCAACTAAACTATTGTAGAAGGGCCTTATATTAGTCTTTAACCCTTACATAAACTTTTTATAAATCTTGAGAGGAAAAAGGAAATTAAACTACAAGAAAATTGCTGTTCCCTAGTAAATAGGATTTTATAACCTCCTACTGTTCTACTTAGCAATTTATCCTGCACTAATGGTAGTCTGTAATTTACTATTCTGGTAAGTGTGCTTTTAGCATAGGTTTTTGTAGGTTATGGGTAGGATCTGACAAATGCATTAATTTAACTTGCATCAGTTGAATAATATATGTAAATATTTCATCTTTAATCACACAGGGTGTGATCTGTCCGAGTGATCTTAAGTCAGCAGTATAGATGAGATGGACATGAGAATATACATCTCTGGGAACATGGTCTTTGTAGTACAGGGCTCTTTAAATCCAGCAGACAAAGGCAAGATCTAGTGGCTGAATTCAACCAGGGATTTAACTTTTTTTTTTTTAAGCAACTTATTTTCAAGTAAGGGTTAGTTCAATAAAAAGCATAGAGGATAGCACAGTTTTATGAATTATTTCAAGCACTGCATGCCAAGGCAAATGCTATTACAGTTTTATGCTACACGCTAATTCTCTTGTTAAAGGACTTAACATTCCAATTCGCAAACTTTGATCTACACAATGTCTTTCTCTTTTCTTTTAATAGTGACAGCCACTGACTGCGATTCAAAAGAGAATGCCGAAATACTTTATTACACTTTGAGTCAAGACTTCAGTATTACTTCTCACGGTACTATTTTTCCAGCAACACAGTTAGACTATGAGCGACCTAATCATCTTTATGAGTTCATAATTATGGCTGTAGATAAAGGGGAAGAGCCGAAGACTGGGACAGCTACTGTTAGGATCCATGTTTCAAATGTCAATGATGAAGCACCTGAATTTTCCCAGACAATGTAAATACACATTCTTAAAAGTCCGTTTTCTTTGTCTATTACTGTTGCTGTTTTTATTTTGGTCATAAGGCTGATCATTACAGGATGGTAACTGGCTTTGGTTTGATCAAATCTGAGAGTTAGACTGACAAATGCAGGATGATCTTTTGACTCTTAGACTTTGTTACCACCAGAAAAAAAAAAAAGATTTAAGTTTGGTTCTTAATTTTAAGGTTTAAGCAGACTTTCAATATATAGTAGGACTTATGTATCTAGCTAGATGGGGTAGTATATAGACAGTCTCTTTTGACAGATATTGCACTTACGTTTTTTCCAATATGTACAGAAACAGGTGGTGCAATAAATGCAGATTATACATTTCAGGGGGACATCTCCACCACCAAAGGAAATCAAGCAGAAAAAGCAGGCAACTCAGCGTTGTCATCAGCCCTCATCCAGAGGGCATGGTGGAATTTTGCCTTTTAGTTAGGCAATTTAAACTTAGATAGAGTCAACAGTCTGCATCCCTGGTTTATAATCGTTAAAGAAAAACGCTTAGATGACAGAATCCTAAATGACCACTGAATTATAAAAACCGCAAGATAAATGTCAGTAAGTGGAGTTCACTTAATTTCACTTAGTCCCATGTCCTACAAACTGTACATTTTTTTTTCCCTAAAGCATCAATAAGCATTTTTCTTCCATAGTTGGGGCCCAGAAGCATCTGAAGCAATGTCAAAAGTACTATAAACTTGTATTCGCATTAGAGGCTTAGTAGTGGAATTCCCAGTCGGCTTCTGTATCAGCTTTCTACTCTTAAAAGTAGAAGTTGCTCAGAGCAAAACCCAGGCAGAGACTTCAGTGAGGCTAAGCCTGTGGTTTAGCTGAACAAAACATCAAAGCTTTCTGACAGTCCTTTTTTACATAAAGGTAACCTCTGGCTTCAAAATCTTGTGTCTCCCTTTCTTTCCTAAAATTTCTTAGGAGATGTAGCTTGGAAAAGTTGATCTTTTGTAATTCTTATTGGATCTCTATGTATTTTCAAATACTAAACCAGATTAAGTTTCTCACTCTTCAGATTATGCCTATTTTTCATATATTTATTTGTTTTAATATTTATCTTGTATCTGTTCTAATTTTTAATCAGAAATGAGGGATAGTATTAAAGATGCTGTAGACATCTCTAATAAATAGGAAGCAGAAAACATAGTTTAAGAAAACCCCAAACCTTGCCAGCTCTTATATTTAAAGTTTACTGAAGACTATGATTAAAATGAACATTATTTTAAATTACCAAATATTCACAATAAGCTTTTCTTTTCCCTATGCAACAGCAGGGAAACTGCTATTGTATATGTGTATAGATTGGCATTGGAATTGAATTCAGCTCCTGGAATTCAAATTATTTCTTTTTTTTTTTTTTTAACCAGGCTTTGATTTTACTTTATCTTTCCAGTTATGAAAAAAGTCTTGAACCCAAAGATGAATTTGAGACAGAACTTCATAAAGATAAGATATCATAAGATAAAACTTCAACTAAAGTTTTCTGTGAAATAGATTCATCGTGGACACCCATAAACTGGGTCCTGTTGAGAAACTAGTTTGCAATTAATATTATGCTCTGTGGCAGGCTAATACAAAACATGATGATGATGTTGTCCTTCTAGCCCTTTGTTTAAATAGATTTACAGTCCAGTATAAACTTATGATTCCTTGCCACAAGCTTTCTTTCATCACAGTTATTCTGTATCTCAGTTATGAAATACTTAAGGCTACCACTCTGTTTCATTTTGTCAGTTTTTACTTTCTCCATTTTGAGACACCTCTTCTGATGACTTGAACTCTTCTGTCCCTGTATTTCATGTTCAAAATTATCAGAATTACTGTTCATTTGCTTTCCAGATGCAGTGTTAAGACAGAGTCCTGAGGGTTGTGACTGAGCTAAACCAAGATAATTTACTTCTCTCTACTTCATTGCATATTAAATTGGAGGAAGAAAGAAAGCTGTCTCTGCAAAGATTTTGGTGAAAACACATATATCTAGACAGCAGAAGCTAAGGGAGAGGTTTTCTGTGCATCCATTTTCTTTTTGTTTGAATTTTTTCCTATTCTCAGGATATGGAGACTGGGTCTATAAGCCCTCCGAACCCAGTGGCACATATGTATTTTATCTATATTTTTGGATACAGCCAGCTGTAGTTCATTCTTACAGCTATGGACAGGTCTGTAGTATGCTTAGCCTGTCCTATGCTCAATCCAGTCAGATAAAATAATAAATATTTGAGACTTTGCTAAAGCAGGAGGCTTTTCCACTCCAGAGAGCGTTATGCTTAGGCTGATAATTCCTCTTAAGAGCTTACAATGTCAGTGATGTGTCTGGACTTGAGAAGAGATTTTTGTAAAACTGACATTATGCACATATCCTCCACATCTGATTCTCATCTTAGTCATGCTGGTGCAAAGACTACACTGAAAGCATTTTGACAGCTTGTGTCAGAAAGTCTGCTGTAAAAAACAATGCTTTGTTTGCTTTGATTCTGTGAATCAAGCAACTTATTTTTTAAAATTAAAAAAAAAAACAATCTGGATTCTGAATTTAGCCCAAGTCTTGTTGCGAAGCTAAGCTTCAAAGCTTCAATACTGCTGAAAGTTTGTGGTGGAAATCCGTGGGAGGTAACAACAGAAAGACACGAATGGTTGGATAGGTCATCAATACTATCATTTCACTGGTTAACAAAGAAGCATCTTATCAGTGTAATGGTATTAATAAACTAAAAATCTCTGCTGTACCCTGCAGGTTGTCAGTAGGTGTTGTAAAACATAGTATTATTTCCAGTCTAAATTCATAGATGTGTCGTTATAATTTCTTCTAACAGCTACAGGAGTTTTGTTTCTGAAGAGGCAGGCCCAAACACACTGATTGCTACAGTTAATGCTGTTGACCCTGATGGAGATGGTGTGACGTATGATATTCTGTCTGGGAATCAAAAAGGAAACTTTGTTATTGACCCTAAGAAAGGTAATAATATATTAGCTCTTTGCTGCTGCAGTCGTAATGATTCTGATGTGATACAGCTTGAATTTGGTCTTGATTAGGTAGCAATTATAAAAACTGAATACCATATGCTATTTTTGAAGCTAATACTAACCTAATGGCAGGTCAGTTTGTGTGGCAGTTGGCACGGAAGGGTGTGCAGGAAGGTCATAGTGACCCTCCCAGCTCAAGAGGTGAGTTCAGTTGGTGGTCATCACCCTCTCAGAAGGCGCTTAACTATAGTACCCACCCAGTTGAAAGCCGTGTCCTCTGCACTCGTCAGAATGGATGTCGCAACCCAGACAGCACTCCCATGAGAACATGCAGCCATCCAGGTCTTGGGTTGCAGGGAGGGAATGCCAGAGCCTTTCACTAGTAACGGATGGCAGCAGTGAGAAGAGCGGTGTGATGTGTGACCCAGGTGGATGATCTGCTCAGACTGATGGCAGAGTTATGAGAGGAAGTAGAAAGGTTAAGGAGCATCAGGGAGTCTGAGAAAGAGATAGACTGGTGGAACCATGCTCTGCCCTCACTGAGAAAGAAATGGGAACAGCTACCAGAAAAAAAAAACCAAGATCAAGGAGATCCTGTATCCTCCCCCAGCTAGGCTGAAGGCAGTAGCTTAAAGGAGCGGAGTGAATGGAGTCAAGCTCATGCTTGGGGCAGCAGGCGAACCCCCTCCTTGCCCACCTTGCCTTCCCAGATGCCTCTATACGACAGGTATGAGGCTCTGGATGTGCAAGGCCAGTCAGTGTATGGTGTGGATGATGATCCATCTTCACCAGAGGTGTTGCCAAGGTCAGAAAGGCCTACCTCCCATATCATGACCACCTTCGTGAGGAAGAAAAGACAGGTTATAGTTGTAGGCGACTCCCTTCTGAAGGGAACAGCGGGTCCAATATGCCTGACAAGACTGTCCTCTTAGGGAAGTCTGCTGCCTCTCTGGGGCCCAGGTTAAGGACATCACTAGGAAGCTTCTTAGTCTGGTATGGCCCTTGGACTACTACCCATTACTGCTTTTCATGTGGGTGGTGATGAATCTGCAATGCGTAGTCGAAGGGCAATCAAAAGAGGCTTCAGGGCCTTGGGGTGGCTGGCAAGGGAATCTGGAGCACAGCTTATTTTTTCCTCTCTCCTTCCGGCTGTGAGCAGTGACATTGGAAGAAACAGACAGGCCTAGTCTATTACAGCATGGTTCTGTGGCTGGTGTCACCAACACTTTTGGGTTTTTCAATAATGGGATCGCCTACATAGCACCAGGTTTGCTGGCCTCAGATGGAATTCACCTTTCTGAACGGGGGAAGAGGGTCTTTGCTCACAAGCTAGCGGGGCTCATTGACAGAGCTTTAAACAAGGCTTGAAGGGGGAGTGGGATAATAACAGGCTTGCCCGTGACAAGCTGTGAGATGACACACCAAGGTTAGAGGGACAGGCTGTTAGTGAGGGCTCTCAGCCTGTTGCTCTGAGATGTGCTGAGTATGCTGCAGCACACTTGAAATCTTACAGAGATGAGCCAAGGTCTCCTGAGATAATAAAATCCAAGAGGGAAACAGCAGTGAAGTATGTCAAAGGAATGAAAGAGTGTTCCTCTGAGAAGGTGGCACAGCTGACAGCTCAGCTGAAGTCCCTCTACACCAATGCATGCAGCATGGGCAACAAACAGGAAGAGCTGGAAACCACTGTGCTGCTAGAAAGCTACAACCTCATTGCCGTTACTGAAACTTGGTGGGATGAATCCCATGACTGGAGTGTGGGTATCGATGGCTACAGGCTGTTCAGAAGGGACAGGTGAGGAAGGAGGGGTGGAGGCGTTGCCCTCTACATCAAGAAATGGATAGAGTATGAAGAGCTGTCTCTGAAGAATAGCCACGAGTGGGTTGAAAGGTTATCGGTAAGAATTGAGAGACTGAGGCAACAAAGGGAGCCTTGTGGTTGGTGTCTGCTACGGGCTGCCCAATGAAGGGGAGCCTATTGACAAAGCCTTCTTACTCCAGCTGCAGGATGCACTGCACTCACAGGATCTTGTCCTGCTGGGGGACTTCACCCACCCCATGGGTGAAGCATGGAGAGCTGTAGTAATCCAGGAGACTCCTGGAGAACATTCAGGATAACTTCTTGAGGCAGGTTGGCCAGAGAGGTGGTAGATGTCCCATTCCTGGAAACATTCAAGGTCAGATTGGATGGGGCTCTGAGCAACCTGATGTAGTTGAGAATGTCCCTTCTTATTGCAGGGAAGTTGGACTAGATGACCTTTAAAGGTTCCTTTCAACCCAAACTATTCTATGATTCTAATTTTAAAAAATGCAGGAAAAGACACAATAGTTCTAGACTTTCTTGTAATGTTAAAAAAGTTGTATTATTTTCCTAAAAGCTTTGTATAATTGGCTTTCTTACTTGTTCATTGTTTTTTTTCAGTCACAATATTTGTGTCCTAATTTAAATAAAAAAAATAAAAAATGCACAAGCACATTATCTGAGTAGGCGGACATATCCCTTTAAATTAATAGGATTTATTTGCTGTTGATTGCTTGAAAAAAAAAAAGAGGATGTTTTGAGACAGAGACAGGCAACCAAATTGAAATTCTGTTGAAGGATTGAAGTAACTTAATTAACTTCAGTTTAACTACTTTATATTTAACCTATTTTGAAGTGTAATCAAAATCTGAACTTGTATTTTTCAAAGCACAAGCATTGAAAATACAGGAAGGAGTACGCTGCCCTAAGTTATTTCTTCTCTTTATTTCATAAAGTTTGCTTAGCATGAAATTTTAATTTCAATGCAAATCATGTTTTTGCAATATTAATGTTAGGTTCTGAAATGTTCCCAAAAATATGGTCTGCAGGTAACTTGCAAGTGTTGAAGCGTGAACCTGAATTTATTGAGAGCTCCTTTTATCCTTTCTGACTTAAAAATAGAGTTGTATTTTCTAAGAGTTAAATTTCTAAAGATACTTCTGCACCTGAAGAGGAACAATGGTTTTAAAAGTGTCTAATTGCCACAGGGGTAGTATATCTGATGCTTCTGAAAATCTTTATTGTAAGTGCTCAGAGAATCTTAACATTTGATTGATAGCATCTCTTAGGATTAGCTCCATAGTTTTAATATCGATAATCATGTATATGTACTTTTATACTTTTTTACCAATTAGTTATTATTGTCTTTGAAAATTAATTGTAGAAACACTAGCATTTTCTTTCAAAACACTTTTGGGCTTTTGTTACTTAGTAAACCAATAAAGGTTAATACAGTGACTTGCAGCAGTTTCTTTTCAGAAATGATCTCAGGGGAATAGTCTGTGCCCCGTTGTCGCAGAAATGCCAAGGTAAAGTGGAGATATGTCAAAAATAATTGCTTCAGCTAAAACAATACATTTGCAAGCAAATTGAGTGACACTGATGCTGTGACAATACTCTGTTGTAATGACAATTGCTATTATGCCTGATGAATAACAGATGTGATTGATGGAGGATGGAGCAAAAAAATGACAGCTCCTTACTGCATGGTCTCAGATAGCTGTGCTTTCTTTTGCTTTTGTGGCAAATCTTTCATACATCTTTCTCTGACGGTGCCTTTGTATCCCATCCAGCAGGGTGTATCATTTGGGTGACCTGGGAGAGCAGCGAAATACAGGTTTCTGAGGATATGCCTATATAGCTAAATGCTACTATGATTGTGCTGCAGGAAGGTAAACTTTTACTAGCTTCAGTTGAGCTAGCATTGGCAGCTACAGCAGTAGACATGGTGACACACGCTTCATTGTGTTAATGGCACAGGAACATAGCCAGGCTCGCTGGTGGGGCTGGTGCAGGGTAAACAGAAATCTGACACAATGTTTCTCTGGATTTTTTTGGTTTGCTTTTTTTTCTTTTCTGCAGCAGATAGACCAGAGCTAAGATGTGCAGGTCAGCTGAGTTGTAGCTGTTATCTCATTTAGCTCTGTAGGCATACCTGCAGACAGGCAAACCTGTTGTGCTGTCTTAATTTTGTTTTAATATCAGACTGCAGTAAAAATATCATAGTTAAATTAAACCGTAGCAGCCTTGTGAATAGGTGAACGGATAAAACAGAATGGTTTGTTGTTGTGCGTACTAGTGAGAAGAATAACAGTAATTGGTTAATGTAATAAAAAAATAAACCCCCACAACCTATTGTTGTTTTTACAGGGCTAGTTAGACTTCGTTCAAGTCCATTTCCTAAGCTGCAGGGGACAGAGTATGTACTTAATATCACAGCTACTGATGATAACGCCTCTGGAGGGCCCCATTCTCTTACGAGTACTGCCCAGGTTGTTGTGAAAATTGTTGATGTCAACAATAACAAACCTGTCTTTCAGAAGGTAAATATATGAGGCCACTTGCATTAGACTGTGTGGTAAATGTTTTAAGACTGTGTTGTCACTGCAAGTGATGCAGCAGATGAGCTATTCAGGAAGTGGTCTGCTTTCATCTCTCTTTGAGTCCTGATGCTGCTGTCTCCTCCATCTTTTCCATTCCTCTCCTAAGACTTACAGGGTTTGTTCTCTTCTTGTGGCAGAACAACTCCTGTGAGTACTCTCTCTTCCCTGACCAACATCTCGTCTGTGGCATTTTAGGAGATAAGGTTGAGTGAATAACTTTTGGAGGTTCAGTGTGACATATGTAAGGAGGAATCGATAGGTATAGCTATCTATGCAGTGGACTTGTTCCATAATACTCCAGAATACCTCTTTAAATTAGATAGGCTTCTTTTAATAATTGTATGTCTGGAACTGATGAAAGAGAGAAGAATTAAAGTGTTTTAGCTTAATTTGTAAAGTACTGTAAAAAATAAATGCTTGAATATGTTTTCAGAATGTTAATTCATATTAAAGATCTGTTGTCTAAAATTTTCAAGTTTGATGCTGATTGGCTAAAATGTTGATGGGTAATTTTGCGTATTTTGAAAAGTCAGTGACTATTCACGTCAGTCTTGGAAACTCTTTGTAATCTGTCCTTGACAAAGTTACTTCATGTAGAAATCCCTTTTTGACCAAAGCAATTCCGGGGTTTACGCAAGTGTATGCCCTCTTTTTTTATAAGACTTTTGCTAATATAGAAAAATATTTGCATTTGGAAGTATATGCAACTGTAACTTTTTCTCCAGATATTTTCATTAGTTGGAGATGCTCAGTGGCCTCACGTTGTGTGTTGTTCGTATAACCACAAAATAGCAAGTGAAGTCTGTAAATTAATCATGGTACAGATAAAACATTAACATCAGTGCATGTGAATATAAGTGTAGCTAAATCTTTTTTCTTTTTTTTTGTTTTTTTCCTCCCCTCTAGTATGTCTTTAAATCAAATGGCATAAGAAGTCCTTGATTTTTCTTTTTTTTATTTTTTTTTTTCCCCTCCCCTCTCTCAGTGTCAGTATTATCAGGAACATGCTTCTGTGTTGGAAAACCAGCCTTCAGGGACAGTTGTACTGCAGGTTGAAGCCACTGATGCTGATGAAGGAGCCAATGGTATAGTGAAATATGGCTTGATGCACAGAGGTGGTGTCCTACCAGCATTTAGCATTCATCCTGACACAGGTAAAGCAAATATCAGAACTGATACTGGAATATAGAAAACACTTTGTTACACTGATGGAATAAAAGCTTAAATACGATCAGACTTTGTGCTTTTTCATTGAGGTTTTTTGATAGCAAACAAAATATAAACTGTATTAACTGCATGAACAAATATTCTCCTTTAGTTTCATACATGTTCATACTAGAACTGATGTTTTCCCTGAAATGTGGAAGTTTTGCTGTGTGAAATAACTTGTGTGGTTTTGTAACTAGATTTAAAAACTCACCATATTTTAAGTGCACGTTATCTTGCAACATTGCTTATGACATATACATGATCTGTCCAAATGACAGTAGTCTTACAAACAACAAAGAGACTAAGTCTTGGAAGGCCAAAACTGAATTCAAGCTGAACTTTTGGAGGATAAAAGACACGAAACATGCCTTTGCCCTGTACTTACTGCCCTTCAAAAGAAATATTTTTTATAAACTCATTCTCTTAAAATTAGTTTGGTACTTATCTCCATTTTCTAAACTTAAGTCCAATTGTGTGTACATGTAAGTGTGTATGACGTGTGTGTCTGCCTGAGCAGTACCATTTAAGCTGAAATTGTGAAATCTTGTGGTTGGATCCTCGATATAAAATAAACATCTAAATGTAGAATATTGTCAAATGCATAGTATTGTAACTCTCTGGTATTTAATTTCTTTTCAGGAGTTCTGACAACTGTTCAGGTATTTGATCGAGAAGAACAGAGGGAATATCCTGTCACTGTGACAGCAACAGATCAGGCAGCAGAACCACTCATTGGAATATGTCAGATAAATATTATCATCCTGGACCAAAATGACAATGATCCCAGATTTGAAAACACCCACTATGAATGTAATTGAGAGTCATTGGATAGAGTTTCGGTGCCCTGAGTGTGAGCTTACCTGACGTCTAAGATTTTTGGGTTATGTCTTTCCTGGTAGTAGATCTTGTGACCAACTAGGTGATTTCAGCCAGAGATGCACTTACCTTAATTAATTGCAGCATTGTTATTCTGTGTAATGTGCAATGTAACAAGTACAGTCTTGACTCATAGGCCTTCCTGAGTGTTGTTATAGGAAAATTCCTTGAAACGATAGCCATGTCAGTGTCTTTCCTTACCTGAGTATACCAAGTGTCTGTGGTGCTACACAGAGATGTGAAAGTTGTAATAAGCATGTGTGTGCAGCACTGAGCACTAACTGTATCCTTTGTTTTCTGATTAATAGATTTTTGTCGTAAGTTTTGATTACACACTTTTCCTTCTCATTTGAATTTCATCATTCTTCATTGTTTGTTGTTTTACTTTTCCTTCTTGGTTCTTTAAAAATGCCTTCCTGTTTATAGATAAACAGAGGCATGCATGATATTCATAAAAAAAATAAAGACTGATAATTCTCCGTTACTTCTACAGTGCAAATCCTAGGGAGTAGTTTCTGACAATGTGGTCCTTTTCTTCTGGTATTATGCAAGAAATGAAAATTCCATTTATGTATATTTCATACAGAGCAATTAGTACCTTAGTAAAAATACAAGACAGAAAAAAAGTAGTATCTTATGAGAAATGAGAATTACAGGTTATGAATGTGGTAATATGAAGTTCAAATGTGATCTATAGCTCTGGAGTGATAGCAGCTCTTTAAAATATTCAGTTTGATTTTTATGGCCATTGTTCCAAGGAATATAAAGTTATAGCTTCCATACATTATTACTTTAGTATTTCTTCATTTCTTAGTAAGATGTTCATGGTACTTTAGTGAATTAATGATCAGTTTGAAATATCCTTTCCTTACATTAGATTTCCTAAGAGAGGACACAAGAGTTGGGACCAGCTTTCTTCGTGTTGCAGCCCATGATGATGACTACAGCTCAAATGCTGCCATTACATATTCGATAGCAAATGAAGAACCAAAGTATTTACAAATTAATCCTACTACAGGCTGGGTATTTGTGAACCAACCCATATCTCAGGTATGGCACTAGCTTTCCTTTTTAAGCCAGCTATCTCAATATATCCTAGGAGGGACTCAGGTCACGAGCTTGTCCTTACCTCCATGTTACCCCTTCACATTGAAGGATCGATATGTCATGTTTAAATTAAATATGAGTCTAAAGCTTTTAGCTGTTGAGTTCATTGACTGTGAATTGCATATAAGCCAGTCCTGCTTTCAGCTGGAAAGTAGCAGCTGACAGCACTGCCGCTGAGAACTTGTTCTTCCAATTTCATTAGCTTTGGCATACTAATACCAAGGACTGGAGGGCTGAGACCGTAAGCAGGGGAACAAGAACCCAGGTGTAGGACTTCATTGTGTTAACAGGCAATGGGGTAAGACACAAATGTGACTGTGAGAGAGTGTGGAATTTTGATGCTGATACAGATTCCCAGCTTGATACGTTAGTCATGGTGGACTAAGCATAGCTATCCCTCAGGAAGGTGAAAGCATAATGAACAAAACTGTTGCATGTAGTTATCTAAGATTTACCAGTTTCAGCCATTTCTAGATACCTACATAAGCACTTTGATATTTTCAGAGTTGTGAAGTAATTTGTGTTGAAACAAAAATAGTCCTGTAGATATCAATCTTTAAATACCTAATAGGTATTTTTAATATTGAAATTTAACTTCTAAGTAACTGACATGCGAAACTTTGGTGCAGGTGTATCCTTTTAATATATTTTCTTTATTGAACCTAAGAACCCCAACCAAACCTGTTGAGAGGTAAGCTTAAGAAATCAGGGGCTCCACAAAGTGGGATTTTTTGTTTCTTTTTAAACTTTGTGTGAAATTTGCTGAGGTTTATGGAGACAAATAGCAACATTTTCAAATATTCTGAGCTCAGTATTGTGCAGTTGTGGATGTTTTCCTTCTGTGCAGGTTTTCTTAAGTGTGTCTTTAATTTTATGTATTCGATTATTTTGAAAAAAAAAAAAAAAAAGGAGCGAGCTCATTGGAGCCCCAATCAAAACCCTCTCTAATGAAACCTTTTTCACTGTTCAGAGGTCATCTATAATTCGAGAGATTATTGCTACAGATGGAGGTAATAGGAGCAGTAAAGTTGAACTTGCAGTAACTATTACCAGTGCAAAAAACAAGCCTCCACAGTGGGAAAGAGACAGCTATGAAGTTGTTATTCCAGAGAATACTACACGAGACGCATCAGTTTTGGTAAGGTTGGGACAGACTCGTTTGTCTGTCTATAGTTCTAAGGCTATAGTGTAACTGAACATGGCTTATTTGCTTAAATATAGTAAGCTTTCATAACAGTTTTGTATATTGTAGGGACCAATGATCTGTTAACAGTTTTCTTTCAGAAATGCTAATTTTTGCTCTAGTTTATATGTGTGCAGCCACTACTTAATTTCCTTCCCATTTGGACAATGCTGTAGGTGTTCCAATTTTTTTGAATGCTGCTGCATTACCTGAGTTGATTATTTGGCCTAAAGTACTTAGAGTTGTTCAGTTTGATTGCTTGGAATGAGTAATCCAAACAGCTTTATGAAGTAACTCTAAAATACATATATTTAAGGTAAAAGCGCGAGTAACCAAACATGCAATGACTGGTAACCTTTGTCTGCAGCTGTTTGTGACCTGGAGATGTATCAGGCAGTGTTAAGATTTGGTATCAGGAAATTCTTGTCCTAGTGTTTTCAGTTGAGAGCTGAAGGTCTGGGAGAGTCAATACACAAAAGCTTTTAGAAGTGTTGCTGTGCTTATAAAAGTGTTGATTATGCAAACTTTTTGAACTGTGCAGACAATCAAAGCAACTTCTCCCCTTGGTGATCCCCGTGTGACTTATAACCTAGAAGAGGGACTTGTTCCGGAGACCAACATGCCAGTTCGTTTCTACCTGACTCCAAACAGACATGATGGTTCTGCTTCAATCCTGGTAGCTGAGCCACTAGATTATGAAACAACAAAGAGCTTTCTGCTGAGGGTTCGAGCACAGAATGTTGCTGCAGTTCCTCTGGCAGCATTTGCTACGGTCTACATTAATATAACAGGTGTGTAAGCTGTTCAGTGATGTTATAGTATAATCATAGTACTTTTTTCCCCCATTTTTCTTTAAAGTTTTAGAATTTTCTCTTTGTGTGCTCTTTTTGATGTTTTAGATGTCAATGACAATGTCCCATTCTTCACTTCATCTATTTATGAAGCCGCGGTGTCAGAGGGAGCTGGTGTTGGGACATTTGTTGTTCAGGTCTCTGCCACCGACCTTGACCTTGGTCAGAATGGTGAGGTAAGCAAGTGGGGACCTACATCTTCTGTGATGAAAGGTATGGAGTAACTTCTGTATGAATGATGGCTAAATAGATTAGAAGTCTTCAACCTAGAAAAAGGATGATTAACAGGGAAACATGAGATGAAATAAAGTAGTTAGTTACATGTTTCTCTGTCTTGCTATGTGAAAATGCAACTAAAACTAGTAGGTGTGAGACAGAAAACAAAGAAGAAATATTTATACAGCCTGTAGTTCAGGTGAAACACTCGCTATAGGATGCTCTGGTTTGGAAAGGTCTACATAGACCTACAACGTGATTGGATAAATTAATGGAAGAAAAAAGTGTTAAAAGCTTCTGTGAGTTGTAAATTGTTGTGGGCACTGAAAACTGAATCCTTAGAAAATATGTCAAGTTAGCACCAAAAGTGGAGGTGTTCATTACTGATTTTAAAAATCAAAAGCAGGCATATCCTTAGAACATGAGTGCAAGCTGAAGTCAAGTGCACCAAAACATATATATAATAGAGACTAAAACCTGGTCCATGATACTGAGGAATTTCAAATTCAACTCACCTGTGGCTATTATATTAGTACTTGGGATCTTTAGCTGAGTTTGAATGCTGTTGCACAAGCACTGTGCAAACATGAACTAGTGATCTCAGGAACTGATTAGACAAGACAAAATTATTTCCATTTACACATCAGCAGTCAATATGCAAGGAAGTTACTTGACTTTAAACTAGATTGCTTAAACTGTCAGTTTTACCCAGTCTTGGCCCTGGTCAAGTTCTCAAACAGAAGACTCTTCTTCCTCTCTTTAAGTCCTTATTTAGTTGTGAACTATCCAACAAAAGGACAGTATAGATTAACAACTTCTTTTAAATCCTTTAGATAACTTATTCCCTGTTACATGACAGTGGCAGAGACTACACACATTTTCACTTGGACTCACAGACAGGCTCAATATACACTGCCTCAGTATTTGATAGAGAGAAGAAGGGGTCCTATCTTCTGGAAGTCAAGTCAGTAGATGGCTCTGAATCAGCTCGGCCTGGAAAACATGGGAAGCCAAACTCTGGTAAGAGACAGATGTCTGTGACAAGCATGAGTTTAACCTGGATTGGTCTCTGAAAACAGAAGCTCTGAAATGCAAAATTAAATGTTAATTTCCTTTTTTTCAAGTGTACTTGTGAAAGAGCAGCCATTGTTTTATTTTTGATTTTGTTTTTTTTTTATTGTTTGTCTGTGCAACAGTTGTGTCAGAGCTGGAAGAATTATTTTATATGATGATCAGGCAAGTTTTTTTTTCTGAAATTAAAAGAAAACTAGGACTTCATAGTCAGAGTTTAGAGCGTATTTCCTAGCTAGCAAAGATGCACCCATTATCTGTAGGACGCAAATCTTTGGGTAGCGGAGGTTTTTCTCAAAGCACTGCATATGGTGCTGTATTCAGTCAAAAGTAATTATGAAGTATGAAGCAGGAAAGTTCAAGATAGAAAATCCCATTCTCAATTGATGGCTGTGCTTAAAGAAGGACTTAAAATTTGGCTTTTGAGTCTTCAGGACAAAAAATTATGACTAAAAACTGTACAATTGCCATATTAGGCATCAGTTATTCACATATTATCTGTTTAAACAAATTGGATGTGGCATTCATTTGATATCCAAGTGCTTTTGAGTAATGTTGGTATATATATTGTCCACAACCCTAAGGGTTTGTTTCTGTATTGTCTGCATATTCGTCTTCATTTAATGTGCAGCTAGACAGTTTAAGGAATTGTAGCTGACAGAAGTGGCACAGCTGAGTATTTTAATCTCTTGTTTCTTGTCTCTCTAGACACGGCCTACGTGCGCATTTTTATCAGTGATGTGAATGATAACAAGCCTGTCTTCACTCAAAGTGTCTATGAAGTAAATGTGGATGAAGACCAGGATGTGGGCTCGACTATCATTACAGTCAGTGCTAATGATGAAGATGAAGGTAAAGTATTGGAATTCCCCATAGCTGTGTCTAAAATATTGATGAGTTAATTTCAGCACACTAAGACACATTTAGTGGTGTTAGAAAGGAAAACGTCTTTTTATCTCTAGATTTTAAAACTTCTTTAAGTGTGAACTTAAAGACATGAACATTAGTTCATAATGGAGCTGTGAGGCATAAGCCAAATAACTCTTATTTTAGGAGGCAATGCATGAATGTGGGATGATGGAGAATAATTTCTGTGCCAGCAAATACAAATTTATTATAGATTATATAATTTTCTTACAAATGAGTGCAAATAAAAATGTCCTGGTTAACTAGAATGAATCAGACTTGATTTCAGTGAGATTCATTTGCTTTCTCTATGGACAGTATAGTTGTATACTTTAGTGTTGTTTTTTTTTTTTGGTACACATTCTCGTATTTAAAACTGGACTTCCTAAATGCATATGATGAGTCTTAGCTATATTGCTTTATCTACAGATCAGTCAGAAATTCAGCCATAAGTCATGTAGAACTAAGTACATAACCAGTGCTCATAAATGAGGGAGGGAACAGTACAGACTTCCATCTTTTGGCCATGGTGCACTTTGTTGTGTGGTGAAACCACACTTTGTTTGTTGCCCAAGTCCCAAAGGACTGTTCCGTCAGTATGTCTGTGAAGTGCAAGTACACCCTGGCTGCATTCGATTCCCAACCTACTCAAGGAGGTTGACGCAAATGTGGCTAAGTTGTACTGAAGAAGGATTTACCTACTGAAGGAACTTTTAGTTTATTACTTATGTTGCCTGTAAATCTCCTCTATAGTGTTGGATCAGGGGATCTGATGTGGTGGATGTACGGTACTTCATTTCTGTCCTCTTAATAAAGTAAATTATTAAAGATGTAGCTATGAAAAAAGGGAAGAAGAGAAGAATGGTAATGTGAAAGTAGAGCTTGCAGAAAGGGTAAAGGTCTTTACTTGATCTAAAACCATCAGCAAATTGGTATTGCATCTGAAATTTTGAGAAGTTCTGTTAGGACTGTCTCCTCTGGCTTGATACATAATTATCCTCTTTGTTGATAAAGCCTGTGCATAAATGAATGTGAGTGTAGAATGGTTCTATGGTATGAAGTACTTTGTGATAATTCATTCTTACATGCTGGATGTTAGCAAATAAGAATTTGTCTTTTTGGTCCCATAGCCTTGGCCAGTCATATTGGTTCTTCAGTGAATTCGAAGGATCATAAGTAAAAGCAGAATTAATACTTCATTGCAAAGACACATTTTATAATTAGACACAAATTACAATTGGACATACCAGAATTGAGAATACTGATAAGTAATCTGACATAGCTGCATATTTTAAAATACCACAAAACTATAATACCAAAAATCAGTTACCGTATGGTTTGTACTTCAGCTTAACATCCCATGTTTTAATCTACTTCAAGAAATATGTGTTTTCTGACACTGTTGGTAATTGACAGGAACAAATGCTAAATTACGGTATCAGATCACAGCTGGAAACACAGGAGGAGTACTTGATGTAGAACCAGAAACAGGAGCTATTTTTATTGCCCAACCACTGGATTATGAAGAAACAAAAATGTATGAGATTCACTTGTTGGCCTCTGATGGGAAGTGGGAAGATTATGCAGTTACCGTCATCAATGTCATGAATAAAAATGATGAGACTCCAGTTTTCTCCATCAATGAATACTATGGAAGTATAATTGAGGAACTGGATGGGTTACCCGTCTTTGTACTTCAGGTAGTGTATGCAGTTTCAGAGGTTATAATAGATCAATGAAAGAGCACAGATTACTCTGGTACAATTATGTTAATAATAATCCAGCACAGATATATTGATGAAATTTGGTTTTACTGAGTTTTGTTGGCAGTGGAAGCAAAGAAATGCACTTTTATGGAAAAGTAATTACAAAGAGAATAAGTATGATAAGCAGGATTGATCATTTGTGATCCTAAAAAGCAAATCATTAACATTTTAAAGTAGCTATCAGAATATCATAATAGAATGTCTCTAAAATATGAAAAAACCAAAATATTATTTTAGTATTAGAATATCTACATTGTTATTGTAGTGCAAAGTGTATTTATCTACTCTGAATTGTTCCTCAGCCACCTCTCATTTACCATTCATCTGGCACACGCATATTCATAGCAGTAATATACTTTTTGCTTGGACTCCTTTGCATATTTTATAATTTCTATGTCTTTGTTTTCAAAACTTTTGTAGGTTATGGCAAATGATCCTGATAGCAATGTGGGTGAAGGAGATTTGAGATACTCCTTGCATGGGCATGGTGCAGCCGATATTTTCACAATAGATGAGAAAACGGGCAGCATTTACTCACACAAGATGCTGGATCGGGAAGAGAGAGCACTGTGGAGATTTGTTGTATTGGCTACTGATGAAGGTGGAGAAGGACTTACAGGATTTGCCGATGTAATTATTAATGTGTGGGACATAAATGACAATACACCCATGTTCACGTGCATGCCTGATGATTGCAACGGGAGTGTCTTTGAAAATTCTCCTGCAGACACAGTAGTCATGGAAATGGGTGCAGTTGATCGTGATGATCCAAATGTAGGTCTTAATGCTGTCCTGACTTACAGGATAACAGAGAATGTAAAAAATGAGTTTGGTACTGACATGTTTAATATCAATCCCAATACTGGTACAATCTGTGTAGCGGGGGGAATGCTAGACAGAGAAAGGACTGCAAATTATTTTCTTACTGTTGAAGCAAGAGACGGGGGAGGGCTAACAGGAACTGGCACTGCCACTATCTGGATTGCAGACGTCAATGATCACGTACCTAAATTCACAAAAGAAATGTGGCAGGCAACAATTCCTGAAAACAGTGCCATCGACTCAGAAGTTCTGCAAGTGTGTGCTACAGATGCAGATGTTGGGGAAAATGCTGACTTAATATTCAGTATTATTGGGGGTGACCCAGATCAGAAGTTTTATATTGAGAATGACAAAGAATGGCAATGTGCCAGTATTCGACTGAAAAAAAAATTGGATTTTGAGAATGCACGTGAAAGGCAGTTTAATCTTACTATTACAGTGGAAGATCTTGATTTTTCTAGTATTGCAGTGTGCCTGATTGAAGTTGAAGACTCTAATGACCACAGCCCAGTTTTCCTTTCTCAGTTTATTCAGACAAGCCCTTTCTTTGAAAACCTGCCTGTAGGTACTACAGTAACTACAGTGAGAGCTACAGACAAAGATTCTGGTTTGAATGGGAACATTATATATTCTATAAAGTCAGATTCGGATCCTATGAGACAGTTTGTGGTTGACCAACATGGTCACGTGATTGTGGCAAATAAACTAGATCGTGAAGTCATTCAAAAATACAGTTTAATTGTACAAGCCTCAGATCAAGGGACACCAGCCCACACTGGAAGTGTAACAGTTTTGATTAACTTGCTTGATGTTAATGACAACGGACCAAGGTTTGAGGCACCATACATGCCTGTAGTTTGGGAAAATATATTGAGGCCTCAAATAGTGTATATGAACCATACCTCAAAACTGCTTCATGCATTTGATCCGGACAGTGAGGAGAATGGGCCACCCTTTACATTTTCATTGCCGTCAGATTATCAGAATTCTTTGGATTTTTCGCTTACTGATAACAGAAATAACACAGCAACTGTAACTGCTTTGAGGTCCTTTGACAGAGAAAAGCAGAAGGTCTTTCATCTGCCAGTAGTTATAACAGATAGTGGGATTCCAGCTATGAGCTCTACAAACACCCTAACTATAACAATTGGTGATGAAAATGACAACTGCCATGAATCTGGCCATAAGGAAGTCTACGTGTACAGTTACAAAGGTAAGTGCTATCTGGATAATATATCAGATTCGTGAATATAGCACAGTCTTACGCATAATTTCTCTCTTGCAGTTCTCAATTTGTTTTTCTTTTTAAATGGTTTACATATTTTTGAAACTGAAACTCCAGTTCTATGAACTGCTATATTAAGTGGAATGAGTAAAGTATATTTGCAAAGCTCAGACCCTAGTGTGTAAAAGATCATCTACTAATGATGATCTGTTATCTGCAAACAAGTATGTATTGCACTTGCAGAAAAAGCAGTATTTTTATAAACCAATAAAATCTGTTTTCCATTCACTAGTTTTCAACTATGCAGAGGAAGGTTTTTTTGGGTGTGCACACATGATTCAGAAAGTATCTGACGCTGAGAGATCTGGAGATGAGAATGGCAGAACTGAAGCAACTTAGAGAAGCAGAGGTTCATAGATGAGCCTTACTCAGAAATTGTAGACCAGTCCCAACTCCACTGTGACAGCCACTGTGTGGCTGAGCAGGATTGAAATCTTGAGGAGGGAGGTTTTCTGCTGGCAAGCAAGAATCTGAGGGAAAGCTGGGTTGGTGCTTTTTTAGGAAGAGAATAATCTTTGGGGTGTAATAAGTGGCTGTTTCCTGGAACAAGTAGTCTTGAAATGGAAAAAAAAAGAAAAGATGCTGTTCTGGATGTGTTCGAGTGGTGCACAGTACCTAGTTCAAGCAATACTAGCAGGAGAGCTGCTCTGTGATAGCAGCCACCATACTATGAAGTTCAATGTTGTAGTGGGAGAGAGCAGAGCAAATGCATTCATTAAGTGAATGCTTTATGTTTTTTCATCATAGTGGTTTAGCAGAGGATGAATGGTTTAATAATATTTTCTAAAATTTGTCTTGAATTTCTATTACTGTTTTTTTTTCCTGAAATTACCTGTAGAACTTGACCTTAAACTATTGCTGGTGGCCCTTATTAAGCACAGTTTATTATGCCTTTCCCCAAATATTTCATTCCAGATAGACTTCGCTATATCTCAGTTAACATTGCAGTAGTAGAATTTCTGATGAATAATAGAGAAGATTAATCTACAGAAGGTATTTTTGCAATGAGATATTTTTGCTAAATTCAGTATGCCTAAATTAGAAGATGTGACCAGATCCTACCATATAAATGAGAGAATGAAGTTTCTAAGGTGGATTGGATCCAGATTTGAACCTTAAAAATTTCCCGTGGTGCTTGATCTTGACTATGGAATTCAAAGGTCTCCTTTCCCTGGAGTTGCTCCTTTTGCTATTTTAGAACAGCTGCTTGGATGTTCCACTTCTGTGACAGCCCACAGAGGCCTGAAAAAAGGGCCAAGAACTGGCACAGCTTGGTGGCTTCCTGCCCGTTTCTTTTTCTCAGTCATGTCCCTCTCTCCCAGCTGCACCCCACAAGATGCTCTCCCTCTTTTGCTGCGTTCCA
Organism: Pluvialis apricaria; assembly: GCA_017639485.1. Lineage (NCBI taxonomy): Eukaryota > Metazoa > Chordata > Aves > Charadriiformes > Charadriidae > Pluvialis > Pluvialis apricaria. The sequence goes on from CM030018.1 coordinate 12,436,479, forward strand.
CTGCTGTGCCATTTGAAATAGTAGAGTAGCAATGAAATTTGGGGATTAACTCCTGATGTGGTGATTTTTTTTTTTTTTTTGGTCTGAAAATTTTATATAGATTTGTATTTATGTGTGATTCTGTTGTTTTGTGTTGTTTTCAGCCTTTCTTTTCACGTGACATGCATAGTGTACTCACCTTTCCAGAGCAGGCAGAAATCACATGACAGGCTATGCATTATTTTAAGGATCTTGGATCCTTAACCATCACCAAATTGAGCAGGAATCTGAAAATAATAAATGCGCTAATGAATGCTGCAGAATATAAAGTGCACTGAAAAGCAAAAATTAAATGCAGATTTATTATAATTTATCTCAACAGGAAAATGGTCAACAACAGTGCTTGGGGAGGTGTTTGCACCAGATCAAGATGACTGGGACAATAAAACATTTCTCTCTGAAGGAAAACTGCTCAAGTGAGGATTGTATTTGTGTCAAAATGAGTAATATTTATGCTTCTGTAATTATTTTACTCACCAGGTATTTCTCTGTGTTCAGGATGTGCATAAGCTAGGGTTATTGAGCGTGTTAAGGAATGTACTTTCTGAATGCTCTTTTTCTTTTTTACTTGGGTAACTAGGTATTAAGACATTAATGCATAAAATATTTTTTCCAAGAGAATGCAGTATCACACCATGATGTTGATTATTAGTCAGATGTCATCATTAATTTATTTTAACATGTGCATTTTGTAAGATTGAATTATAAAATAGGCAGAGTTTTTAATACTTGCCCTCAAATGTTAGAGTTGATGGAATACAAATTTAAAAGGGCAGAATGGAATCATTTAATCAAAAGTGGAAAGGAATTTGGTGATCTCAACTGATGTCTAAATTTACAATTGCATGCAAAACCCACGACTTTTAGATTAGCGGAGTTTTTTCTGTCAATTGAAATGTTGAATTTGGTCCTTAATTCCAACTTATACATTATTTGTTCATATCATTAAGTGAGACAGTATATAGCATAATTGTATGCTGTTTGAAATACAGAAAATGGATGTGAAAATAAATGTGAATTTTTGTCTTCGCTGTGAATAAGAGTTTAAAAGCTTTATGTGGCCCAAAATTAAGGACTGACTTTATGTCTGTCAGCAGCCCCTGGGCCTGTTTCCGTATTCAGAGGTTACCGTTCCATAATAGTGGTCATGGAATATTTTCATAATTACTTATTACTGTCCCTTTGAAGTGGCAAATGAAGACGATATCAGAGATTTCATACAGACTTTATCCTGTTCCAGATAGATAAATGAGCATCAGGAGCAAATTTGTGTGGTGGTTTTGTCACTTCTATTACTTATCTCATAGACCTGCCCACAATGGCTATGTCAAACCCCATGGTTCAACTACACACTGCTTTTATTCAGGATTGGGAAAGTCTGGGGATTCGGGAGTGACAGAAACATCTTTTTATAAGATCTGCAGATTGTCATTTCTGAATTAAGGTGTTTCTGGTGCTTTTCTGAGGTTGTTTGCTAACTCCCATAAGGTTTTGTCTTATAACCTTCGTAGTCACATTTAAGGCCTCCTGAATTATGTTAATGAATAAATTAAGTTCTCAATTTTGATTTATTAAGGTTTCCTAATAGAACGTTTATGTCTAGGTCTTTCAGATTAAATCAGAGGACTGGTTCTTTGATGATGGTGGATAACACTCCTCAAGGAATATACAACTTAAAAGTTCGAGTTTCTGATGGAGTTTGTCCCGATGTTATATCTACAGTAGAAATCCATGTCAAAGAGCTGGAAAACGAAGCTATACAAAACTCAGCCACTGTGCGTCTATCAGGTTAGTTTTATTTGCTGGTGAGAATTTAGATCAACTGTGCTTCTATAACTGAATGATTACATGATGTAAGTGTTATCACATCAATACTTGATTAACTTATCACTGCAGGGCACTTTCTGGTATGTTTCCATATTGTTAAATAAGAAATAAATTGAGAAATTAACCTGTGGTCTCCCAGTATTTCATGTTTGTTTATTTTTGAATCCCCAAATCAGATGTCACAGCAGAGGAGTTCATAAGGAGAGACGAACGCGGCAAAACGAGACATGACAAGTTCAAGGAATTACTAGCAAAAACGTTACCTGCTAAGCTTAGTGATATCATTGTCTTCAGCGTGATGAACATTGATGGAAAACAGACAGATGTAAGATTTGCAGTTCATGATGGCTTGGCATATTACAGACCTGAGAAACTTCATGCTGAGATGGCAGCATTTGAAAATGAGGTATATTCTCTAGGGTTATCATGTATCTATGTAATTCACCCAGATACTGAGTTTGCAAGGTATATATCCCAAACCTCAGTGGAAGAATATGCTATATCTACAGATAAGGTTTTTTTGCTTCACTCAGGACAAAAACACTTTTCAAGCAAGTGCTTAATAAAAACTTTGCCCCTTCTCCTTAGTCCCATACATACAATTACATGGTTGTACTGACTTCTGCTTCAATAAATATAACCACTTTTTAGCTGCAGAAAGATAGTCCTCCATTCCCATGATGGTACAGTTGCCTGTGTTTTCTCCAGTCAGTGTTTTATTGTGTAATCTATCAGACTTTTCACAATATTCCTCTTTCTGACGTTCCCTAACTGTCCTACTCTCTTACTAGATCCTGCATGCCCTCTAACTCAGTTACCCAGGCATAGTCTGTCTTGGCCCCACTTTTATTTTCTGTATTCCTCCAGATTTTGGCTTTGCTGAAGTCCTGCAGTTGCTGGTGAATAGACACTAAGGCTGCTGACTTGCTCAAAGGCAAGATGCCACTGCTTGACTTGTAACTTGCCCTGGACAAGGCAGCACTTCCTGACATGTCATTTGTGCCTGTGGGGGCATATTTGAGTTTAATACGTGGTACATCTTCTGGAGGATGTTTTCCTGAAGAGAAAACAACACTTTTCTATTTGTGTGAATACACTAGGGTCTGCCTGATTCTGGGAACCAAACAGGAATATCTTATCACCTGCCTACATCTTACTGTATCTTAAGTAGTTGTGTGGATTATGAGACTCTTCAGAGTGACCAAGTAGGAAATACCAGAGCCAGCTAGTATTCATGAAGCATAAGTACTGCTTCTTTTACATATTCATTGGATTACTGCAACAATAATATAGAAAATTGCATAGATTTCAAATATTCTGTGCCATAATATGTGGCAGGTGAATTCATCAAAGTGGTAACAAGGGGATTGCGTCACGTATTTTAATGAAAAAATATGTTTGTATTAATTATATATCACCTTTCAATATTTAATGAATAGCTCTAGTGAGTAATCACCAATAGTTTTCAGAAAATCAGTCATAGCTGGAGAATTTCTCCAGTAGTTTTTGTACATGTATTTAACTATAAATATAGAAAATAAGTAATTAGCACTGGAATTATTCATTGAATTGCTAAATAAATAATATGTTTGCACTGCCTCCTTGGGATATAGCTTTACAACAACTATTTTTATTTAGCAGAAAAATAATCTATTCTAATACTGTAAAGGAGCCAAGGTTGTTTATATATGCTATGTTTTTCTATAACAGTATTACATAGCTGTCTAAATGTGCATTATAGACTCTCCACTAATGGTGATAGATGTGGGCAGCAGACACGAAACTGCATTGACAGGATGCATCATGTCATTATAAAGTATATTTTATGCCTTTGGGGACATGTTTTTCAATACATGTTATGATATTTGAGGATATACTGATGATTATAAAGGTCAAAGTTCTTACAGCGGTGAATTGAGATGACTGCACAAGCTAAAAAAAGCAGCGCTTTAGTATTTATTTGTTTTGGTCTTTTCAAAGCTTATATTAAAAATATTTGTCATACATTTTATAATTTGAAAAAATACATATTAAATGTATAAATAAAGAGAGTCTAAGTCTGATCTCATGTTAATTTTACGTTTGTATATCTCAGTGTATACCCCTGTGAGAGTAGTGAGGTCTCTTGTATTCAGGTTTGGGCACTAAGTACACATCATTTTAATGTATTCAAATCACCAAATACAAATCAAATTCTGAAACTTTATAGGCATCTGTGCAAAATTCCCAAACAAGTAGAAGGAAGAAATCTGTTTTGCCAGGAAACAAACAGCGTTAACTTAGTCCAGTGAATAGGCTACTGGCTGAAGTACTACAAAAGGTCTGAAATAATGGCAGCCCTGTTACTGTCCTCAGGGTTGTTGTGAACAGCTTACTTCCCTTCTTTGTGCCTTCTGCTAGTTCTTCTTTGTTCTGTTTGGATTAGAAGCTGCAAACTGTGGAGAAACTATTACTACGTTACAAGACATATATATACAGTGAGGATCTTCTCTTTATTTGGGTATTTGGGCTTTCAGGTGCAACCCCAGTTAATGATAAAAACAATGAACTAGCAAAGATCAATGTAGAACAGACTATAATATCCAGTATGCTAAGTTGACTGTATTTTGTTTCAGGCAGTTTGACATTAGGTATAAGTTTATGGGGCATGAATCAGTAAACTGAATCCTAATTGCTATGAAGTGGTCTTGTCAGGCCGCTGTCTGTGGACATTATTATTGAATGTGGCTCAGCCCTGCATTTTCCTGTGTCTGTATCCTTATGTGCAAGAGAACGTAAGAAATAATATCTTGGTATAACTCACAAGGAAGAATTTTTATCCTGGCTTAAGCTAAAGCATGCCTGTTGCTATCAGGGTGCAGAGAAGTGTGATGCAGACGACACAGCTCGGAAGGTAGAATATCACTGCTGTCAGGGCTTTGGTCTTTGGAAATAATATTAGTAGGCCAGTACAGATTTAACATGTTCACAATCAATTGTGTCAGTGATTAAGTTTTTAGGAAATGCTGCTACTGTAAATTTTCTTTTTAGATTTTCCTGTATTTGTCAAATCATTTTGCTTGCCTGTATAGTCAGGGATGTTACTAATTAATACTCAGGAAACTAAAGCATTCTATTAAGTCTATGATGGCTTAGATTTTTCAGAAATTAAGGAGTAAGTAAAAACATTCATTAGGAGGAGACTGGTGATGTGTTAAACTGTATTTTCTCTTAGATCCAGTCAGCTTTACAATTGAACATATCACAGATCGATGTAGACGAATGTAGGAGTGCAAATTGTAGTGAGGGCAACGATTGTACAAACTACCTCGCCGTGAGTGACATCCCAACAGTGATGGATACTGGAAGTGTGTCGTTTGTCTCAGTAACAACCACCATCAATGCGGTCTGCACGTGTTCAGCTAGGGACCGAGTTCATCAGTCTTGTTCCTCCTACCCTCAAAGCCCTTGTCTCAATGGTGGGATGTGTATTGACACTTTGAATGGTTACAGGTGAGGAAACTTGTATTGCAGATCCTTTTACCTTTTTTACTTCTGTTTTTGAAGTGTCAAGTGGAGCTTACAAGATACAGGTCTAAAAAAATCATAAATATACTTTTGACTGACGAAGAAACAAAAAACCCCATGAGTGCACTGGAGTGTAAACCTAATGACAACAGGGTCTTTACTTAACGGCCCAATAATGGTGCTGTAGTCCTGAAGGTGGTGGAAATAGTGTATGAGTAAGAAAGAAAACCCTGGGGGGGAAAAAAAGTGGTACAATTAACACGTGTCATTTTCTAAGAGCACCTAATTCAGTGTGAAGGAATGGGAAGTGTGCTCTGTTTTTTTTCCTTTTCCAGAAAAGTAATAATAAAAGTGAATATCAGTGGTAGCAGCAGGCATGTAGGGGGAGAGAGATGTAGTTTAAACAACAGGCAATAAAGAGTTTAGAAAACGTTGGATAGGAAACCTGCTGTATTATATAGCATCACCTGGCATGCACTGGTATTCCTTTAGTGAAATTATCCTGGTTTATTCTAGCTGGGAATTAACCTCCCTGAGTTTTCTCTGTAATAAATTGACCAACTGATGTTTAATGTTCTGTGTTCCTTATGTAGTGAAATAAGTCATTGTGTTCAAAAACATGGCCTCAAAAATACTTTTTTTTGATGGAGGTAATATAGTGGATAAATATGCTTTGTACTTTTAAAGCATTTTAATAATTGCCGAGCACCTCTGAGACTCTGCTAAAATCTTTATTGTTTCACTGCTATTTTTTTACTGTGATGTAAGTGCTACGTTTGGTGCATGTAAAACAAAAAAAAAGTTGAATACTGGGGAATTTTGACTATTTTTTGTGTTTGTGCTCTTTCAGATGTCTTTGTCCTGCTTCATTTCATGGAGCAGACTGCCAGCAGACTAAGCACAGTTTCCATGGAAATGGTTATGCATGGTTTCGTCCCATCAGGCCTTGCTTCGAAAGCTCTCTCTCTCTAGAGTTTATTACTGTGGTTCCAGATGGACTTTTACTATATAGTGGTCCTTTGTCAAATCCAGAACCTGGGAGTACAGAAAACTTCATTGCAATAGGTACTTCTGCAAAAGTGTGTGAAAAAAATTAAATGTCTTTTGGGAATGGGTTGCCTGTGAACAGTGCAGTAGTTAGAGTATGAATTCTGTCTTTCCATCTTATGAGATAACATTTTCTGGTTTGAAAATATTTTGAAACATTTCCTAATAGGTCTTTCTTCTTTGATGTCTGTATTTGTAGCCTGCATCTATGGCTTTAGGTTCATCGCAGAGTTGTAGAAATCAAGGGGAAAGCAAAATAGACTAATATATATATATATATATATATAAATATTCCCTCAAGGAAACTGTGGCGCTATAAAGGAATTTAGGTACTTTGAAGATAGGTATTACATGATTAATGTAGTCTTAGTTGCATGTCATTCGTATCTAGTTTGGTGAGAAAAGAAATCCACTTAAGCTGCTTTCAGTCTCAGGGCATTTTTGCACATTTTTTAAACAGGCAATGTTTTGATGGATGAATCCAGCCCCAGCGTGTCACTGTAGGAAAATTTATACACAAGTAGAACTCATTGCTTTATGTTGACACATATTTAAAAGGTTACTATTGCTTATTTTTTGTGAATTAATATGCAAGATGCACAGCATGGTTGGTATTTTATATTTTCCTAATTAATGGAATGGTTATGTTGTTGAATATTGTTAATCATTAACCTCTCTTTTGCTTTGTTTTGCAGTTACTTGTAAATTTGAGTAGAAGATGGGAGGGAGCAAAACCTGCATGTGTTAATTGTTTTAGACCATAATAAAATTGCAGATTGCTTATCAGTTCCAGTGTTTTGACAAAGAAGTGACACAATCCAAAGTATAAAAATAAAAACTATATTGAATGAGTATTTCTGCACAATAGAAGTCATACAATATAATTCTAGTTATTTCTGTAGTGCACCCCACTTTATGTGACCAGCAATAACCATTAAATGAGTACATTCACTAACTGCTAATATATCCAAAATGGAAATATTTTTGTAGCTGAATCTTTTTCATGTTGCGTTAGAACTCTCCGATGGTGTTCCTGTGCTGAAGATGAGCCATGGCTCAGGTTTTGTGATGCTGCAGTTTCCAAGTCACCTGAATGTAGCAGACAAAAAATGGCATCGACTAGAAGTCAGAACCAGTGGTCAGGTCAGTTATTTGATTTTTTTTTTTCCGTATCAGGATATTCATATTTCCAATAGCAGTTGCCTGTGTAGAAACAGGAGGGTAGAAAAAACAGACTGGGTAATTATATGTGTTATTTAAACTGTGCTTGTAGATTTGATGAATAATACAAATTTTGGGAAGACAGCATTGTTAATTCCAAATCTACCTATGTTGAAATCCATATTCCAGGATCAGAGGAATCTTTTTCCTGTTTTTTAAGCTCTGCAACACATGTGGACTGTGCATAAAGGCTTAGTTGTAATTTGCCCATTCAGTGTAGACGTTAGGACACTGAAATCAGTTACCTATGCCCAAAAAGCAGATAATTATTTATTTGCAAATGGAGTTACAGGTTTTGTGAAAGTGGTTCAACTACTCAGAAGCATGAATAAAATGCAGAGTTAAGTGCCTTCTTTCAGCTTTGCTGTTTATTGCAAGATTGAAAACAGAGCAGGAAAAAAACCCAACCCTTTTTGCTTGATGGTGTGCAAAAAGAAAAAGATGAAAATTTGATATAACTTATTTATTGAATTTTACAGAAATTCTTAATTTAATAATCCTATGTTTTGGTGTAGGATGTTCGGTTCACTTTGGATCATTGCAGTGCAGCTGTTGTTTCAGAGATAGAAGGAGTAGGCAAATGGCTGTCCACTGAAGATCGTACAAATTGTGAAGTCCTTGGGTCTGTTCCACGAAGAGCAAGGTACGTTGCCCTACTAGTAGTGTTGAAAGACTAAATGACAACCCCAGAATACTGTATGGCTAATACCAGAGCTTTTGTGGGTACTGTGTACTATCCCTTACCCACAGGATTTCTCTCACTTTATTTATCAAGTCACTGTAAGCCTGTTCTTGAAAACCTCATGAAATCAGTCCAGTTAACTTTTTAATGGCAATAACTCTGGGTCCTCAGCCAATCTTACTATCTGATTGGTGTAAGTCCAAGGGTTCCTACTGTGACAACCTTTGGTGAATGTGTTAAGGCAGACTAGTACATCATGGTCTTCGTTGGATCCAAGGTTACTGCCTTTATAGCAGAGTCAAAGGAAGTGCACACGTATCCATACCTCAGCTGTTTGCTTCACAGCCTGGTGCACTCATATAAACTGCTGATTAAAGTAGGCTGGTGCTGGGGTGCCTGATTTTGGCTGCAGCATCTTGTAATGAGACATACAATCCTCCTGTGTGCGTTTTCCAGTGAAGTAATACAGCCAACGTGCGATAATGACTCTGGTGGTTTAAATTGTTTGTACTGTTGGGTCAGCCCTTAGCCTCAGTTAAAACTGAAAAAGTTGGAAAATCTTATTAAAAAAAGCAATTATTACATTAAACAGAGAAGGATGTGTTCAGCAGAAATAATCAGAAATAATCAGCCTCACAATTAGAGAGAAGGGAACAACTGCTGTGTATCGGTAAAAGATATGGATGGCAGTGGGTTAGCAGTGTTTGGCCTCAGCTGGAGTCCTGGGTCCAGTTTGTGCACCACAGTGCAGGGTAGGTGCATATCAACTGGGTATAGTCCGGATAAGAGCAATGACTCTAAGAATGAAATAAGAATGGGGGAATTGAGGTTGTTTAACTGAAAGAAGGGAAAACTGAGGAGAGAGATGGTAACTCTAAGTGTATATAAAAGAATACTGCAAAGAGGATTTAGACGATTTCTTCTGTACAGGGCCTTAAGTTACAGTGAAGAATATTCAGGTTATATTTTAGGGAAACCTTTGTACTAATAAAGGTACTTGAGCTGTGGAATAGATAGTCCCAGCAAGTGTGCTGATCAGCATTGGGATTGAGCCTTGTAAGCAGATGCATGGAGGTCCTCCTCGTCACGAAAGGAGCACACAAAAAAGGGAAAAATACAGTAAGAAATTAAAACAAAAAATTCAGCTGGTAACTCGGAGAAAAAGAAACCCTGTGAGGACTAAAATATGTGGAATTCTTTGGCTCAGAGAGATGATTCAGAGACATTGCAGAGCCTGGACATGTGTACTGTACCTTTTAGACCACATTGACCCAGCTTTTAGGTATCCAGCCTTCATCATACACAAAACAGTCTTTGTTGTAGTATTCCTGCAGTATAAGATGAATGTGCACACACAGAAGCACTTGATGGAGAACATGGTGTCTACAATATCACAACTGTTCTGACTTGAACACAAACATACCTGAATTGTAGTAGTGTCCCACGGTTAAACTTGCAATAGACTTCACTGTCATGTTTAAAAATAAATTACCCTTTATTTTAAAGGACCAGCTTCTGTTCACTGACTGACTGTATTTCAGAGAAAGAAGTAGATAAAACAGTTGCATTCTTTTGTTATTTTATAAAGCCTCTATTATTTGGAAATGCAATGTTTGTTTATCTGCCTTATTATATAATATATATAAAAATAAAAAATATATAATGCCTATGTTTGAATGTAATTTCACATCTATTTTATTATTGATATAATTTTAAAGGTATTTGAATGGGAACCATGTTCTACAGCTGGGTGGTGTAAAAGAATCGTTACCATATTCCTACCCACAATTGCTACACAAACACTTTTCTGGTTGTTTGCGCAATTTCATCTTGGATACTCAGGTAAGAGAAGTGTAACATTTTGCTTTAGCAAAGGAGTAAAATTCTTTATTAAATTATTGGGAGATTTGTATTATATCTGAAACTTTTGCTTCCGTTAATTTATTCAATGCCCATATACATCAGTGTAAAATACAAGAAAATTCTGTTTTTTCTCTTATGCTTAGAATAACTACCTTGAAAAGTTATTTCTCATTTACAAACAGATGTATCTGAGCCAGAAACTGTGCCTTTGTTTATGTCCTACTTGATGCAGCTGTCTTCCAAGCTTCTTTGCCCATTCAGGGAACTACTGAATGGCAGTTGTGTAATGGTATGTTTATGCCAGCTGTCTGCTTTGTTAGGAAATATTAGTTTATTCAAAGGCAAAATATGATCTCGATAAAATAAGTTGAAATCTGAATGTCAAAAAGCAAACTTAACATCTTAAGCAATGCAGATGAAGAACAGACTGTTATGTCATGTAGCTATTTCTGTTTAAAACTGAAGTATTTCTTAAATAATATTTTGGTGTCATACAATTTTCTCTTGAAGGTATATGACCTTCAGTCTCCTGCAGAATCCCTGAATAGCTTCCCTGGCTGCACACTGACGGATGGGAGCTGTGAGACCATGGGGTCTTCTTCCTGTGGTATTCATGGGAGGTGTCTTGGAGACTGGGGCTCATTTGCTTGTCATTGTTTGCCGGGTTACTATGGCTATCGGTGTGATAAAGGTGAAGTCTGCTTTTCTGTTGCATTGTTGATAGGCTGGTAAATTTTACAATACAGAAAACTTAACTTGTGTGCAGGTAGTGATTGCTGAGGTGGTTTTTGATGTTTATGTTATGTAAAACCATGTTTCAGTGTAGCTGCCTGCGATTTTTAGCAATTTCATTTCTAATTCCCTTTGAGAAATTACTTTCTCAGTATCAGATAATTTCTTTAGTCCTGAGGGTGTTTGTGCAACGGAGACTGCATGACAAAAGAATTGTGAACAAAATTATTTGTTCTTGTAACAATTTTTTGAATTTGCATCCGTTTACACCTTCAGAAATACCTAATAACCTAAAAATTAAATGTGAGTGTGCCAGTACCACTTACTGTGCAGAATTAGAACTACGCAACTGGAATTAGAAATTACTGCTCTGTTGGTGTCTGGAAGAGACTCTATTGGCTTAAGGATCTGTGCTTTCAGTATAGTAGGATCTTTTCTTTAGCCCTCATGGAGCCAAAGTTTGCAGCAAAAAGACAACTATAAAATAGCAGGTTGGGAAAATTGGTTGTGGTACTTGGTACTTTGTCTCTTCTTTAGTCTTGGTCAGAGCTTCTGCTTTCCTGCTGTCATCCTGTGTGAACATTGTAAGGAGAAACATTATCAGAATCAGGTTGTGAGGGACATCACCTCTTTATAGAGGAAGATGAAGTGGGAAAGTGACTGGGGAAGTTATGGAACTAGATAAAGGGACGTGTCCCAAAAGACAAGTTATGTCTCATTGCTGTGCATTGCAATTAGGTTTTTTTTATTTTTATTTTTAACTCTTATTATGAAAATAATGGAAACAATAATACTTCCCTGTCCCAACAAAATGGTTTAAAGGTCTTTATCCTGTCTTTTTAGTTGCCAAAGAATATACATTTGGGCCAGGAAGTCACATTCACTATCAGCTTCCTGTCAGTGTGCCTGCCCGTAGGACACTGTTTGAAGCCATGATTAGGACACGGCAGCCTGACAGTGTCATCACGAGCATGTCATCTCGAAATAAGGATGAACACATCACCCTACAGGTGAGCAAGGCATTCCAGACAGTAATAGCATAAAGTTAAATCAATGCCAGTGAATAGTTAGCCCAGAGAAACATTAGCTTAAGAGCTGGAAGTAGAACTGAAAACCTTATGCTAAGCACAAAAACTTTGGAATTCATTTTATTGACACTTACAGATCTGATCCTTTACTTAAAATATTGATACACAACCATGGTATCCCACTGGATTTCAAAGGAATTTATTGCCAGTTGCAGTGCAGTATAGTTTGCTATACAGAATAGGAGTAGTGTGTCTACCCTGGTGTCCTATTCAGCCGTGGTTACAAGTGGCCGATTCTGCATAGTTCAGACCCTGTCAAGAAAGGCGCCTGTTCTAATGATGTCAGATTCTCAAAATGGCAACCTGTTCATTTTGTACATACCACTGAGTCCCCTCTTCAGCTAAGCTGGTTTGAGCTGTCAGCATAGAAGTGATACACCAGATTCTCAACCATTTGAAGAACCCCATAAATGTGTCCAAAAGAGAAGCAGGGTAAAATTACTCCAAGTGAATTATGTACTACTGTGAGTACACCACTACCAGTATTTAGGTTGTCTAGTTCAGTAGCACCTGAAGTATCTTTGTATTACACTGTATGTGCAGTGTAAACTTACCCTAAATTTAAACAAATGCTTTAAGGTTGATGATTACGTACAAGTCTTAGTTCAAGTAATATGACAGTTACAGGTCAGTATGAAATGTCAGGTGATGACTTTTCTTCTTTTTCTTACTACTTTGTTAATTATCCACAAGGTTGTTCAGGGATTCTTAGTGGTCTCATATAATCTGGGTGATGGAGACTATTCTGTAAGCCTTCCCTCCTACCACATTGATAATGGTGAATGGCATCATATCACACTGGAGAGAAATGAAAATGAATTTACTCTTCGCCTTTATGAAGGAGGTGGGAAGAGAGAAATTCTGAAAGCAGCAGGACTATACAAAGAGATTGTGATTGACCCCAGCAGCTTGGTCCTTGGAAACACCTACCCATTCAATCAAAACAAGAGTTTTCAAGGTGAGGAGTTCTTGATCTCACTGTTCAGAATATGGATGTGTAAAAATGAAGGTTTATTGGTACTACATGGGCATATTGAGAGAAGCTTTCTTGTTTATGTAGAGCCCAAAGTAAACAGATTTCTTGCATGAAATTTCTTGCATCTCTCTGGCTTTGGAAGAGGGACAAATAAATTGTCCTGACTAGGAAAAGGGTACAGCAGGGAATTATGTGCAAATGCTGTTAGCTACTGGACCTGGAACAAAGATGGGAACCTCTTCACACAGCTGTATGTAGAGTATTTGTAACTGGAGATCCACAAGCTTCTGCCAAGTGGACTGTGGATGGCTCATTGCGCTAGATACACAGAACTGATTCATTGCATGGTTCCATCCAGTCCATTCGCCAGCTGTCCTTCCCTACCAAATACAACTGTCCCTATGCTGAAAGGAATATTTCCATTTTATACGTGCATTGCATAGCACACAACAAACTGATTTATTACCTTTATGCATTATGTTTGTATTACTGGATTTTACAGTAACTCAGTTGAAGCATTAACTAAAATTAGAAATAGTTTATTGAATTAGGGCTAAGAATTTAAATTTTTAGCAACTGAGTAGATGGAAATTGAATAGTTACACAAAGGAGTAACCTAGAGAAATGTAAGCTTAAGATATTCATAACAGCTTTTTACTCTGTCCTCAGTTGGCAGCTCACCCTTTGCCTAAAATCACAGTATAAGTAATGCACAGTTATGCAGCACATCTTTTATATTGACAAGGAAGACACACACCGTTACTTGGTTAAACATGCCTGGTATTGGCCTAGCCCCTCTCTCTCCCATGCTTTTCACCTCTTTACACAGATTCTGGTAAATCCATTTGAAACAAGGTGGTAAGATTTTCACCAGATAAAAGTATTTCAGTGAGTAACACAAAAGTGCGAGGAGAAAACGTATAAAATGTGTATGCACTAAACAGAATAACAACTTACAACATAAGTATATCCCGAATTGTTTAGAAAAAGATTGTCTTCTGTTGTTTCACTAGAAGTATTCCAATAACTAAAGTTTACGCTGAGAACTAGGGAATTTTTTGAATTTTTATTTATGGGAGTAATAATATTTGTTTTTAAGTAAATAGACTGAAGAAGTCAAATGGTTACATGAAGATAATTTAAATTAGGATAATTAATGTTGCTGTTAAGCAGCTGAAGCTTTAAGGGGTTTGAAGTTACAAAATGTACTTAATTCATCAAGGTATATGCTTTTATGCTGAGGGATCTCGTGCATACAAAATTAGTGCCACACATCTTCAATACAAAATTTCTATTAATGCCCCAAGGCTGTTTTACCCTTACTTGTGGTTTGCTCTTCTATAGAGTTAAGCTGTAAACTACAGTTAAAAATCTACCAAACACAATTTATACTCGTACACACTGAAGAATATAACAGATTTTCCACAATATTTTGGCTTTTCTATTGAAAACATAGTGAAGGCGTATGTGTTCTGCTGTCTTGAACACAAACAAATAGGGGCCTGTGGCAGCACTTGGTTCTTGTGGAAAACACTGGGCAATCTTGATGAAAACTTTTAACAAATTCGATCAAAAAATGGAGAACAATGCTGTGAAAGTTTAGGTAATTTCAGTCCTAGATTTAAACTTAGTTAGCCCGGGTCCTTTGTTAAACATAAACTGCCAAATCTTACAGCTGCTTCAAATCATTCTTGCTGAATGGCTTTGAAAACAATCTCTTTGTGCCTTGCTTCAGGATGTATGAAGGATGTCAGATTTAATAACTACAGGATCCCTCTGGATACTCATGTGAAGGAGCTGGTGTCAGTATTAAGTGCCCAAGGCGTCAAAGAAGGCTGTTCTTCAGAGGCTTGTAGGAATAACCCTTGTAACCAGGAATTTATTTGTATTGATTTGTGGATGATGCATGAATGCAGGTAATTGGTGGAAATAAAAGCACAAACCCCTCCAGATTCAGGTGGGAAAGGGTGGATGCTGAAGAAGTATTCAACTTGAAGGCTGCCACTGGCAATCCCATCAAATCAGTTGAACCACAGTGAAACATGAAGCTAGGTGCGTGCATAGCCATCAGGTTACTCAGAGAACACTGTCCTTTTAGGTACTACCTTTAGCTGATGTAAATTAGCGTATTTCCATTGGTGCTGTAACAATTTTGGCTGCATGTCTTAACTGAAAATGTTTAAAGAATAGCTGCAAATCCAGAATGTTTGTAACCCCTGAAAACCAGGAAAAAAGGGTATGTTAGCTGGAGTGGAACACTAGCTTGGATAGCTGCCTTGTGAAGCTCATGCTGTGCAATGTAGATACGCTTTCTTTTCTTGGTGCCTGAGTTCTTGCACTGTCTTAGGCTGTGACCTCTGTTCCCTTACAGGCCACTCAAGTTGCATTAGAAGCACCGCATCATTAAGCTCAGAGTTCTTGTGTGTGGCTGGGGCTGAGGTTAGGACAATGCTAATTCCAGATAGTCGTGCTGTGAAAGCGTACACTTCAAGCATTACTGACTGCCACTGTTCACACAAACGGAGTTTTCTAGAGATGTATTTTTTTTCTGGAAATTCACTGTCATGGAAATACAAAGAACATGGCAGAGCTTGTCCTGCCTGGACAGAACTGCAGACCCAAATCCAGCTATTTTTCACATGGCTAATCTTGCAGAAGCCAGTGGAACTACCTGAGTTCTGAAAGCCCCAGATGTAAGGGTTTAAAGTTGTGGAGCTCATTGTTGTATGACTGCTTTAGAAAAGACTACAATCCTGTAATTATTCTAAGTAACTTCTAGTAGCTACTTCAGAAACTGCATATAGAGTGTCATCAAAGACTGTCTTAAAGTCTTAAATGCTGTCTTTCATGCCTACTATTCTTAAAGTTTAATGGTTTCATTTTGCCTTCGTCTTTTCAGTTGCCCTCCGGGACACATGATCATGGAGAATGCCACTGGCAGACAGTGTGTCTACACTGCGTGTGCTAGAAGGCCCTGTAACTATGGTACCTGCATCTCGCAGTCACCAACCAAGTTCCAATGTCACTGCCCTGATGGCTATACTGGACGTAACTGTGAAATCACACTGGCGATCTTTCACAAGGATACAGGCCTGAGCTTTAGTTCCATGTTTGCCATCTGCATTTGCTTTTTGGCGCTGTTAGGTAGTTACGGCAACTACATCTTGTATTACCTTTGGTGAACTCATTTATCCATCTTGTCCTGACTAGTCGTCATCTCATCCTCCTGCTGAAAAACTCAGTTTCCTAATGGAGACTTGACTCTGCCTTCATTTGTTTGCCATGGTCTCAGCTCCATCAGTAACATCATCCCCGTGTGCACATATTGTTAAGTGGATCAACATTTGTAAGCGATGGAAAGTCTTTGCAGTTTTATTTTCTGCACATTTTCACTTCATTGCTAAGGAACTGTTCAGATTCATAATTGGAAGCAAATTCAATTGTACAGAAGGAGTGGAAATTGCTACCAGATAAACTTTGTTTAAAATACTACTGAGCGTGAAACAGATTTTTCAGTCTAGGAGAAATACACTGTCTGATAGGAATATACTTGGTCAGACAGCAGCAGTCTCTTGCATCTTACCAGTTGGGTCACAACTCCTAGCGCCTGCTTTTGGCTTTCTCAACCATTTTCAGGCATAGGCATTGGGTCTCAAAAAGAAGAGGAAAGACAAAGAAGGATCTCACTAGTGGGGAAGGATCACATCTTTGAGTCCTTCTTGTTTATTTGAGTTTCATGAAAGTTTGCCTGAGTAAGGACATAGAATTTTACTAATGGCTTGCAGCGTTAATTAATTTTCATTCAGAAATCATAGTAAGAGTATGAAAGTGTATTGTGGACTACTTTGCATCCATCTATAGCTACCTGAAATACCATCATTTTCCCCAACTCTGCTAGATACTATGTTTGCCATGCAAATATGAACAGCAAATAACGTGGGAAGCTAACTGATTTCACAGCTTTTGGAATCCCAGTTAGTGAATGTTAATCAGAGATCATTATATTAAAGGGGGGTGTGTCTGTGTCAGAGCAGTTTATTGTGAGCTGACTTGGTGTTGCTGCCTGTACTTAACTGAAAAAACAGTATCTTTTACCTAATAATCCTGCTAATCTTTTGGGTCTAAATTACAAGTTAGAAACAGTTGTTTTAACTAAGTGGTGTGGGTTGCTGTGAAAATTTTAGTAGATGTGGTTGACAACGGTATTGCCACACAACTGTAACTTTTGTTAGGAGAATCTTTAATAAAATTCTTTGTTCTCAAGATTTCAGATGCCCTTTCTCTTACACAGATTCCAGAATGGGGTAATGCACTTAAAAGCGATTAATTCATGCAGTTTTAATTATAAATTTGTAACTTTCCAATAGATTAGGAAAGCTGCTTTTCTGACACCTGATTACATCTTCTAAATTCAAATAGGGAACCGTTTTGCAAGTAAATCGATACCGGGGCAGCTTCAGGTTGGTTTGATACCACACGAAGCTTCCCCACCCCTCCCTGCCAGGAAACTTCAGCTCAGACACTGTGGTACTTCGGAGCTTGCAACTGCCCTAATACTAACGCTATGGTTCAAAGAAACAACAAATTCCATAGAATGCTTTTAATGACAGCGCTGTTTAATGACAGTCAGGCAGGAGCTTACACTGTTGGTATCTGTATGGAAGAGATACTGTCTTCAGTGGAGGTACTTCTGTTTACACACTTGTTATGCTCTTGGAACATGGGCTATGTTCATTTTAGGTATTGGCTTTTTATTAACAGTCAGAGTAAAAGAATAGGAGAGATGCAGAACATTTAAAAGACTTTTTGAGTATCTCAAAATCAGCTCAGCTAAAAAATGACTTTGCCAAGAGGTTACCATGTATGAAAATGTGTGACACGTTTCTGTAAATCTGGGGGACGGAGGAGGAAGAGGTAAATATACATCTCAAATGCACTGATTCAGTTTGAAGGGTGTAGCTACACAGCACAGTGCAGGGCATAGAGCCCCGCATACACCAGTTTCAGTCCCAAGGTCATCCAAATGCTGCTCCACAGAGCTTTGTTCTGCCGTGTAGATATTCTCTAAGAGATTCTGGTCTCTTTCACTCACTACAGTGTTAGTTTGTGGTATCCAGTGGTCTGAGGTCTTACTATGAGCTTTTACCCATTTTTATAGAGTACGTAACACAGTGGTACACAAATTTGTATTTGCATACTGATCAGTATCTGATGTTGAAACTTTACAGCTGCCAGTGTATAAAATGCACCTAAGCATTTAAGAAAAATGTTTAAATTAATGGATGCTAAGGTAGAATGTGCCTGTTTGTTTTTTTTTTTTTTTTAGTAAAATGTATGAAAGTAATTTCTTCTTTTGTCTCGTGTCTTCTTACGCTTCATTTCTGTGTAATTCTGTTACTGTCAACACATTGTTACTTGAGTGCTACCCCTTTGTATACATTTACTTTGTAAAAGTTTCACTCACTACAGTAAACAGCTAGGGCTCTGAACACCACTTGGGCTGTTCAGTTCTTTAACAACTTCAAAGTTGTACTTTAAAGGGTATTTTAAAATGCTCTTTAAAGGCTTTCTGTCTCTGATGTTCACTTGTAACTACATTGAAGAGTGCAAAAACCAAACATTTGCTGAGAAACACAAAACTAGAGCCTTGTTGGCTCTGACTGCAAACCAGTGCTGCAGTACTATAGAGCGGCTGCTGCCTAAGCCATTCTGCAGCCCCTCGGTGTAATGTTTTATTTGTTTCTGAATGATGGTCTGTTTTGCTCCTGTGTGTTTACACAGCTCTGTTCAGTGCTGTATTCTTGTGGGCTCGCTGGAAGAGTCACAAAGGTCTGAATGGAGGAGTTTACCACGTATCTGCGCATCATGAGGATCTGGAGGACATCAGAGAAAATATCCTCAACTACAATGAAGAAGGGGGCGGGGAACAAGACCAAGTAAGGATCATTGTGTTACGTTACAATTAAGAGGGGACTGGTGTCTCACCATGCGAATGAAAATGTATTTTATGCTTTTCCTTTATACCTGAGGACCTTAGCCTTTGTTCTGCTGATTCATTACTGCAATTAGTAGATGACTTTGCAAGGTTATGTACACAAGGGTGCATGTTTCTTAAGCAGAGATAAGTGCCTATCAATTTCTAATTTGTCTTAAAGCAAGTGATCCTAAATGCATATTTAAAACTGCTTGTAGGGCGAGTTTAGCAGTCAAGAACTAACAGCTGATGGTTTTGGTTTCATGGCTCAGGAGCTGCTGAGGTTCTCAGGGGTAATTACTGCTCTAGCACTGAGGGCTTCACAGAGCCTGACGTGAACTCTTTGTTATGGACGGTCTCTTTCTGGAGACTGTTCATAACAGAAGTTATTCACACTGGACTTGTTAAAAAAACTGCTGCGTTTGTGCCTCTTAAGCCCTAAAGCACATGGTGGTTGTGGAAGAACCTTTCTGCATTTTCCTGTTTTGGAGAGAAATACACTAGTGAACACAGGCTGTGTTTATACTTACAGTAGACCAGATTATACCCAAACCAGATAATATTAACATTTCTGCTAGCTGTTTTAAGGATTTCTACGTGTCAGTTTAAGCCAGAATTCTGAAAGAGAACTGCAGATATTACAGATGAGTAATTTAAATAGCTTATTTGCTGACCCATAGACATTTGCTATATTTGAAAAAGGTAAGGAACTTCACTGCCGCCTTTGAAACTTGTTCATTTCAGGGATTCAAAAGGTGGTGTGACTCTGCAGAGGTAATAATAGTCACGGCACAGATTTGACAGATCAAGAAAAGCCCGTGATTAAAAAAATAAAATTAAATGTGACCTGTCCCAAAATTCCAAGTATCTTCAAGAATTTTTCGTTATAAAATATAAAGAGTGTTTTACAGGGCCACCTGAGAAAATATTCTTACTTGTAGAGTATCCTTTATTTCTTGATGAATTAGTATGAACGTAATAAATACAGGGACATTTTCCATGTGATAACATAGACAGCTATATGCATAAATCCTGTTTTCCTTAATAAGATTAACGTTCTCTGCAATACTTTGCAATTTTATACCCAGAAGGTCTATAGAGTGAGGAAATCCACAGTTAGTGTATGACATGTTTAATGACTTTTGGAGAATACTTAAAATACACTCCTTATTTTAAGCAGTGGAATCAAATTAGTGACTTGATGATCTTCATCTGAGGCTATTACTCTGTCTTGAAGAAATGCAGCTTGGAGTGAAGCCTCTACAGGTTCTGTACACTCTTCCTAAGTTATTCAAATTTTACAGTTGCTGGGATTGCAGCTAAAACTTTCTAGTATCCTTTTTAATACCTAATTGTTTCTCTACATAAAAAAAAACCCCAACCCACCCAAATACCTAGAATTACAATACCTTAATTGTATTCTAATGTTACCCTAACAAAAGGATCATGAGGGTGCTTGGACAAAAGAGTTTTGTCTTTGTAATGCTGGTGAAGGGTAGGACTCTGGGGACTTCTGGGTAGCTTACACTTACTTAGAACATGCTGAAGATGGGCATCTGTGCTGTAGGTCTCGCATTGTCCATCACTAACAGTATTTAGTCTCTGGATGAATGGAAATAAGCAGCTATTCTGTGTTACAGGCCTGTCCCGAGTCTTGCCACTTACGTGGCTTCTTGATTGCAGGTGGGGGGTTTTTTTTGAAGCAGTTCTGTCTCTGATTGAAGTTCAGCAAAGCTCACCAAGATTACCTAGGATAATCTCTCATAACATGGTTATGCGCAATTCAGCACGTGACAGAATAAATGTAATCTTTTGGAAAGTGCCAATTTGGTGGCTCTGTCATCGATGGCTACTATTCAGATTAATAGCACAAGCAATACAATTAATTACTTCTCCGCTCTAGTAATTCTGTCTCTCACAGTCATCAACGTTCTTCTTTGGCCTGTGAGTCCAGAGAAACAACCTTTGGATTGCAGGAAGGTAAAGGATGCTGTAGGACAAGACTTCTTTTCTTTCAGCCGGCATAAAGATTCTGATCAGTTAATGCAATTAACATGTACGGTACTGGCAGCTTTAGTTGACAGAAGTTGCACTTCAGGAGCTATGGCCCAATTATCAGACAGCATTAACTACTTCTGCACTAGAAGGGATTTTTTTTAATTTATAACTCTGTAATAGGTAGCTACTTAGTTTTTACAATCAGGCCACTTCCATGTACCATAACTAGCCATTATTTCACAGACTGATAAAATTTTAACAGAAATCACAGTAGATGTTTGAACCACTAACGCAGAAAGGTTTCTTTTAACATGCTATTTGTGAATTTACTTTCTCACCTTTTTTTGCCAGACTCAGTGTCAGTGTTTAATGATGAAAAAATATTCAGATCTGAATTTCAGAACAAAAATTGGGGAATTTCTGTCATTTTTATTTAGCTTCTAATATGAAATCAGACTTGATTTTGAACCTAACTGTAGTAGTGCAGGCTGCACAGGGGTTCCTTGTCTATTCTCATCTGCTTGGTGGGTTTTGGCTTTCTTAGGCACATTGCAGGTGGCAGAATTGATTGAACAGGCCAATCCTTCATGTGTTCACACCAAACGGGCTGCCTCAGGATTGTTCCTTCTTTATTTCCACTAGAACGTGAGATTTTGGGACCTATAGAGAATATTAATTTAACGTGCACGGTTTCTCACTCCAGGATGCATACAACATGGCAGAACTGCAGGTCTCTATTCAAACCAGCCCGGCCTATTCCCTCTACAAGAAAGAAAAACCAACAAAATTGCACGGTTTCTTAAGTGCCGCGTCCCCAGGCATGCAGGAGCAGACCAAAACATCAGCAACTACAGAATTCTCTTTTACTGGCGCAGACTTTGGTCAGTACTTGTCAGAATTTGTCAGAGACGCCGACCGCCATCGCCAGGCTGTGCCCCAAGACTCGCTGCGGGTGTTCTGCACGGAAGGAGAAGGCTCGGTTGCGAGCAGCCTGAGTACCCTGAGCTCCTCTGGACTGGGTGAGAGTCTCGTGTATGATGACATTAAAGAGTGGGGACCAAAGTTTGAGAAACTAAGTGAACTGTACTCACATACTGATGCAGAGGAACTGTAGGTTACCGAGTCTATTATTTTCAAAGTGGGGTACTTAGTCATTCACGTACAGTGTTTAAGAAATAAATAGATTTTTTGTCACTAAGTTAATAAAGGACTCGTTGAGAGATCCTATGTATCTAAGCTAAGATGGTGCACAAAGCATGAAGAAAGCATGCTGTGTGTACTGTTTTCAGTAGGAGCTTTAGCAGTTATTTGAAGAAAAATAGCCCATTATCTTTTTCTTGTAGAAAAAAAGTCCATGTTGTATTATAATTATAACCATCTTGTTTCCCTGACTGAGCCTCAGTTCCAGCACCTGCTCCCTGAGCCTAGCGCAGATGAGAGTCCATGGATCCAGGTAAAGGAATGAAGCAGCAGAGATGGTGATTAACTTAACTTGGTTATAACTTAACAAAATCCCTTTATGCTTTCATATAAATACAGAAACTAAATTTAGGCACAACACATCATCAGCTGCTTGCAACTAGATACTTTTCGTAATGAAACAGCCAGCTTGTCTAAGATATATTAGCCTCAAAGGTCACTAGTTAGGAATTTCTCTAGCAAACACCACAGTTCACCACAACCCCTCATTTCTAATGGGCTACTAAACTGAGCCTGAACTAAGGACCAGCCTGAACCCCGTCCCTCATGTCTTGCTAAACCTCCTTTCATAGCAGCATTACAACTGTGGCCAGGTAACGCCTTGCCAGGAAGAGCTGACTGGGGCTACAGATGCATTTTCAGTGAGGAAAAACCCCAACATCCCTTGGATGTTGTCAAAATACTTAGTGTCTTTAGGACGTCAGAAGGTCTTTCCCGTATCCAAAAAAGAACTTCACTCAGCACTGGGACTTCTAAAAATAAATCCCGTGATAAACAAAACCCTGCCAAAAGTCTAATAATTCAAAGATGGTAATTTTCCAAAACCCATGAATGACAGCACAAATAATACAGGCCTCCCTCAGATATGTTGTAGTAGAAAAATATTAATTGGGACAGAGAAATACAGGGAAAAACTAACAGTGGTTGCTGGGGGTAGAATATTATGCTCTAAATTATCAGTCCCCTTTCTGGACTTTCTTCCAAATATTGTCAAGTTTAAAAAAAAAAAAAAGAAAGCTCCATAAAATTAATTTTGATTTTTTTTAATTTAAATTGAGACTGCTTGTATATATAAATGGAGTAAAGTGCAGCAAGAACAGAATCTTATTTTGTGCTGTTTCTTTATATTATATGTAAATTATATGTATTATCAGCTGATAATATGAATATACCCTATAGAGTCTAAGATAAGTCAGTTTATTAAAGCAAAGCAGGAAACAGTGTATTGTAACAGACATTAAAACTGCTTTGCTTACAGTTGCATCAGTAGCTTGTTTTGGGAGGTCTGGCTTTTATTTTTATATGTATCTTAAAAACATAAACAAAT
The DNA here is from genome assembly GCA_017639485.1 of Pluvialis apricaria. Classification (NCBI taxonomy): domain Eukaryota; kingdom Metazoa; phylum Chordata; class Aves; order Charadriiformes; family Charadriidae; genus Pluvialis; species Pluvialis apricaria. The sequence continues at coordinate 12,459,960 of CM030018.1, forward strand.
GTGTCACGGCAGTCTGCAGGCTAGATTAATTTGCACATTTCCCAAATGAGAAATGTTCACACAGTGTCTTGTTCCTGCATGCATTTGTGACACACTTTGGAAAATTTTGAGCACACAGTCAACTAATGGTTACACACTGCAGATACTGTGGCATTTTCTTCTGGAAAAGCTAAATGCCATTTTTACCTATGCCTAATAGTTTTGATTCACAGATGGTACAGAGTCTATGATTTTGCAATTTTACTGATACGTTTACCTGTGAGGAAACACAGGCTAGAATATCTTGCAATGTTCACAGGTCTGGTATGCCAGATTCTGTATTTCATGATCAAAGCAGTCACAAACAGGATATGGAAAATGAAGTAAATATATCTTACGCACAAAAATCCTTCCCCGAACAGCAGTAATTTTATCTGCATACCTTGTGTTCTTTCCCTAACTATGGATACGCTGTCATTTTGGCTGGTTTTAACTTAATTTAGCTTGTAAGCTCCTTGGGGCAAGGACTGTCTTTATTTGCCTGTGAAGTGTCATGCATATCTAAGGCACTGTAGAAATAATAAATAAGCCTTCTGTATATGATGTCTCTTCCTTGCACATATATAAGGCTTACTAAAGCTTGGACTGTATTGAGTTATTTCTCTCTCAGCTTTGATCAGATACTTCCACAGATGTGGGTCATGCACGCTGTTCTGTCTGAAAAGCTGAGAGAAGCAGCAGTTGCTTCCAATCAATGTGTGGACTCAAGACATGCTACCATTTACAGACCAGTACTCTTCTCAGATATCCACGTGCTTTTTGCATACAGCACGGTCGTGGTTTGTGCAACAGATGGATAATTAGTCTAAGAAGGAAGAAATCCTTAACTTTACATTCACAGTATGTGGTAGGACACGTCCCAGCACAGAAGGTAGATGGTCAAAAGATCTCCAGGCTTGACAAAGAGGAGAAAGTGCAAGACACTAATACCCCTCAAGACACTCCAGTTATTTTCCTTCCTCTTCCTCCCCAGCCTGTGATCCTAATTCATTCCCACATGAATACCAAGTTGAGATCTGCAGCAAAATGCAATCAGCAGAGGAGTCGGTCGTGCTTTGCTCTAAATGCATCACAGTTACACCAATTACTGAGCACCTGGGAAAAAAGTGTCACTCTCTCACCTTCCCAGGAATGCGCCCAAATAACCTGACTACAGAGTATTCTGTGATATGGAGGTCTCAGTCTCATTTGTTGAAGCTCCTACTCCACCCATGAAGTATTTCACTGGTCACCAGGTGACAGTAAAAACAAGCCTGAACACAGTTCTGTAGCTTGGTGACCAGGAGCCGCGCAGGCAGTTGCAGAGTTGCTGAGGTTGAGAGATCTCCTACCATTCCCAAACAGGCAATTTGGAAGCCAGCCTGAAGTTGCTGCTGTACTACTGCTTCTTCCCCTCTTACAGCTATGGCACTGAGTTGTAAACAAACATAATTAATAACAACCATATTCTCAGAACTGCTTGTATAATGGCAGTTAGCCATATATTTTACAGAACATACAGTATAAAAAAAAGGTCAGAAAACATTTTAAAACTGCTGTAGGAACTTGTGTAGATACAATCTCAGGAATACGACATACTCATTGGCAGCTGCCATGCCCTATTAAAACCTACTTTTCCTCTTTCTAGGGATTACTAATTAGTTCACTTAATTTATCTGTTTTAATTTGCATGCTGCTTTTTTAATTACTGTGCCATTTCTGAAGTCATATCTTCACTTCTGCATTTACACAGACACATACAAATATTTCAGTACCTCTACAAAAAAGCTTATCATGGTACAGCACTGACATTGCTCAAGAAGAGGAACAGCTGGCTTGACAACAGAAAGCTTTGTGAGGGGTGGGGGGAAAGAAAAAAAATTGAATAAAAAAATTCATCGGGTCCCTAGGTAGTGGGATTTTCAGTAAGCTGGTACTTTTATTAATCTTCTTCCACGTTCTTTACAGACTTTAAACATGTACTAAGAACATTTTACTTAGTATAAAGTATTTGTAAAGGTCTGAAATTTAAATACTCATGTGGATATTAGTATTTAATCTGTCTGCCTGTCAACTACATTAATCTTTGTGTTCTCCCCCTTTAAAATACCATTCCAAGTATATAACATGTAGCCAAGCCGTACAAAAGCTGATTGTCCTTAGGTCTGACCTACTGGCTAGTACCAGCAGGTTTAGAAGGGAAACCACAGCTGTAAAAGGATTAGGCGAGCAGAAGAAATTTGGGCATTTTCTTAATTATAGAAATGCTAAAACCCATGGCCCTTTCCTGGGAATTTAAATAAATAGCTCGCACCATGCTATTGGTAACTGTTGATGAATGAGGAGGTTTTGAAACACCTGGTTCTCTGGAACCCTGAATCCCCTCTATGCAAGCATACCACCTTATGATCACGTTCCATTAATTAAATCAGTCTTAGAAGTCCTGTCTGTACCTAATTAGCAGTGGTGACATAACTCCCCAAAAACCTCCCTCTAAGAGCAACACTAGACATGCAAAGATGTGACTGCACTCAGGCACAAATGAGAAAAAGACATCCTGGACAGCTGTATGTACAGCTCTGCACATCCCGCTTCTCCCTGCCGCGAGAACACCTAGACTTTTAAAAGCTGACCTAAATCAGGACTTAATCCAAAGAAAGCCCTTGCTACAGGTAACTTTGCTCGCATAAAGAATGCATGTTTCTTTTCATCGTGTAAGAATATGAAAGGTTGAGCTACAACGTGGAAACACACAGATCCCTGTTGGTCAAAGCAAATTGTATTTACTTGGGTGGAGTAACTACCTGCCTTAGTCTACTGACCTTGCTGAAGTTAAAGAGTATTGCGTGACGACTGGTAAAAATCACGGCTGATACACCTTTACCTTGTAACAAAGAAAGGAAGTCCAGCCGTTAAAACACAACGATTCAAAAAGTCAGTGATATATGCAATGTAAAATGGTTGAGAAAAGTCAAAACTTCCTGCTGAAAAATACTTTGCTTTCCTCCATATGGACTGAAACAAAGCTGATCCCTAAACTGCACCTTTCTCAATCCATCCTAACATAAAAACCACCAAAAAAGTGATTTTCAAATTACAGAATTTATTTAGTATACAATAGTCATTACATCTCTTTACAACAACATATTATAAAATAACTATGTTAGATCTCACCGGCAGAACACTGAAACAAGAAATGAAAATATACTTATGGATCTCGAAGGCTTTTCTCCCCTAAAAACACTCTCGCTACTTGGTAACATTTTGTCTCTGTGATCTAAAAGAAGTAATTCATCCCACAATTCCACTGATAATGAGCAGCTTCAAAGTCCTTGTGGACAACAGGTAACATACACAAGAAGTCATGATGGTGCCATTCCCATTGCTAGTTATTTGTAAGATTTCAGTAAATGCACTGCCACAAGGGTTGTTCCTGGGGGTGGATCCTACTTAACAGAGAAACAGTGATGCCACAGCAACCCCTTGGAAATACGGTGCATCAGGATGATGTAGTTCAGGACTAGGTAAAGTTATTTTCAAAAAAAATTGCCCAGTTTTGATGCAGTGAATATAGATCACAGCAAGAGACGGGAAGTAGAGAAAATAATTATCAGACCACTAAAACACCACCTACCTCCTAGAAGTCTCCAACTCTTGCACCCCACTGCTAGGAACAGGAAAGGCAGCCCTTCGGCCCTCCGCCAGCGCTGACCGCTCACCCCTGCTCCAGCCCTCCCCAGCTGGCCTCGCTGGGGCAGGCAAACCTTTAGATGAGGGACAGAGAAACAGCTGCTCCCTCTCTCCCGGTGCTGTCCTGGTGCCTGTGTTGCTCTCCTCTGAGCTGGTGAGTGGTTTTGTTCCTTAGCATTTTCTATTTTACTATTTTAAGGAGACTGGTCTTCTGAACGCTGTACTACATCATAATCACTGAAATACACCCTTCCCTTTTAGTATTAAAAGTAGAGGAATTGTTGGATTTGCTTATAAGTGTCACAAGCTCCCTAGGCTTTAAAGACTGTGAGCTTCAGGAGTCAAGCAACCTCCAAAAGAGTCTGCATCTAATACTTCCAATTTCTGGTGTGCTACTTTGGGGGATGTTTGTGTTGCAAGAACTATGTTACTGTGGTGGTTCTGGATCATGACAGCCCTTGGTTTTTCTGCTTTCCCAAGACCAAGGGTAGCTTGGGGTCTTTTTTTGTTTTTAAAAAAAAGAGAAAAACAAAACAAACTTGCACTTGGTAGTTTCTATGAAAGATTTCTCCTTTGGCAACATTAGAGACTATTTTTGAAAAAAGTCTATTTAAAAATAATTACAGATATAGTCAGGCCTTAGTCTCAGCTGTTACCTACACGTAAATTTTGAAAATGATAGGATACCACTGGATCTTGGAATCTCTCATTGCAATCAGAGGAAAGTCACTGCACCTTTAAAGAAAGATACAACCACATTTTAAAATACGACAATACAGCCTAGACATACTTTACCTTACGTGTGCTTGTTTTCAATTACTGTAAGGCACTCATTGAGGAATTCACTGACCCGTGCTTTCAGCAAGAACAGGCATGCATCATTACAGGCCTAATTAGAGTTTTAATACTGATTAAAATGTTTTATTATTGTATTATGTTAAGCTGCAGTGGTCTCCAACCTCATTAAGGGATATAGGCGAGAAATTACTCAGGAGTCTCAGTTGCTCAGTTTAACAACCTAGCTAGCGTCAATGTTTGATTTAAATACAGCCTGATTAAAGCACACTTTGCTTTTGTGTTAGCATGAAAGTGCAGAAAGGTGTTGAACGTTGTTTAATGAGTATTTACTGAATATAAAATTGTTTGAGCATGTGACATAACCATCTCCATCTCTTCAGTAATTTACCTTAGTACAACTGAAAAGGGAAAACATTTAAATCATTTGGAATTGGAACACAGCTCAGTTGTGAAAGCCAATCTCATTACACATCTTGATTATATTAAATGTGGAGTTTGCTATCAGTAGCACTTTAAGTTTCCCATCATTAGAAATTAATTGCAGTGGTAATTATTATAACGGAGTTATTTGCACAGGCCACAAACACTCTTACAGGTGTTCAAATGTTAATTCAACGTTGGCCTAGAGGCACTTGATTATTACAATTCTGTTTTTCGTAAGAAACAAATGATCTTAGTGGATGTCTAATTAAAGTTGGAGAGTACTGTTAGACTTTCAATCAGATTTGATCTCTACTTTTGATATAAAACCAAAGCAGCGCTAAAACACAGCAAGAGTCAGGTGTTCTCTAAATAGCATTTAGAAAGTCAATATAATTCACAAAGTTCTAGCTGGTAAAAAGAGAGAGGGTACAAACAAATCACAAAATTCTCAGGATTGAGGCCTTCATCTTCCAAGTCAATTTAAAATAACTGCAGTCTATTTTTTAGAGCAAGGACACAATGATTTTGTGCTAAAATATATAGCTTTGTGACTGAAAGAACATAAAGCAAAGCTCTAATACCTGAACATATTTTAAATACCTAAGTTCCCTGCTGATTTTAGAGATGAATTTTTCTTTTATAAGGTTGGCAGTGTTCAATTTTGGTATCCTACTCGTGGAATTCACATAGGGAGAAAAAGGATCCCCTGTAGTTCAGAAAGCAAATATAGAAAATAAATGTTGTGAGAATCCAAGCTGAGAAATTTGTTTTTTCGTTTGTTCTGAGCATTTTACGAGGATACAAACATGCAACATGTATCAAGCATGCTCCAACCTTTTTTCTCATTAGAAATACATAACACTCCATCATTAAATGCTTAACATTATAAAACAGTATGTTTCTGTATCACTAAAAATGCTGGACAATGATTGAAATTTTACTCTTCAAACTTGTTTACTGATTCTGCACTCACTGATTCCGCAATCACACTCACAAGCTTGGAAACTCATATCCGCATATATTCCCAAAGACTTCAAAAAAGAGGCACTAAAAGAGCACACGGACCTGTCAAAGAGGATCAGATTGTAAGACAAAACTCAATTTTTGTGACTATTTTCAGGATTCACAACAACAATGCCTACTCAGCATAGGAGTAGCACGCCCTGCTTTCACTGAACTCCTATTGTTTTATAGTAAAAATCCAAACTGTTGAGCAGAATTTCATAGGCTAGCGAGTCTGCAGTGGTTACGCAGGCTGCTCATTCTGTGTCTTCCAATCAGTTAAAACTGGAAAACAGTTATATCCTAGGTATTCAGAAGGTCACGCTTTATAATCAAAGTGGTCCCTGCTAGCATTTATTTATGAATCTATGAAAATTTTGGCAACATTGAGAATGTTATCAAAACTAAACTGTCTAAAAAAAAAATAATTAAAAATCGCAGTAATTAAACAAGAAACCATGAATGTAAAATGTCTTACAAGTGTAACACATTTGTAAAGTTCTGCATTTTCTACTGTGGTTCCTAGCATTGAAACAGTGAACTTGAAGCCATGGTGGGCAATGTTATTTATGCTTGGCAAGTTTGTAAACATGGAATGTTTTGTTTTGAAACACTCTAGTGAAGTGTATTGTATAAGGCGGCAGGTTTTTTTTAATTTCCTCACAGAAGCGAGGATACAACGAAGGTTTCAAATCAGGTTCATTCTCTCCCAAACCATCCATGATCTGTAATGAAATTGAACAGATTTGTGAAATATCTTTAGCCAGTTCAGTTACAGGCAATAACAAGAAGCTAAAAACAACCATGACAATACATTCAGAGTGTCAGACTGGCCAGGTTTGTTAACAGTGACTGTATGAAACAAGTGGGAGGAAGAAAATAACATTAAAACAGTAAGATTTATAGTATCATCTCTATTACGGATAAAGCTGATTTGTCAGAGGTACATATCTGCTTTGAGTTATGTGGTCTGCTGTGGTTCCATGTTAGCCCCAGAAATGCTTGGAAACTCCCCTGACACAATGGAGTAACACAACCCTCCACTGGTCCTGAGGGAACCGAAGCTATGAAGTGATTTACACTCTGAAAGGGAACACTATTTGTGTACTGCTAACCTGAAGCTCATCGGGAAGTGATTACTTATGTTGCCCAGGCTGAAATGCCTCCTTTTTTATTATCAAATACCATCAAAAGCGAGCAGTGTTCAATTTGGTGATTTTGAGAATGTCTAAAGGCTCCATTAGATTTTACTTCCCGCACTCCTGATGAAGTGGAAATAACCCAAGCTACTTCAAATCATAATTGCATTCCAAAAAGAAGTTAAGCAAAATGTATTCTCTTGATATAAAAATCATGTATACAATACTTACATGGCCATTAGCTATATCGAGTAAGTCACGTAACCGACAGCCTCTACTGTGTCTTCTTTCGTAACAAATGCTGTCTTCTAGGATCACATAGTCTGTGCCAAAGGATCGCAGTATTCTGTAAACATCTTCAGGAGATCTCTTGGCATAGATCTGATAAATCTACAGAGGAAGAAAACTAAGCTGTTAGACACATTACATCATTACCATTATTTCTTTGTTTGCTCTTTCATGATTCCTTTATCTTGAACCAGATAAAGAATTGAGATTGATAATCCATGTAATTTGAATTAAATATTAAAAAAAAACCCACAATGCTTTATTCAGCAGCCACTTAGAGTTGCTATGTTATGGCTACCATGATGCACAACAGTACTGCTGCTGCCTACAAAAACACTGAATGGTGCTGCTGGCTGCAGAAACGCCTTGGCAGACACCTGTAAAACTTTCAGAATGTCTAAATTATAGGAAAGGATATTTTAAAACAATCTCTCCAGCTTTGTGTGGAGTTTCTCAAGGTGGCTTCTATATAAAATGTTATCTTCTAGTCTGGGAACTGAAGGGAGTATCAGGGATATCGGGAAGTGCTCCATGTGGGTTTAACAGTACCACTGGGCGGCAGGAGCCATTGATGCCAGCAGCACCCAAACCCGTTCACTCAGAAGCGGCTCGAGTACCTAGGTACACTTATTCAGACATACACCAGCTGCCAGAAACAAGTTAGCAGATGCTCAAAGTACTACCAGTTTCACAGAAGAAGTTAAATTCTGGAACTGTATCTGAAAATAAGTTAGTTCAATAAGTAAATCACGTGATGTCATTTGCAACATGCCTTTAGAGATTGCATGTGTTTTCTGGACTGGAGCCACTGATATGGATAAGAATTAACTTAAACAATCAGAATACTCTTACCTGTTTTGTTCTCTCTCTCAGATTCTTATCCTCGTAATGGGGATGATTAGTTAATGTCCGTCCAGTGCACAGTTTGACGCCTGCTAATAGCTGCATGCTCCCAGCAAACACTGCTGTGTTTGGAGTGTTTGACCTAAACAAATGTTGATAAGTCTGAGGAAGTCTTTGTAGGGGTATTTTTGCATTGCTTGTTACAGATCAGAAGGAAAAAAAAGACTGAAAAAATATTTTTCTGCCTCTCCTCTATTCAGGGAGCAAACTGTTCAAGCAACTGTGTGTTCTTCAAATATGAAGTGGACAAATCACCATAATACTATCTAACTGCAAATAAAAAATGTACTATGCACTATGAGGAAATTTAGGGAGAACACGATCCTAAAAATTTCAAAGCACTTCCATATTTCATGTTTCTTGGGTTCATATAGCCTCTGAATATTTGTAGATTTCTACATCCTAATTCTTTTAATATTTCAAGAAACTTACTGTGACTTAGATTTGTGTCTGATATACAAGGTATTCTATATAAAATGGATTATTTAATCTGAAAGCTAAAACTTCTTGTTACTGTCCTGGCATTCACCATTCACTTGGAATGAACACTTTGTTATGTGAGACATTGATCCTCCTTTTCTGACAACTGTGGGACAGAAATAATGAAAAAAGTCACCCCAGTTGCAAAAAGCAGGGCAGGGGGAGTGGATGCAGAAGATGCCAGATAGAAATGCTGTCAATTATTGGTACTGTCATCTCATCTGAAATTCAAAGCCCATGTCTAGAATTAACAGTCTCGGTATCTCAGGATTGTTTAAATACACACAATAGAAAAAGTGTTTTTTTGCTAACCTTCCCCCCAACAAGTTTACAATCTAAAATATACGTAAAGACACAACAGAAGGGCACAGCAGAAAGATAAAGTAAAAATGCCAGGCAACAGACTCTACTACAATTAAACTAACTAAAAATGGTCATAGTATGCTTAAGTGTTTTCTAGCGCTTAGTAGGCATACAACCATGAAAAGTTCTATGAAGACTAAAACAACAGAAAGAAGCATACATTAAATCAAGTACAATGAAATTAGAAAGGAATGTGAATAGTTGCCTAACATCCACGTACATGCACATATGGCACCTACAGTAGTCAAATAACTGTGACACTTTGAGGTGCGCTTTAGGAAACCTTTTGAAACTGCAGCTATATATTCAGCCTTCTTTAAGCTCCGTGATCGGCTTGAAAATGTTAAGAGACAAGTATTAAATTTTATTATCGCCTTTCAAGAGATTATGCTTAGCAAATGAATTAATAATTACAAACCTTTCCTAAAAGTTCTTGCACTGGTACATTAATCTCATCTAGCAAGGACAGAGATAGGATTTTTAATAGGCCAGTTTAACTTTACTGATAGACTAGTTTTTCAGCAGTTTATAAAACCAGTTTAATTTTAATGTCTAAAAATACTTAATATCTTTTAAAAATTTCTTTTTTACTTAAAATATTCAAAGCCACAAGTGTCATGAAGTAAATGTTTCATTAAAAGAAATGAATTCATCTTAGAATTTAATATTATGCAAATGTAACGGCCTTGACAGGCTGTCAGCTCGGGCTCATCTCTGAATCTGCAGGAAAGCACTACTCTTCAGACTACACTGAAAAGAACACGGACTAAGTTCACAGGGGGACTCAGTGTGGCTTAGACACCTAACTGAAAATGATGATTCTCAAAGCACCTTCAACGTGTTTCCGTGTTTCTGCCTGGGCCAGGAAACTTCTCATGTGAAAAGTCTGTTTCTGTGTTTGTTCAAGATTAGTTCAAATTTTATAGCGCTCTGCAGTAATTATCTCCTCACTTGGCCTTATCAAGGCAATCCTGCATCTCCGATTCCTGAAGAGACCAATATAATGAAAACTTGCAGAATCAAACTTTCTTAAAAAATAAACACCCCACAGCAAGTACCAAAGGCAAAAACCACAAGAAAATAACAACAAAAACCATTCCCAAGAAACAGCCTGCAGACTCTTTTCTTTCAAAAGAAAGCTAGAGGAAATGATGAGAGTGCCCTTTTTCCATAACTTACTGGTAAAAATGCTTGTAAAAAATGTAGAAGGTGCAGAGCTCAATTCCTCCCCCTTCTAAAAGCACTCACCCTTGCTCAGAAGGGGTGAAATACAGCTGAGTGCACTCTTTCTTTATCAGGTATTAAGAGATTTGCCAGGACTTCCTCTTCTTCCTATACTTTATATGCAATCCAGTGACCCTTGCTTGCTTTTCAAAAAACTGGCTTAGGTGCCTTGGTCCTGGATGGAGTTCAAAATCAGGTATTCCTGGTGAAGGCAGATGTTTCCCCGAGATTCACATTTACATGTTTGAAGTCCTAGAAAATCACACGCCTTAAGAGACACCACTGTCCACGACGTTTCACTGGGGCCAGCTTGGTTCCCAGACCAACACGTGCCACTACCAGAGCTCTGGGAGGCAACTCCCTTCCCATGCTTTACTGGCAACGCCAGGAACACAAACCTGGCACTGGATTTCACTGCTGTGGCCAGACACTTGGAAGCGACACTGAGCTTCTTGCCATGTTTGCCATCCTTAACTACAACTTAAAAGAACTTCAGCTGGTGGATGTTACTGAGCGTTTATCTTCCGAAACAGCCACCAGAGGGAGACATGACAATTAACTAATATTTTTCAGGTACAGGATAATTTCTACATTTCATGCGAGTGTCTTTCTCTAATACTCCTACCTGAGTCAGACACTAACTGCTGTGCGCTGTATCCAAGGCAGCTAATGTGCTTCAAACCACTGAATGACACTTCTCTATTACAGAAAAACGAAGCAATTTTTACAAATGTCTGAACAAATGATGTATAAAATGAAAGGATAATTTGTTTTATAGCTTTCTGCCAAGCTCCATGCCACGCTGCCCAACCTGCAAACAATTTATTCTGTATGAAATGTCACTAAATAATGACAAGGACTTATAGGTCAAACTGATTTACATTATATAATTTAAATGTCATTCCAAGCAGACCTGATGGCATTTTGAACAAATAATCTCATTTATTTTTGAAGCTATAAGCTTTCAACAAGTTAATTACAGCTGAACTAATGGGTAAACTAAGCACTATAATATATCGTATGAAGCTTTTCTTTACCTACACTTAAGAATTTAGAGAATTATGTAAACACTAAAGAATAACTCATTAAAAAATAAGGGTTTTACAGGAACTAGACGTCGATGCCTAACTTGCAGAGACTCTCAAAGTGGCAGTAATTCTTTCTCTTATTAAGCTGCTAAAGAATTATTGTGAGTTGGTTTTAAGGAAGCGCTACAGAAATGGCCAACATTGCAATTACAGGTTACATCATTAGAAATAAAATGTCTATTTCTATTAAAAGCCTCCAGAGTTGAACTCTGTAGTTGGTTTTCAAAGCCATAAAATCTGTCAAATCTCAGATTATTCCTTTACAAGTGCCTAGGTGTGATATGAATCTACAAAGCAAAGGGGTTTGAGAAAAGCAGGTTCTGAAAAGGGGTTCTCAAATATGCCACGTCAGTGTGTTGGTTTTTTTTTTCTTTAAAAGTCTTTTTATTTGCAGAATGCTGTATTAAAATCCTACAGGTTTAGCTGCAAATGATAGTCAGTAAAGCATATTCAGTCAAACTGTCATGGTTCTTTTTTTTCCCTCTGGTTTGGAAAGACTGAAAATTGCAAAAATGGAAAACGACAGCCACAAAGAAAGAGCAACAAGATGCATTTTTGTTAGTCCCAACCTCAATTTTATGCATGCATATTTTGTTCACATAAAGGAGCGCACCTACACAGTTGGTATAAGCCTAGTTCTCAGGCACTATCAAGTTCATGCCTGAATTTTACTGACAAATCAGTCAATGACAAAGGATAAGCCCAAGAATTTAAGAACAATAATTAAAAAAGAAAAAGTGTAATATTGCCTTTAAAGTCTGGAATATGTGTTGATTTCAGTGTGATTACCCTTCAAAATCAGGGATGTAAGAGTTAAGAGCTGGCTTGAAATTAAAACATAGCCATTAATAGAAATTACTAAATGAAAGAACCACCATTGAAACATGGGTATTCCATTTTTGTAACCTTAGGAGCTTTTTGGAAATTTGTGGGGTTTCGACTAATATAAAAATTTGCCTGCTTGTCCCCCACACCTCATTCAAATACAGCTGACATACAATTATGCTCTGCCAAATCTCAGTCTCGGTTAACTTTTCCACTGTTTTGGTTGTTGTCTGAAATTTCTGAAAAGCTTTTCTATGATTTTTGGTAACTGCTTATGAAATATTCCACAATTCTAGACAGGTTTCCCCTTTAAAGGCAGAAGACATTGCTTCTTAAACACTTACCAGAAGTAAACAGAGTAGGGAAGTTCACGCTATTGATTTGCTCATTCTACTGATATTCTTCCCCATCTCACAAATGAGCATGTTGTTCCTGTTGTCTTAGGGAGAAAGACCAAAACTAAGAATTTTAATGTACCTCCCATCTGGGAACACAGCTGTGAACTATCCCTGGGTCACTGGCAGGACCTTCTTAACCTTTTTTTTTTTTTCCCTTTTAAAAAAGCTAATAAAATGAGGTGGTGGGTAGGAAAAAGCAAGAGACTGGGATATGTGAGATCATTATGTAAAAAAAACTGCATTCTACAATAGATGCAGTCCAATACTATGCAGTAGCTTTATTGTAAAGATATAAACCAGTACAACTTCCTGAAAATGCTATGGTAATTTTAGTAAGGGGAAGAGTAAAAAATACATCTGCAGACACTTCACAGTGGACAGACTAACAGTTGGCTATTATTCAGATTGTATATTTGGACAAGTTAATATGCATTTAGGTCTAAGCAAATAGAAGGGTTTTCTTGTTGTGGAGAGATTGCAAGACAGATGAGTTATTCCTAGCTCACTGCTATACATGACAAATTAGAGCTTCTCATACTGAGTTTTACTAATGAGTGATTAGTCCCTGACACCAACCTTGACAGATCATTAACTACAGCAGAAACATCAAGTGTTAGTAAATAGTTTTCTTACACATCAATTTAAGAAAATCTGTCCCACTTCAAGAAACTTACCATAAATTTTGTTGACTTGTATTTAAAGCATAGATAATTAACTCTTCTTTACATAAATAGTATTTCTAAAACTAATAAATTCTAAGTAGAAAATTTCCTTCTGTAATCGTCTGTCATGACTTAAAATGAAAAGAGGACGAGCACCAGTTTAGCATTCTCAGCACTAAGAACATATGAAAAATTGTCCTCATCGGATCCAGTCAAATCCAGTTCATGGCTGGGAATAACTCCACATGCATATTTTATGTATAAATCTCTATATAACTCTATATATTGTACACAGGAGGCCTGAACTATCAGACATTTACCATCTTTTAATAAAACAGTAGTGCTAAATGGAACTGGCTGGTAAACATTAGTCTCAAAAATGTGTCAATATAGCTGCAAAAATTCTAAATGATGGAAAAAAAACATGGCCTGCTTTCAAAATGAGTCAGTGAAGGCTTGTAATATATTTTACTTCTAAATTACTCCATCTACTTCATGGATTAAAGGAATACAGTATTACTGAGTGTAAATCTGCTGCTATGGGTAGAATAGGCTGGGGGACTGGTTTCACTGAAGTTCATTGCCTATGAAAACACAATACCAGGGCTCCAAGGAAATCCTTCAAATAGTTCCATGTTAAATGTAGTAAATTTAGATTTACTTTCGGAATGTTTTTCTTCAGAACGTGAAACTGATTTCTTTTTAAAAAATCTCTGTCAGAGTTCCAAATAAATACAAGTCCCAGGAATATCTCAGTTCAGAACTTAACCTGGAAGTTTTTAGTGGTTACTGTATGTTACTAGAGAACAGATCCCTTAAATTCACAGTCCTCCAGAGAACATCCTACCCGGCCCTTTTTCTCAGGATTTTCTAAATGCAGTATTCCAAACTGTTTCCACCTAAAAAATACATTCCTATGCTCTCTGAGAAAGCAGAAGTGATGAGGTGGCATTGGAATGATTAACTCACAGTCTTGAAAGAGACTTTGCACCTATACTTAGCCGTGGCACGTTCAAGCTCAATTACAAATATTTTGTTTACAGTTTAGAACACATGTTGGGATTAATTCTAATAAGTATAAACAATTTAGATTATTTTAAAGTTCAAGAAACAGACTGTAGAGTACAGATCTTCCAGCCCTACAACTGTACATCCAAGCTTTTTAAAATTATGACGTTGAAAAGAGAAGGACACCAGGTTGGGCAAAAAAATAAAGTTATTTCACTGCAAAGGTCTATTAATGTAAAGAGGTAGCTATAATATGATGGAAGAAGCTTGACACCTCCAAATTGATCTCTTTCAGCTGGGAAAACGACATGTACTTATGGGAGCAAATGGAGTCAACTGGTTCCCTGACGCACATGCATGATACTGAACCAGAACAGAGCAGGCCGGGGGACTTTGCATATAGCTGTTCTCCACGGCCGTTAATATGCTAACCTATCCATAGCCCATTCATCCTTAACTATCTCCATGGGTCACCAGAGTTCACTGATGAGCTGTGACAAATAAGGAGAACACTATAACTAAGCACATTAGACCTACACAAATAGCATTTAACTTAAATAGACAAAAAATCCTCTTACTTAATCCAGTTCATCAGCTCCACAGTGTCTGGGTCATAGAATTCTCTCAGCTCTGACAGTTCATCCATTATTCCTGGCCAGAACTATAATGAAAACAAAATAAAACAAACTGAAGACAGAATGAAGAAAACAAGTTCTGGATGTTGAAAAATATTATTTCCTCTTAGCTAGTAACTGATCTTGTCCAGCTCATGGAGAAGTTGCAAGACATAAGCGTATCTACCTTTCTTATGAAGGACAGGTGGCTGTCCTCGCAGTATGTATACACAGCTGCAGAGTTTGAGACCTGCAGCTCCTGCCAGATGACCAGAAGAAACAAGCCCGTTGTGGTGAGCCTGAGAAGAACAGATCTTCTCAGATGCACATCTCACTGGAGGTTTCCAGAACTCCACTACTAAAGATCAGTTTATATCTTAAAATCTACAGGAAACTAAAAGTTGCCACCAAATATAACTGTTGTGCATTCTATCCACTTTACAAGCGATCCACCTCAATTGCCTGGACTATAGGATGAATATTAATGATTTAAATTTTTTCTTGTCAGACCAAGCTTTAAGAAAAGGAACAAGATAAAGAGGCATCCTGTGGAAGTTCAATACATAACAGCCAATCCATTAAATAAAGCCTACGATTACAGGAGAAAGAAAAGACCCCAGGAATTAACATTAAGTTTGGAAAGGCAATTTATAACTAAATAAAAAAAAAAAAAGGTAGGAAATTTGTATCAGAAGTTAAAATCACTAGATGTGCTGTGGATGCCATTAATGGCATTTCAGAAGTTTGAATTAAAAGAGAACCACTGAAGGGAAAAAAGAAAAGTGTGACTGAACAGCAACATCCAGTAGGCTATTGGGGGAAAACATTTCAAAATTTACTGAAGACAAAGAATACATAAATCAAATTTGGAGGAGAGAAATAAGGATTGAAAATGATTCTGAAAAGCTTAACCCTCCCCCCAAAAAAGCTAACGGAACAAAGATTTACTTAAGGGTTTCTTGTTGTTTAAGCTAGTGAATATTTAAGGGAACAATTAAGAGAGATAATGACAATGCTAACGAATAACTGATTGCTTTGCATCAGTCTTTACTACAGAAGATGTTATGGTGAAACCTATTCCAAACCTGCTTTCTTTAGATAATAAGGATTGCTGGCTTGCAAAGTGAAATGGCACAGGAAAAAAAGCGTAAGAAAACCCACCTGATAATTTAAAAAGCCAAAAATCATCCGATTTAGATAATATTCATCTAAGAGTTCAGAAGGTATTTGAATGTGATGCTGCTGAACTACTTAGCAAAAACACGCATTCTTTCACTAAAACTGTACTTACATAGGAGGACTGGGGAGCAGGAGATATAATTGGGCCAGTTATGATACTTATTACTTAAACTGTTTATTTGATATATTTGTTAAAGTAATTCTGGATGGTAGACTGAGAAACATGTAAAAAGATAGCTATGCAGTATCACAACCTTGCAGTTTTGGGAAGTACAGTAGTATTATAATAGATGTATTTCTGCTCTTCAGAAAATCTCTCAAGAGATGAGTAAATAAATTAAGCGGTTGTGAAATGAGGCTGTAGAGTCTCATAATAAATCAAAACTTCCTCCTTCATTACTAAACTACCCTGGATAGCTAAACATTTTGAGAGCTTGGAGTCCTTCAGACTGGAGACAGAAGGAAATGGGCTCTGCTTTGCTTCTAGATTATACCGCAAACTCGCCCTGCAACCTACTGAGAATCTAATGCCACTGTGCTGTCTACTGAATGCTGGGGCTATTATATGGCATTCGCTGATCTATATAGGTTTTTCAAGTCACAATGTCATACTACTGCACCTTTTGAGTGAGCACAAGCAGTTTTCACTGGAGGTAAATTTTAATTAGTGGGGCTTGCTATTATTGAATTTAAAAAGAGAATTCTGAGGTGGCAAAATTCTCGGGTAACACTACATCTAATTAGTCAAGCCAAGAGAAAATTGAGGAACTTCAGGAGTTCCAAATACAATAGAATAACAATGACAAAGTAAGTAAAAAGTAAAGCATCCAAAAATATGGACCAATAACACTGATATAACAACTTCATCTTGTAAATCAAGTAGATATCAGATTGAGAAAAAGTGTACCGTGACACAAGGCGTGGATAAAAAGAACCAATGGAGTATATCCGGGACGTAAACAACTTTTCAGAATAATGAGGGGTACGTAAAAGCGGTTTCCAACTTGTAACACGCTCGTCTCTGGGGTCAAAGTCTTCAGGAAAAGAAGCCCGTTATCAAGTGACTTAAATTAGCAACACAGTGATTTTGTTCTGGACTGGAAAAATCTTAAGGACTTTAATTTCCAAAAGGCTAAAAAACATACTTGTCTATATAGGAAAAGGTAGTATGAAATGTTATTGCTTACTCGCATCAAAACTAGAAACAAAAGCCAAGAAAATAGGAAGGTGGCATACTTTAAACTGATAACAGGGAATATTTTTCCTAAGGCATGTAATTACTCATTGAAAAATATCACTAAGACCTAGAATCTGCAAAAATAAACAAAATAATCAACTCTACATTTGATGACATGACTACAGAAAGAAATCGAATTATTAGGAGCTATAGGTACTAAAGTTGTTGTTTGTTCCCCTACCCTAGCTCCTTGGCGGATGCAAGACAATTTTGAACATTCAGGAGTAAAATTATCTCTCTTGTGAGTGAAAACATTGCCCCAACTCTCCATATTGTAGAAAGATTTCAGCTTTCTTTCACATTTGTTTTTCCTCTGGCTCGTGATTGTGGATTTCATCCAGTATAACAACGCTTAAGTTTGTTATTGAATGTTCCCTGTGCTTTGGGTTTTCAGTGTACTTTGATTTATTAATAGTTACTATCCGCAAAGATATATTTTGAGGATATAGACTTGATAATTTTTAACTCAATGCCTGTGATAAGAACCCAGAGATTTTTAAAAGCTTGCAGCTTTTCCCAGCAACCAACCTATCTTGTTCATTCTAGCTAGAAAGGCCAGACAGGCAATTGTGCTAGCCACAAATCTGGAGATGTTGAACAGTCTGCTGATGATTACGGGAGTTCAGTACTTCTCAAATACAAGGATGCCTATTTTGAATTCAAAAAGTATAAGCATTAATTCTTTGGCCTCTGAGTCTAAGTGAAAAGCAAGTACTACTACTACATTATTAATAGTTACTGTTGGCCTAAGAATGAAAATTAAGAATCTCCTTAGAGAAACAGGATTAGATATTATGAATAGAAATAAACATGACATTTTCTTTTGTAATTTCTTCTACAAACTGTCAAGCTTACAAAATTTAGGTTTAAAGGATAAATACATACAGTACACACAGGGAGCTCTTCAGTACAGCCGAAGACTGCTCAGATCATTGGTATATGTTGCGCTATGTGCTGCAATAAATGTATATGTTTGGAGCAAAAGGACTTGGCCATGAAGATAAAAATGCAGTTTGAGAAATTGTATGAACGGATAGTTTACTAGCAAAGAAAAATCAAGATCATTTGGCAAAACCAGGAACTATAGACTTATTGAAGTTCAGGAACTAATTTTAAGTACCAACAATTTATTTAGGAATAACTGACACACAAACAAAAATTGATGGTTATTATTCTGTTGAGAAGTTAAATGCAATGGACAGATACAGCTGAAATCTATCTATAAAGAGTATGAATTGAAACACAAATAATATTTAGTACTATCTTATATACATGCTGTGTTATCTTCAGGACAGCTAAAGTATGCATGGAAACACTTCAGCACTTTATCTAAAAGACATCTGCGCTATACTAAGGAAGAAAACTTGTGTAAATAGAAATATAGATGTCTTATAGGTCTCAAAACATACTGTACCTGAAATCTGAAAGATAGCTAGCATTGTAGCTGCATCTGTATCTCAACAAAGTAGTGTTCAAGTGATGTATTTGGGACTGTAGTAACCACATGCCTCAAAAGAGGCTTTCATTAGCTTATTCAGGATTGAGTTAATAATCCCATAAAACTCCTATTTTGAGGAACTAAAGAATTATTCTTCTGACAAATGTAACCATAACAGGTAATGAAATACAAAATTGCCCTACTACTCGTTCAAGAAAACTAGGCATGATGACCAGTTGAACTTTGTGGTGAATATGCAAGCTGCTCACACAATTTGAGCAGTCACAGTGCATGAACAGATAAATTCTTATTTGGAAAGGAAAAAGATAAGAAGTCTCTGTTACTGAAATCTACTTGCGCTGTCAGTTTCTTTCTAAAGGTTCTCTCTAAATTGAGACAGAATATATAAACACATTCTCACAGAAGCAATGGATACTTTCTGGATCTCCCTCTGTAAGAATTTTTATTCTGACCATTGCCAGGGAATCTGGTGACAGGTTTTATCTGTCAGGTAGGCTTCTTTCCTGAAGGCTCACTAAGGTTACAGCTTTGCAGAAGAGACACAGACACACAAAAGAGAGCCACTCCTCTGGCAGCTGACTTGCAAGAACTGACTTAAGACAGAAACACTGATGTGTCATATATTCCTTTACTCCCACTGAGCACTCTGAAAAATGGTATTTTTAATGTCAATAAAAATCCTTTCCTATATTTAGAAGAAACACAAAAATGAGGCTTTTCAGGCAGACCGAGCACAACTAATGACTGATCTAAAGCCTATGAAAATCAGTGACTTCTGTTGACTTCAGAATTGAATCTGACAGGATTTAGGAACTTCACATCTGCTCATGAAGAGTGGGAGGAAAATTATTCCTTGTTGATCTGTCACATTAGGCTATCTATTAGAATGTCATGCTCTTGGCATCACTCATGTCAAAAGAAATGGCATTATTTCTATCATTTTCAGAGATGATGAAAATAGTAAACGACTCCCCTAACCAGCATACTAATGAAAAGAAATCCTAAGAAGTTCTCTGGCAGAATAATAAGCAAATTTAAGTGGAATATATCAGTGTAACTTTACTAAACAAACTGTTACAGGGTTTTTTTGACTTTTTGTTACACTGTTTTAAAGGGGGAACGGACTTCCAGAGCGAATTCTATTAGCAGCCTTCTTAACTGTTACACTTTACTACTACATTTTTAATAATGAAATTCACCTTGAGTTTCTCTGAAGGTAATTATTTAACAAATATTCTCATCTCACACTAGGTACTGCAAAAGTAACTTCTCCATCAAAGTAGCATCTGATTTTTTTGTCTTTGCAATTACAGACTAAAAGAATGGTATGCCCATTAAATTAATATTCTAAATCTCACTGCTATGACAGACTGACAGACGAATAATCTTGTACATGTTATTATTTTAAATATATTTTATGTATTTATATTTAAACGTCTGACCATAATAATTTTTTTCTGGGACAGACTGAAGATAACATAAGTGCTTGCCGGGTTTTACAATTCTATACTTTAATACACGTGAGATGAGGCACAGCAGTATAGAACGTTATGATTATTTTTGCTCCTACAGTGACTCATTACACAATTTAACAATCTGCATCTTATCTACAACCTAGTACAACCTACAACCAAAACAGACAACTTACATGTCCACAAAATTAGGCATGTAAATCACACCTGGTAACTTACACATACAATCAGACAAACATTTGTATCTATGAACTACTTTGGATCAAATGAGCCCAACTGATCCTTCACATATAATTTTGTATGCATAAAGGTACTTGCACTATGGGCAGTCTATCCCAATTTTTAAAATTCATCTACAAGTCTTGTATGTAATTATTTACAAAACAACATTCATTTATGAAAAAAGGAATATTCCACACAACTAAAAATTGCCAAAACATTGAGAAAAAAAATTTCTTACCTTATATGAAATGTATAGTAATGTAATTATTGGTATAGAATACTTAATCACACGTGTCTAAGAGAAATCGCAAAAAAAAAATTGGTTATTCTGATGATACATTTATTTAGATAGACTTAATTTTTAATGTATTGAGATCTGACATATTTACAGTGTGGTGGAATTTACAGAGTTTGAATTTTAAGACCATATTCTCGTTTTGTTTCAAGTAAAACCCTTACTACAGACCCACCACAAATGATGGATTTATATCTATATACTTAAATCTATCTTCTACAATGTGGAAAAACACTGTATCGTTCAGTGTAATAGTCTGTAAAGGTCTTCTGAGACTACTGATGATTTCTTAATATGGTGACTAAGATTTTTTTAGTAAAATTGTGGTTATTTTTTATAGCCACATCTATATTGCCATCTAGTGTATTCAAATGGAATTGTTTTAATATATAAACCACTAGAAAATACATTTTACTTACTAAGTTTGTACAAATGTACTTCAGAGATACCCAGTTTAAGGACTAGAAACAATATTAACTTCAGATGCCTTATAATCCTGAGTCTTGATTTGGTTTAGATATGGAGCAAAACCAAATTTCATTAAATACTTTAAGTATAGTGCTAACCCTCTGTGATGTGTAGAGATGAATACATTTCAGAATAAGTTTCCATACTTCCGTACTGCACAGGCCAAAAGATGCAAATACACACATGTGGGATGTCCAGAGGTACTTCATTCTGGAAGAACACAGACAAGTTTTTGCTGATCATCTGGAGCTCTGCTAAGCTGTGCTGATGAGAGCACTTATGTTAGTGAAATTCTGAACACAGTTTTCTTGGACTTTCAGGACTCTGAAATAGCTAAGTAAAAGACTGACTTTGCACTTTGCTATGTACTCTTGAGAACGTCTCTGCTCCCAAACTTTCAAACTTTCTTTTTGGCAGAATTTTGGGAAATGCCTCAGTCTACAAGCAGAAACACACCAGGCAGAGAAAGAAGGTTCATGATCCTATCAGTTTGTGGTCAGTATATTTTACACTTAACAAAACATACTTAATAATCTAAAAAAGCCTTTAGTAGAATTTTTAAAAAAGTATACCTCATTGTGCTTAATGCCAGACATCCAAAAAGAACTGTGTGAATTAAGTTGTAAGCAGCATCAGGCTTTAGTGTAATTGTGCATTCTTCCATTTTTTCCATGAACTGGACTTGATTTGAACCACTAATTAAACAGGAAAAATAAAGAGTGTTATATTAAGTTCTGTAACTTAATAGTTGTCTGCATTTTAAAAAGCATTTAATCCCTCAGATACTAAAAAGCAGTACTACTGCTATCAGTCCACAATCTTCTACTATATCTATAATACAATTAAGCCTGATACCACCAACTTGTTGCAGCATCAGGTATTTATTTTCTGGAAAGGCAATGGGTTTAAATGAGCTGTTTTAGAATGAGATAAAATTGTTTACAGAAAGGCATGCTTGCTTTATTGCTCGAAGTAGCTACTCCCACAGGGTTCACAGGGCTTTTGAAGAGAGTGAAGAATTTAACTGTGTTTTGTGGGGCTGTGCTGGGATATCTGGATGCTACTAAAGCTGTAGATTGGAAGTAAGTTTATAGAAAAGAAGGGCTGAAAGGACTGGTTATTGCTTGATGTGATTAGTCTTGTGAATGTATGTGGAAGGCTGATAAAAAAAAAAACAGTTCCTTAAATGTGTGGGTTTTTTCCCTGTTGTTTTTTGATGGGGGATAACTGAGATAACTGGGCAGTATTAAAAATTATGGTATGTTTGGGATTGCATTTAGGATTACAGAAAATAAGAGCTACAGAGTCTTTTGTTTGTTTTTAAAATTTGTTGATGCAGTGAGCTTTTTAAGAGGCTGGTTGAATAGTACCAGAATACCTTACAGATGACTGTGACTTCACAATTATCATAACAGTTTCAAAACCAGAATGTCTTGGAACCTCTCCCTCCCCCTGATTTTATTCTGTTTTCCATAAAATCTACAGAGTGGCATTAGTTAAGTGACACTCCTTAAATTTTTGCTTTATCAAGTTTTATATCATCCCTTCTAACTTTTGCCCAGGTTGTAAATGTAAAACTGAGAGGTGTATAATGAACCATTTATTTTTTTTTTTAACAGCAGTTCAGTACTAATTTTCTTCTAGCGTTCTGTAAATTCCACCAAATCCTACAGATTAGCTATGGCAACTGACAGCAGTGACGTGCAGTTGCAGTCTACCACTCCTGCTTCTTCACACAGATCACAGAAGTTCAGTACAGACTATCGTAGCTCATTTGCGGGCAGTCTGAGGGTGCCACCAGGGAAACCTTTGATTGTGAGTGCTTTGCATGGGAAAAATGGGATGAACTAAAGAAACCGACGTTGTTTTCTATAAAGACATCCTTCCCCTGCTTACCCTCTGCCAAAAACCCTCAAACAACCCTACACATCCTGCAAAACTTAACAAAAAACAAAAGAGCTTGAAGGAATCCAGGGAAGAATGTTTCTTTGTTTGGTCTCGTTAAAACCTTTACAT
Organism: Pluvialis apricaria; assembly: GCA_017639485.1. Classification (NCBI taxonomy): domain Eukaryota; kingdom Metazoa; phylum Chordata; class Aves; order Charadriiformes; family Charadriidae; genus Pluvialis; species Pluvialis apricaria. Next base: position 12,483,231 of record CM030018.1, read on the forward strand.
TTTTAGCTTTAACAGGAAGTTACTTATTTTGCTTGATCTCTCTATTATATGTCCTACTGTTTCCTCAGTATCTGCTGAAAGTAATACTGTATGCTGCTGTATTCAACTGCCAGCTCCTTAGCCTGCTGAAGAAGAGGAAACTGATAAAAATGTGAATTATTTTTAAAACATATTTTACCTGAGATTCCGAAAGGCAACAATTACAGCTGCTACTGCCATAAGGAAAAGAACAAAAACGTAGATGTAAAAAAGTAATGTATCCGAGAGTCTTGAAAAAGTATTTAATGGTAGTAAACCAAAAGCTTCTTCGCAAAGATACAGGTTAGCATCAAAATCTCTAAAGAAAAAAGAATAATCCTTGTCATCATGTATTTCAAAACTTGATGTCAAAAAGGACCAAAGTTTCCTTTTTTTCCAAGCAATTATAAAGCCACAGTTGTGCAGATTACCATGAAGGAAAATGTACGACATAAACATGAGGTAACAATCCATGATTTATCATCAGGATTTTAAATGAGAACAACCTTTGGGCTGCGCTTAATGAAGTCATACAAAAAAGTAAAATTGCAGCTAAATCATACCTTGTTGCCCCAAATCCAAATTTTGCCTTCAGGAATTTGAATATATGTTCATCTGACTCAAGATTAAGAATTTTCTACAAAGGGGGAAAAAGAAAGGAAAATTTTAAGTATCAAAAAATTAAGCTTCACACAGTTAACAGAATTTTCATCGTTTAAATGAAACTGTGAAGCAAACAGGCTTACTGAGATAAGGTGCTCTGCAATCAAATTAAGCATTCAGTTTGTAATTATGGTCCTGTGGTCCAAAGGGCAACTTACTTTTTAGAATATCTATTAGTGTTAGTTTCTTATTTACAGATAAAGATTATTCAGGACAAGTTGGTTTTAGCTGTATTTTTTTTTCAATAACTTATCACATCTCACTGTAATACTCTTAACTGCCACATGTACTACATTTTCATCTGTTGATATAGGTCTTCTGAAGAGGATTAAAACTCAAAAGCAGAAAAAATGTTACTGTCACTAATGTCCGCAGGTATTCTGTGTACAAGAAGCAAATAAAAGTACGGTATAGCCTACAAGATTTTTATAACAAGTATTAATTTTTAACTGCATTCATTGAAAAGTAAATTCAATGAAACAATTTGAAAATGCTCAGCAGTATCAGAATGCAGTGTAACTCTACACTTGTCATAAAATTACAGGTAAGCTTCAAGTTATGAATATGTATTTGATTATTTGGTGTTAATTTATCAAGTTTTAAGAATATGTTTTAAAATCTATATACCAAAAAGATTAGCAAAACAATCTTTCATTTTTAAAATGCAGTCTCTGAAATGCTATGAAATGTCACTGCAATTTTTATTTAATGATGTTACTGTACATGATTAACAAATAGCTTTTAATGTAATACAATTTCCAAGTTTCTATATTAAAAATTATTTGCTTACCTTTATGAATTTATTTATTAGGAGAGTCAAGCACAAGACTAACAGGACATGGAGGATAAGCTTCCCAAGCCTATTAAGCAAGCCACCCTTTTTTAGGTTTTTCTAGAAAGAAAAAGATATTAGCATTTCAGTACATTTGTATGTATTTGGAACAAAAGCAACACAGACTATTCGAAATAGCTTCTCTGCTAAGCCTGATCAGGATCAAATTTGTATTACATTCATGTAAGCAAAAATGTATACATAACCAAGTATTCAGAATAAAGATATATTTCTTCCACAAAACTGATGAGACAGTATGATAAAAACTCCCCAGCGTATTGATCTGGCAGAGTTTTGTAACTAGCCAAACAGCCTTCCTTCAGAGGTGGCCCCAGGATATTTATACAACTGTTGGCACCCAGGACAACTGTGGTTGTGTTCCAAGATTCCCCTAATTTCAGTAGTATTGTGTGCCTTTTGAAATATCTAGCCATTGGGTGGAAAAGCTGTCTTTTGGCTCGACCTGTCAGTTCATAGGATTTTGAGCAATTTTCCAGTTCAAAGCTCCAGATCTGAGAATGGTTCTTCGGCTGCTCATGGGCAATTTAGAATAGGTGCAGACATTGTCTACCTATAAAAAACACAGTCTTGATTTTAAAGGGTCACAAGTGAGACACAGCAGAAATGGCCCTGTCAATTCATATATTCTGTTTAGGGGCTGTCATCAATGCCCGTATCGGAAAAAAGAGAATTGTAAATACAGGAAAAAAAAATCCTAATCTTTGAAAGTAACAATAGATTTCAGTAAACTGAATTTGACATGTGCCAAGTTCACACAGAATATTTTGGTGGAGGCAGATGCATAAATCCAAAACAAATCCTGCTGAAACAGGTGTAAAGTCCATTCACGCAATTTTTTTGCAGGATCCAAACTGCAGTTTGCACAATCATAAATGTTAATAGCAATCACAGAATTATGGTGTCTGATGTGCTTGGTTATGCTGTAGTTAGTGTAATTGAATTCATTATTTGATCAAGCAATGTTTTTGTTGCTTTACACTTTAGTAATTCCTCTAATTGGTATTAGTAATTTAAGATTATAATGCATATAAATTACTCATTTATCTATATATATCACACTCTTTATTTAGTACTACAAAAATATTTCAGTACCTACCTGGATTGTTCTTGCTATCAAGACAGAAGCATTAAAACTTATAAGTAATGATCCAAGAATCATAGAATTAAAGAACTGTAGGACACACACTAGCAGCAATCCAGAAATCTGAATGATATAGAGCCACATAACCTGTAACAACAATGAGATTTTTATGCATACAAAACTCTACAGTCATAGCTGTTTTTCTTTGAATACGTTTTAGCATTTATTTCAACATCAATTACTTTTACAAAAAATGTATCATCTTATACTAAATCATTATGCTTAGAGCCATTACTATATCCTTTCTGTATTTATGTCCTGAACTAGTTAGGTTCATATTTTATACCTAGAGAAGCCTGATGCTATAACAAAGCAGATGAGTTAAGCAATTGCAATGAGGAAAATATTAATTAATTAATATTTGGAAGATGTTTTGTATTTTATTTAGTCAAGGAAGTGCTTCTGTAGCCTCTATAATGTCTTTATGACTAAAGAGTTACGGCTAAGTGAAGTTCAGCAATCAAACATTAGCTGATTTCGCTAACCTTTTAATAATAGTTTCGTATAGTGCTTTTTGAGCTATGCAAAACTATTACAAACCTTCAACTGAATGCAAACACTAAAAACCAGCTGATTTTCCAATACTTTGGTACCAAAACATAAACGTTACCTGACACAAAGACTCTGAGTTCACAGCAGGGGTGTAAATCAGTATCAAATGGCCCAACCTCCAACAGCTTTAAAAGGCACTTTTTTGAAAATTAATATGGAATGAGTGGTGCAGTAAGTCCATTTTAATATAATTCAGGATGAAGCTGGTAATTTGCCAGCTTTTAAGGTAGCTGATTAGTCACATTAATTGCTAACTTCAGCTTAGCAATTAACTATACATATATATATCTTTGCAGATATAATGAAGAGTTTAGAAACTGTTAAATAAACCACATTTATTTTGATATGTAGCCACCACACTGATTTTCAGTTAAGTTAATAAAATCACTAATATTAAAGTCTGCTTCAAATTTACAATGAAATTAACACAAATTACTCTTCATCCTACTGCAACCTTCCTTAAAGTTGAACCTTGTTCAACTAGTGTAAGATTTATGAGGGCTAAAATAATCTCAGTAGAACTTCAAGGTGACATTACATTCAAAGACGATGTTTTCATCTTGTATAGTATATTTCTATTTCCTGAGACCAACTGTAAATGATCCCTTATCATCTTAGTAACACTTTTTTTACTTTTTGGCTCGTTCAGTTCAGCAACATAGAAGCGACAATGTTGTTGTTTTGTGGTGAATTTCAATGTACAAAAGATAACTGCTTCTCTTGAGAAATCTGGTCTATCTTCTTCCTTCTCTTTGTGGTACAGTGCCTACACCTAACTTTCAAACCAGGATGCAGAGTAATTGAGGCAAAACTCAGACATTGTTATGACTTCAGCTTAGGCAAAGATTTCTTGTACTACTTTTTTTTCTGGCCACATCCAGAGGACATGCTTATGCTGCAGTGTTAGGTCAACTGTTATGATGGTGTTTAAAAGCAATCCCTTAATGGTCTCAAAACAGCTGTGTCTAAACAAAACCAGACCAAAATTGATCAACAGAAGTGAATTACATAAAGTGAAATAAAATCAGCTGAAGAAGCTGTATTACTTTAAGTATCCAGGCCACTGGTTAGTGAAATACCTCCAAAATTGTTAGCCTTATGATAAAAAAGAAAAAAGTTTTGCTATTTCCAAACATGATCTTACCTTTGCTGTGGGAAGCATGTCAAAGCAGTCCAGTATGAATAGTGTCAATGCTTGTATCAGCATCATAAACTGATTAAATTGCCAAGTCAGGCTAAAGAGAAATGTTGCTATGAATACAGCCATAAGTGTCAATCTCTGGAAGGAGGTAAAGTAGTTTTAACTTCCTAGTTTCCTTCATTAAAAAACAACCAAAACAAACAAACAAAAAAAATCCCAGCAAAACCAACCAAAAACCACCTTAATTTCATTTTATTTTAAATCCATTTAAAAAACATTAATATGAGTTTTCTAACTGCTTGGAAGATAATGAATATTTTTTGAGAGTTACACATTCTTGTATTTATGGCTGTATTTTACCACTGTAATAACACTTGCAAGAAAATGGTAAGATCTCAAATAGTTTTCAGCCCATGCAATATGTGTTCTACTGTGCTATAAATAGCAGTTATTTGAAGAAACTGAGGAGTAATGACTTAAGAACTTTTTGTCAAAGAAATTGTATCACCCATTTGCCTTTATTCTTGCAGATCAGGACAACCTCCTATATTTGTAAAATAAATGAAATTAAAAGAAAATCTTTAATCCTTGTGCTTTACAAGCTTTTCTCCTGCCCATTTTGTGTTAGTCTCTTATGTTTTGTAAAATACACAGTACTGTTGCCTGGCAGTCTTTAGAGCTTACCTTTTTTTTTCTCCTGTGCTGAGCACATGTATTCCTTTGTATTTCAACTACATTTAAATTAACAGAAGGCTCATCTGAATAACGTTTTCAATGCTATTAAGTGATTTGTGTGTGTATATCTACTGCTATAAATGCTTAGCAAGTATTTTGTCCTAAGTTTTAGAGACAGTTTTCTGATACTAATTTTACTGTGTCATACTTATTAGAAATACTCACTTCTTGAACAGGCTGTAAATGAGTTCTGAGTAGGTACGTGATGGCTGCTATCTGAACAGCAAAGAATGGTAGTGCCCAGTTCTCTCTTAAAGGAATGGTGAATTCTACTCTTGTAGTATCTACTCTGTACAAAACAAACAGAGTTTCATAAATTTAAAACAAATAAAACACAAACTTGTGGACAGAGATGTTGCAGTCACAGGCATTTTTGTGGTATTTTAATTACTTATCGATAAAAAAAGAGGGTCTACACTCTAGTTCCACCTGCCTCTGAAAAAACATCATAATGAAGTTTCTGCAAGTCATCTGTTGTTTCTGTAGCTCAAATGTTGTATTTTAGCTTCACCTACTGTTAAAAAACTTACACTATGGATTAAATCTGACTTATGAAGCACAGCTTGGGTAATTTAAAAATGAACAAACAAACCCCCAAACAAAATCACTCCCAAATCCAGCATGTGGTGTTTTCACACCATAGGTAGTTTTGCTTCATTTTTTGATTTGCAAAAAGCACATAAAAGAATAAATAGTTATCTAGCTCTTCACTGCGATCCCAGTGCATTGGATCTGAATACCATGAAACTGGTTAGAAACTTCTGGTCATTTTTCGATTGCTCTAACATAAAAAGTACGTGACGGAAGTTAGTGAAAGTTCCTCATAGGGCAGTCATTTACAAAACCCAAATTAAGAGTCGAAAACACAAAATAATTCCCTTTTTTCTTGTGTAGAGAAAGTGTTTGCTAAAAAGGAAAGTAAGCAACGCATCCAAGATGCTTTGCTGGATGAAAAAAACCTTCTAAAATGGAGTTACTCAGTAGCCTCAAGTGTACTTCGTATGGACAGAAAGTCTTTATCCAAATCAATTCCATGTACTTATTCTATTTACATAAAGGATAACAAGCTTCCACTGTTCATGAATTATTAGAAATATGGATAAAACAAATCTGCCCCAAATATTCTGCAAATGGAAAAGATGATGTCATGAAATATACATGTCAACTATGCACACTGCATGTATTTTTTAATTACTTTCATCCTAGGAGAAAGAAATGTTTTACCACTGTATACCTATAATTATTCTGTAATGGGCATGCTTGCAGATAAACTTCTTTACAGCCGCTGATTAACATATCAAACAGTTTTGATCGAACTGACACTGTACTTGATTTTCTTGATTAAGTTACAGATAACAGCCTATGCCACCGATCTTAGCTTCATGCCAGCAGCTTACTGCTGGCCTAAAGCCAGTTCTTTAATTTTTCTCTTTTTCTCTCCAAATTGAGAATTCTTCAAGTGATAAAGCAATACAACAGCTCAATTACTATCTTTTTTCTCTGAGTCTTAGTGCAGGAGATGTCTACAGGAATAAGGGAACAGAGAAGCTGAACTTCTGATGATCTTAGGTTGTTGAAGGAATCCCTGGGGGTTGGGTGTGGGGCAGTGAGGAGAAACCTGAAGGGCATATATGCAGGTGTCTGACATCTAAGGGATCCTATGCTGGAGAAGACAGGGTACATCATCTGGAGATCCAGACACACCTGAAAGGTCCACTTCCAGAGACCAATTTAAGCCAAAATTTTCTACTCAAACTTCTTGAAACTTTAAAATCCCAGTCTGCAATGTTAGCTCATTTCTGATTATTTACTAATCCTTTTGTATTATTTAAACTTTTTTTTTTTCCTCATTTTCTGGCTGATCTGGAGAGAGGCCTTACAGTTTCATTTTTTGTCAAATTAATCACGCATTTGAAGGTTTAATGCCTTACCTTTGACATGAGGTACAGTTTTAGAAAGATTGCATGTTTAATCTCACTTACCTGTTTGTAATATACCAGCAAGCTGCCAACAACCCTGAAAGCCATGTTCCACTAAGAAGCCAGCTTGTTACATACAGAGCAATGACATAAACTGCCTGAAGTCCAAACAAAGTGTAGATATAAAAATAAACGGGCTCTAGGTATTGCTGCAAAACACAAGAATACTGATGTTGACATAAAACACTCATGGGGGGGATTATACTTAATATGAATTAGGTTTTGCTTTTACAAATTAAAAAGGTATCAGGAATATTTCTGATTAGAAAATAACTAAAAAGGGGAACCATGATTCACTGCGCAATCTTCATAATGCACTTACAGTCTAAAGCCATAAATAAATGCCTACCTGAATTGGAAGAATCCTATACAGAATGCTGAGAAACACCTCCTGGTAAACATTCATTCTTTCAAGTATGTTAATTGTCCTCACAGATTCAGTTTTATTGTCATATACTAAACCATGTAAACCTTAATGATAAAGAGAAATTGAAATAGGAGATTGTCATTTTCCCCCTCCATCTTCATTTGAACAGTGAATAACTTTTTCAAAGGTATTTTAGGATCTCTTATCAAAAACTGTGAACTTTGAGTCAAGGATTCAGATCACATTACCTCTGAATCAACATGACCTTCTGAGGTCTTCAGTTTCCCTGCTTCGAATGTGGCTCAGAGTGCTAATTCAAGTACTATATATTTAGTAATGTATAAGACATTTATTTTTACACTTACATTCCTAGAATAGAATCTGTGGTACATACTGGATCTTGAGAACCATTCTTGTCACTACTTTGAACACAGCTGATGTTAATGTTGGCAAATGTGTAGTACAAGCAAAATTGCTAGGGAGCAACAGTTAAGTATCTAGAAAACATGAGACTGTCACAGAAAACCCCATCATTGTATATGATTTCCTTGGAAGCTGTTCATTATGTCGCTTACTATCCAGGGATACAGAAAAAAAATTGCCCCTTCCCACAAATAGCTCGTAATTCAAATTAAACAAGAGAAGAATAAAAATTTAAAGTAATATACTAAATAAACCAGCAAGGCTGAAACCTTAACAGACATGAAAGTTGTCCCTCAAAGTGATTGCCTTCATCAGAATGTGAAAGTGTGGCACAGAAACCAATGTATAACTGTGAAATTTATTATGTCCATAACTTAGTGGCTCCCTGGTGTATGAACAGAATAAATCTGTCTCCAGTACAATTGTTGCACCATCTTTCACAGCTATGGTATTCCTTGTTCTCAACTATATTTGAAAAAATATTAAAAATATTCAGCTGGCAACACGAAGTAAAACTTACTTTACAGTTTACAATACCTTGCTGGATGGAAGCAGCCTGAATCATCTGTTTGTAGTAGGAATAATAAAGTCCACATTCTGTTCTGAATGAAATTTCTCTTTCAACTTCCTGCAAGTGAAAGTTCAATAGTAAATTCACTTTCCATTTGCTTTTCACAATCACATGAAGCTGCCTTCAACTCAAAGTCCTGCTACACCAGTGAAATTGACCTATACAGTGGCTTGAGTCTTTGGGTTTGTGCATTCTTCACAATTTAGTTCAAATAAAAGTAAAATACACAGACAAATTAGGGTGAGAGGCAAACAGCTGAGGTGTCAATGCCTCTGTTAACTGGGGAAATGTGTATGCCTTTTGTGATTCTAATATGTTTTTGTGATTCTGATATTGGAAATATTTTGGATCTTTTACTATTTTTTGTAATATTCAATGTTTAGATAGGTGCAGTGGCCAACAGCTGGACTTTAAAACTGCGTATGTTTGCTCCATGCATTTAACCTTTTCTTCCAGATGTAGATATCCCATAGCGTTCCATGGCTTTGCCACCTTAAGGCTCGATTAATTCAGTGTGCTATACTAACGACTGCACCACAATGCCCCTGAGATTTCAGCTGGCAGGGTATGCTGCTGCCCACTCACTAAATGCTGTTTCTTGCAAGAAGCCAGCTGTTCATCGCTCTCATGCTTACATTATAGGTTAAAGGAAAAGTGATTCTTTACTTGATTTTAGATGTAGGTAAAGTTATTATTTTTAATTTAAAAATGTTCAAATTTAAACTAGGTACACTTCAAACTATGCCTCTTTCTTGGCTGATATTGCAGCAGGTGGAGTCTAGTGAGATATGAAAGCTCTCCTAGAGACAACTGCTCTCAGTACAGGATCTTTGCTTTGGAATACACTTCCTTTTGTTAACTCATTAGTTGTGAAAACCTAATGAAATTTAACAAATTCAGAGCCTTATGCGGCCACATTTAAACAAAATATGACTCCATGAACAACCAATCTGAAGAGAAATTATAGTCATCTTATACAAAATTATTTTATTTTTTGTGATCCTTTTAGTAGTTTATATAAAACCATCCCAGCAAATATCTCTGATAAGCAGTAAGTTAGAAAAGGTTTATATCCAGATTTGAAAACCCATATAATTCCTGCATGTGGTGTTAGCAAGTCATTAAGAAATGTAAGTGAGATTTCTAAAGATAAACTTATTAATTCAGCTTTCTTTACAAAAGAACATTACTGAAATAACAGAATGTTACTGTTTTCTGAGATTTTTTTATGAATGCCACTCTGGTTAACACAACCTTGCATAGAACCCCAGGACTTTCACCTTTCTTAGATGAAGAGTCCCATCTCTTTTGCTGGAACAGAATCAATACTATTTCAGAGCTACCATAAAGCTAGATAAAAGCAGCATGTTCCTCCCTCCTCTACTGCCCAGTATAGAATCTTATCTCAAAACATGTGTTTTATTGAAGTCAACTGTTGACAAACTAAACCAATATTAATTCTGGTCTGAGAAAAATCAGCAGATAAAAACGCATCTGATTCAATGTAAGTTCACAATTAAACTCTCCAGCTGCTCTACGACATACAAATCATTATAATTCCAGCAGAAGAAACTGACATCGGCACTAAATACTAAAAGCCACACACTTAGCAAAATGAGAATGCTGGCTTTTGAACGAGGTCTAGTTTCATATTCATCACTACTTAAAAGTTTTCTAATACCAAAGAGTGGCTGATTCTAAGTGCTCATAAAAAAAAAAAAAAGAAAAAAGAAGGAATGTTAACATTTGGAATTTATTGAGGGGGAGAGAGTAGTCACAGAGGGGGATCTAATTAGCAAAAATGCATTCAAACATGATTAATTTGTAATCCTGGCACCAGCTGTATTCAACCAAATGCTATACTTTATGAGACAAACACTAGTGAGTTTTACATCTGTTTCATGCTAAGATAACATCTGTTTTATTCACTCACAATACTTTTCCAGTTCTACAGCAATTTATACTTTTCCTAGTATTTTCAGTTTTTAAGAAAACAATTTTACATCCTTCTCCAATGACCATGGCAAATTTATAATAGCAGGCATATTTATTAGCAAGTAAGAACAAGATTCACACATATTGCAGCAGCTGAAATCAATGCACTATTGAAAGCCATATTCAAAATAGAACAAAACAGTGTAACAACCACAGAACAATTTTTCTAGTTGGGTGAACCATTGCTGGAAGACACCCAAAACTGAACTGGCTTTCTATGAATTGCAATCAAAATTACAGAAAGGCAATCACTACAAGTGTACGTGTAAGTTGTGACTTCAATTACTTAGAAGTTAAGAATCATGACTTTGCATAATGAACTCTTTTTACTTTCAATTTTTAGGGTTGAATACAATTGCCAAACTGCACAATTTTGTAACTATGCAATCATAATATCCATATATCAATGGAGTCTTTAGAACAAAAATTCCACCTATTGTACCTCAACGGTGTATGTAAAAACCTCTGTCTAGTTTAGTGCAAGAGTGTCAGCTAAACACTGCAGACCTCCTTCTACCAGTGTACAAAGAGAGGAGTACCTTCACGTAAAAGAAAAAATGACAAAACAAGTCTCCCATCGCGTCTCACTATATTAATTTAGTAGCCTTACATACCCTTTTGGGTATGAATTCTTACCATCTAACTAATTGTAGCTTATTGGAAGAAAGGAATAAAGTTCTGGGGGATAATTTGTTGTTATATCATTTTTATATCAGAGTTCAGTAACATTAAATCCCTAAATTTGCACTGTCTACAGCCATTTCAGAGTGACTGAAGTTACTAATTTAAAATTTAAGGAAATATAACTGATTTAGAATTTATTTTCTTTTCTATGTTTCAGAGCAGTATTGATGCACTGCTATATTTCATAGGTACGGGGATTAATGAAACACTGGATGTGTATTAGCACTGCACTTCATTAAGCAAAGCATGCAATAATTGTGTGCCAAGGATTAGACTACAGTCATCCCTTCTGAGAATTCTGTCTGGGGTACACATCAAAATAAAACATACTCTTTCAAAATATTTAGAAAATTCACTCAGTATATGCAAAAATAATGCTTTGGTCAAACCATAAAATGTTAGAGAAAAAAGAAAATTTTCCATCTATTTTTTACATAATTTTTGAAGATCTCAGATTGTTCCATACTGTATTTTATTCTTGTCTTCTATTAGTATATGATATGTGCTGTAATTATACAAGATTAGCGAATTCAGAAATGCTGGAAACCACATACATGCATTTAGGGATACTACAACGTCCACTCATACATATAGGCACAGAGACGTCTATATACAGTTTTACAGATGTTAAGATTAGCCTTCCTGTCTCAGCTTTGCAGGAAATTTCATAGGCTTTTCATATGCAGTCTTCTCTTCCCGTACTACTCATAAAACAGTATTTTCTTTAAACTTTATCTCATCCATGTATTCTTTCTCTGCATAGTTAAGAGAAAGTGTATCAAAATGTACAGTATAGATTTCTTATTGTGCTGTTCTCACTAATGGCCACAAAATGCTCCGATATGGATACTGGCAAGAAAACAAGTTTAGACTATATTTAAGTTAACAGTAAAACCTCTGAAAGCTTTGTGTTAATCAAAGTGAAAGCACAGTCAGAGTCTGACTTGGCAGACAAGTGCAGAAAATGTGATCAGACTTGACTTATCCCAAACCTTCTTTGTATTTGCAAATAAACCACAGGGGATACTACCTATTTGGTCTCAAGCTGTAATACATTTGAGAACAAATCTTTAAAAGTACCTTTGAAGGTCTCAAGCTGTAATACATTTGAGAACAAATCTTTAAAAGTACCTTTGAATCTCGCTTGGGACTTAAGTGTTTACAAAATAAATTCCATTTGTCTGATCAATCAAGTTAGAGCTATAGCGTTCTATTTGGGAAGATATCCTTAGAAATCATTTAAGTTGACTGTGTACATGAAAAACACAAACAATATACACTCACTGAACACATAGTTCCAAAAAGCAGGAGTATGTATGAAACCTTACTGAAGAAGTTACAATATGAGATCAGAGAATATCTGCATCTCTTTCTCCTTTAACCTGCTGGCAGATGAACTTAATGCTTTTTTGAATCTTTTCATCAAATTGGCTGAAATTGCTCATGTTCCAATGTTACTAGTTACCCTATCAACTCCTTAGGATGAAATGAGAGCAGAAGACAGACTAAAAAAAATTAGAGGGTTTTATTTTAGTTTTGATATCTAATGGCATTCTAGTGTACTCAAAATTAAAACAATAATTATCAAATAAAATGAGCATTTCATCCATAGGGGGGCAACTTAATTGCAACTACAGAATTGCTTCTCTCGGTGAACTTTGTGTCCCTCTGTATCAGTTCAACAGAATGAAAATGCTGTATCTGTTATGTTCATATATTGCCACAACTCCATGCCTGTTTGTACTTCAAAATATACACCACCTGTGAAATTAATCAATACTTTTGGAAGGAAAAGACAAACCTAAGGTGTACCCTCAATATATATACAAGCTATCTATATTATCAAAGAAAGATGAGAATGGGTACAAAACAGTATTATATGCATATTACAACAGCAATTGTTTCAGTAAGTGCCAACTATTTTTATTACAGGAATATAAATGTTTCCAGGACAGAAACAGTGCATAGTATAGGAAAGATACATTGCAATGCAAGTATCCCAATTAAATATACATACTCTTTGAATAATATAATACATAGACCTAACAGAGTGACTTCTAGGTATCTAAAAACAAAGTGACTCACCTGTTTCTTTTCTCTGGTTAAATTTAGATATGTGTACAGCTACATTATTTTCCCATGCAATGATTCTAGAAAAAAAACTAGTCAATCCTGGATCCTGGTTTTACATTGGTGAATGTCTGAAATATGAGGTTTGCACATTTACGATAACATTACATAAAATTAATATTGAATAGTAAGAGACTGTGCCTAAACTGTATTACAATATCACAGTATAAATAAAATTAAAGAACCATGTGTATATTGTTTAACTGTTTTTTGTTTGGTTTTGGATTGCTTTGGATAAAAGGAAGATGATTATAGAGCAACATGTAGCAGATTGCTGAAATCCTATTCCAGATAATGATGAATGGTTGGAAGAACCATAGCTACAACTTAGGCAGGAGATGTGTAGCAATGTTTTTAGATAAAAACTGGGGAAAGGTATAATAGAAATGATCAAGTATTTAAAAAGTAGTGGGAAGGGAAACACAGGTTTTTTTTAAATTAAAATTTAAAAAATGAAATATTCTATGTTTTTGAGCAAGTTACAAGACAAATACATAAATAAATGAAATTTCAACTAACACTCATGTTAATGCTCTATGAAAGCACTGATTAAACTATGAAAATGACTGTTACCTTAATATTGGAAAACCACAGGTCATTTTCATGCAATGTAGCAACGTAAACAGAAGTAAGAAGTCCAAGAGAGATGGCAACAATTCCACCAACAGTTATTGAGAGTATGTTCCACAGCTTTCCACCTGTATGATCTTGGAAGAAAAATGTATCAGTCTGTAATTGTGAAACACATAATTCAGCTTAAAGGAATTTTGGAAACTCATTTATACATTGCCTGTGCTTGTACAGTTTACATTCTGTTGTTAACAGGACACTTTGTTTTAAGAGGTCTTTATGCAGATCTGGTTTTTATTTTCTCATATAGCAAACTCAAAGTATTTTATTTCATGCAAAGCAAAAATAGGGTGTACCTTAATTAGCAAAATGTAGTTATAGCTAAGAACACCATTATCCTATACAAATCTAGATAAATACTATATCTAAATCTAAATTTAAATATCCTGCAGGAAAACTTTTGTAATTAAGGCAAGATAGGATGACTGTTAGATCACAAAGTAAGATACTAAAATCTTCTTCACACATCTTAAAATGGCTGCCCGTTTTTTTTGGGGGTTTGCTTGGTTTTTGTAAAAAACAACACTGAAGGTTCAGAAGTCTCACTAAAAACCCACAAAGAGACTGAACAGCGACCAAAGCAGCCTTTGATAATGGTGCCATGCTCTGAATTGCAGATTACCTCCTGCTGATACCAGAATAAGATTATAGATGAAGTGCTGGGAAAGAAAGGTTGCATTTCTAGGTAGCTCGAGCAATTTATTGTACGCTTATGTTACTCGGTTTTTTAGTAGTTTTGGTTTTTTTTTTTTTTTTTTTTCTTCTTTAATATAAGACTTAATATGAATCTTAGTGATCTGGAATTATATCTTTGAAATGGCTATTTCATACAGTGTGTGACATCTACATAATGGGTACCAAATACGCAATTCAGCAGAACTAAGGCCTGGGCTGAATGAGAACTATGACCACTTTCCCATTTTGTAGGTAGCCTAAGTGTACTTGTGTGGAAAAAACAATGTAACTTTCCTTTCATCAACCCAAACTGCATATATACAAACATTTGGAATTTAGATGAAAACATCCCTTAAAATACATTAATTAAAAAAACAAACCAAACAAACTTTGCTAGCTTTAAAGCTATAATTCTGAACAAAAATGTTGTCAGTATTTCATTACTTACACAGATCCCCCAATTAAGATACTCAATGTCTCTCTTTTAATTTTACCTAGCTACTCTGTCCTATAGTAACAAAGTAAGGGTTTGCAGTTAAATTCAGATTTCATGTGCAATCTGCTTATACTTAAGTGCAACTTGTCAGAGGTCTTCAAATCCTTTCAGGTTACCAATGATTTGAACTGGGCTTTGGTTAACAACCTACGATGGCTACATGAAATCTGGTAGTGTGTCACTGATACTAAATTAAAAAAAATTGTTCTCACCAGTTTAAATTAGGATTTTAAAATTGGGAGATTGATGTGCACTAATCTGCTTGCCCTCTGTCTCATCCAATTAATTTTGGCGACAGATATTCAAGTATGAAAATATATTTGGTACGTACCTAGTTCTAACCTGTGCTCAGGATAGATACCAAAAGCTAAACGCTACTAAAAAGCCATAATGTGATGATCCTTTTCATTACCCACCAGACAGAATTTTCCCATCAGGCTTCACATTCTTCTCCTCTGAAGGCTGATCTTCAGCTGCTTCTGTGCCTTTTCCAACCCTTCTCTGTCTTACGGTTGTCATGATGTCAGTCACTTTAATTCATTATTCCTCAGTCTGACTCCTAAATGGACACATACAAGCAATGCATCTTCCTACCCACTCACTTAATACTGTATGAAATATCCGAAAACAGAACCATGTTTTACTGCCATCAGAGACGTTGACTTACAGAACTATACTGTAGTTGAAGTGTGTCTTGCAAAAATGCAAGATTTTAAGTTTTTTTACAACATTAGCTTAATTTTGTAAAGACGTATTTTACATGCTCTTGAACAGGTTTTTGAAACGATTCATTATTTTGACTGCCCTCACCTTTGGCTCTTGAATTAAAATGCACACCAGGCTCCGCTTATTTGAAAAAGTGTAAGCCCTTCAAAGAAAAATTAGTCCTTTTAGGGTATTTTAGTTGGACACCAAAATAGAAAGCCAATGTTTAAATCTTGGCTTTCAAGGAATCCCAGAAAAAGGGGGCCATAAGATGCAAAAAAATGCCAGAGAAAATGTGCTATGAAAAACTAAAGAGCATTTAAAAAACCCTTGATGTTTTGTACTATTAAAGCACCATATTGGAGAACATTACAAAAAAAAAAAAAAAAAAAGACAAAAAGAGCAGTTAGAAGTTCCCCTGTCAATTCCCAGGTGCTCTCTGCTCTGCCAGCATGGTCCATACATAAAACTGCTTCAACCTGCTGTTCTACATTTGAAAAATCAATGGTGCGCCACCCTGAATGCAAGAATCTGCTACCATTCCCACAGCGCAAACACCAATATTTGCGTTACCAGTGGTATAACTGACTGGTAATGCTCTAAAAAACATGCCTTAACTTCACAACTTTGTTGTTTTAAAGCTTTTGCAGTGGATTAGCTTCATTGCTTTCCCTCATGCCCGGGGAAACACATGGAGGGAGCTATGTGAGCATACACCCATGTTGATTTTAAACAGCTGGTTTGCAGAACACCTGACGATTAATTAACACAGGCAAGATGGTCATCATAGCCATGCTCTTTCTTTGCATCACCAGTCTCCCTCAGTGCCTTATGCCGGAGGGAAGTGTTTTGGCCCAGTGCACCCGGGGAAAGCCTCGACAGGACACCGGGAAGGGAACGTCCCGCCTCCATCCCCACAGCTACCCGAGGTGAGGCCAGGCCTGGGGCGGCGAGGCGGGGCAGGCCCTGCGGCTGGCAGGCCGGGCACCACGGGGAGCCCGGGGCGATGCCGTCGGACAAGCGAGAGGGCGGCCGAGAGCGGGAGCGCCCGGGCCGACGAGGAGAGGGGAAGTGGCCCCGGGGCTTGGGTAAAGGCGGGAAGCGGAGGCAGGAGGGCCGAGCCTGGGGCCGCCGCTCCCCCTGCGGCCGGGGCGGGCCCCGTGGAGCGGCGGGCAGCTCCACACAGCGCCGCCCTTCCGCCGACGGCGGCGCGGCTCGCTGCGGCCTGCGTGGCCCGGCCCGGCGCGGCCTGTTCGGCGGCGGCTCTGCCGTCCGCCTGTCTCCTCCCCTTCCCCTCCGCATCCCCCTTGGCGGGGCCGATACCTGCTGGAGCTCCGAGGGCCGCGGGTCTCTGCAGCGGGGCGGCGGCTTCTCCTACCGGCGCCGCCTGCGCGGAACAGCCCCGGGAGGGGATAGGATGGGGGGCGGGCGGGCGCCGGTGCCTTTTGTTCGCCCCTGTCAGGCGGAGCGGAGGGGCTGCGGCAGCCGGAGCGCGGGGCTGGGCAGTGGCCGGCGCCGCTGAGCGGGTGGGCAAGCAGGCAGGCAGCCGCCGCCGGGCGGGGGAGGCCCGGGCGGGGAGGAGCTGTGGGGAGTGGGCGGGCTGAGCGCCGGGGCCGGGCTGCGGGTGGGGCGGCACCTTCCTCCGCGGGGCTCGGCGGGCGCCGGCGGCCTCATCCGTGGTCTGTGGGAGAAGGTGCGGTGGGGACCGGGCTGTCCGCGGAAGCGGAGTCGGGCACAGTCGCCCCACTCTCAGGCTCATCCCTCCCCACCCCGAGAGGAGTTTAAATGGCAAAAGGCGGTGGATTCCCGCCCGCGGGCGGGAGCAGCCGGTGCCTCGGGTCCGGCTGTCCCGGCGGACTTCAACGGGTGTGGAAGGGTCTTTTCTGAAATAGTGACTTAGAATTATTTTAGGGTTGGGTTTTTTTATTTGTTTTGTTTTTTGTTTTTTTTTTTTTCCCAAATAGATATATTTCCGGGTATGTGTGAAGTGATTTTTGAATTTAAATGAGAGCCCTAAACAGTAGAGATACATTTTGTATTGTTTACTGTGCACTCCGTTGTATTTCTTGATCAACTGCAGTATAAACATGCAAGGGAGGAAAAGACCCTTATCTCTGTAGCAGGAAGATAACGGCAACACCGGGCTTTTTTCTACTTAGCAGGTACAACCCATGCTTACAATAATTCTTTATTGTAAATTTTATTTGCATTGTCTTTAAAGACTGTAGGAAAAAAAATAAATCCCTATAAAGCCTTTACCAACATGCCAACTCCCAGATCCTGGCACAGAAAGCAGATTTCCCAGTAATCCACACAAGTCCTGTGGAACAGACGGGGATAAAGTTCACTTCTTCAGGACAATATTCATTTGATGTTCCACCACCATTTTACAGTCCAGCAATAGTTACTTATTTATTTATTTATTTATTTTTATTTTTCATTCCACAACCTTGGTTCATTGACAAAGTTGGTATTTTGAGCAAAAAGAGGCATGAAATTCAAAGAAAACATGCTCAGAGATGCCAAGCAAACCGTAACTAGTAATCATCCTGGTAATTCAGACCTTTGAAGCCATTGACATTAGAATCAGAAAATTTTTCAGTAACTGTCTTTGCATGCTTAGTGTGCTTTATAAGTATTTTTTAGAACAAACAGAATGATTATGTCTTACTTCCTCTGATTAAGCCCTCCAAATACTTAAAATTTGCTACTATAAGTCAACTCACAACAGACTACCCATACTTCTTTTTTTTGAGCAGCAAGGCAGGTGGTACATTTGTGGGGAATGCTTAAACTAAGAATATGGAAACTGAAGAATTATGGGCTTTACAATGGATATTAGATTTACCTTAGTTTTATCACTAATAGCACTAATAACATCACTGCCACATCATACCTGTCAGGTGTTTGTTAAAATTAACATATACAGATCATACAAGTGATTTTATAGTGTAAATAAAGGAAAAGAAAAAACCTTGAGTGTACATTTTTTGTGTAAAGGAGGTCAGATAATGTACTTTAATTTCTGAGAAAGGGAATGCTGTGTTTCCTATGATGGAAATTCTGTTTATCCACTGCCTGTAAAGAGGCCAATGCAAAGTAAAATTCTACCCAGAACAAAAAGTTGTGGAAATGGTTTAGAAAACATAATCATTTTAAAGTTTTAGAAATCTGGTAATTATGCATGTTCAGTAAATTTGGGACCACTAGAAGCCTGTTCTCTGCAGAGCCAAAACTTGGGTAGATGTTATCTTGAACTACATGACAGGCTGTGTAGCATGGTTGCCAACAGGCAGTAGTAGTGCAAAGAGGGGGAGTTGCAATTGTTTTAATTCTACTGCATTTTATGACACTGTGCATATATGTAATATATTTGTATGTGATAAACAATACCATGGTCAGTTGAAGAAATTTTCCATTTTGTGGAAATGATTGTCTACAAATTCCACTGACATTCCTGAACTACTAACGTAATCTACGCTGTAAAATAGTGTTATTTGAACTGAAAACAATTCGTGTAATAGAAAAGCATTAGACAGCCTTACACAGTGGTAAATGTATCCAAGACTAAATGTTACCTTTAAGTAATTTTAGAATAACTAATCAGCTATAGCCATAATTTTGAAATATTAATGTCTATTGCTCAAGTTTCAAATAGCGGAAGATTATACAGTAAGGAAAATAACAAATACATTTTTTTCCCCCAATTCTATATAGTATTTTAATAAGTCATATTTCCTGTTGCACTAAGTGTTTGGGTACAGCACTAGAAAAAAAAAAATGGAGTGGGAGAAAACCTTCTGCCCCGATTCTCTCTCTGAAAGTACTCAGAACAGATGAATCTGATGCTGTTTTGCATAATATTCTAGGGATGACACCTGAAATACAGTAATAGCTGGAAAGTATCACACTACAGCATTCTTTACTGCCTCTTTTTGCCAGGGACTACAGCAATATTAGTGTAAACAGCAAAAAAACCCTGTGTCATGAGGGAGCTATACCTGAGAGTTATTATTCAACATACTCTCACTGAAACAATGTATTAGTTAGGCAACATGTCCATTGATAATGAGATGTAGTGTTTTAAGTTGTGGGTATATAGAAAAACTAAAGAACTTCTAGATTGACATTAATCTCTGAAAATGGTATTATAAAATGTAAATTAAAATACATCAAACTGTAGCAAGCAATCAGTAATACTGTATTATAATACTGTAATGCTGGCTTTATACTTGCCGAAGTAGCAAAAGGGTATTATTTATCAATATTCTTGTTGCTCGTTGTGTTCCAACTAGATCGTATGGTAGCAGTCTTCATGTTAGCACCAAGTTACCCATAATCCCAACAAATGTTAGTCAAACTTCTACAAACCATAGTGTACAGGAAATGGCTGAATGAAACTTTAAATTCAGTTTCTTTATACTATTTACAGCTGTCTTCTCTTGGATCGTCACATTCAATACCATAGAAGGAGCTACTGTGAATTAGGAACACAGGAGGACTCAAGTTCTGCTTAAGTAAATTCTGAGTCTAAACCTGCAATCTTTTTAGTTCAGCAGCTGTGTGATGTGCTGCAAGCATGTCAAATTTATAGGTTATCTCTTTTTTCAACTCTTGAAGCTTGTCAGGTGCCTGAAGTTTTGCTTTTGGGAAAAAGCATCTTAGTTTTACCAATGCTAAGTTTTTTTACCTAGCTAATATTAAGTCAGTATTAATGGTGTTTCACTTTCTGAGTGGCTCCCTGTGACAGCTCTTTTCCAAATATGCCTAGAAGGCACTGCAAAAAAAAGAGCGGCATGGTGCATTAACTTTTCTGCAGTAATTCTAATGGTAAATACTTGCCAAAGATATAAGATGGAGTGATTCAAATCCCACTGATGTGTGGAGGGCTCTAACCCATTTTCTCTTCATTCCCAGGAGTGTTACAATCGTCAAGCATTAGGTCAGCGCAGCTCTGTCCCAACAAGGTGTGTGTCCAGACCCATTTCTGCAAAAGCCGCAATGCTCAGTTGCGAGCAGGGTGCCCGTTCTGCGGGGGGCAGCAGCAGCCCTGCTCCAGCAGCCAGCACTGGTGAGGAGGGAAGGGGTCTGACAAGACATGTGTTTCACAGCAGATAAGGTGTCTTGTGGTACCAGTTGGATCGCACGTGACCAGGTTATTTGGAGGGGGGAAGGAGCTTCTGATGAGGCTTTTCTGCTTTATTAAGCTGAAGTGAGCCAGGTATTTTAACTCAGTGAAGAGGATATTACCTGGATGCCACATCGTGCAACACAGACTCTTTTCCCAGGTCTTGCATTAGAGAAAACGTGAAAAAGCTGCACGGCCCAGCATTCTGTAGCGTTGCATCTAAACCCATTTGTAGTGCCAGCTTTTTTTTTTTTTTTTACTTCAAAGTTACTTGGCTCAGGGCCGTAATAACACCACCACAATAAAAAAGATAGCCTGTTTATGTAAATGTAAACCATGATAATACCAGCAATGGGTACTCTGGTGGTACTTTCTCTTTCCTCTCCTTGCCCAGCAACAGCAACTGAGTTAGACTTGGAGTTTGTTTTTTTGGTGTTTGGGTTTTTTTTGTTTATTTGGTTTGTTTGGTGTTTTTGGTTTGTTTTTTTTTTTTTTTTCTTCTAAAAAATGGGAATAAAAGCTCCAGCAAGGCCAAGAAACATGTTGTATATTTAAAATCAGGTTGCAAGATATGTCTTAGCTTATTTGATGGATAAGCAAGCGTCAATCACTTACCCGAAAAAAGCTGCCTAAGGCTTTCACTCCATTTAAATTAGGGAACAAATTGCCACTAGCTTCATTATGAATTTTGAAAGTGCAGTTCTGTCCTTCAACGTTGTCCCATCATAACTGCATGCAGGCTTACACGTATTTTGACTTAATATAGTCTCGTATTTCATCACTTCAGTTATTTTATAAAACTTGAGAGTATTAAAACTAATAACTTGACACGAGAGTGAGAAATGCAGTAAAGTATTTCAAGTATTTTTTGATTTAAACAGATTCCCATCTCCCCAAACACTGGTTCAGTGTTTGCATTTTCCATATTCGTACTTCATACAGGTCAAATAAAAACGACTAAAGTGTTTAACAAAAAAAGTTTATTACCAAAATACAATATTAAAGTCAATACGTGACAAACTCCTGTAAAGCAAAATAAATTATTCTAACATTGTACAGTATTTCAGAAGGTAGTTAAAGTACTACTACAGACTTTGCTTCATAGTTCCAAACAGTTGTCTATCAGGAACACAATCCTAGAGAGAGCTTAAGGCATGCAGCTTAATGTGCTGGATAATTTTATAAAATGAAAAGTCATCCTATTTAATAAGATACAGTATCGGAATTAACTGCAGTCTTTACATGTCAGTTTTCTAAATTTTTTATACTTTGGCTATAAAAGCAGTGCCATAGTGTTACAATACCTTTTCTTAAAAAAATACATGTACCCATGTCCATGAATATCAAATGCAAATGTAAATTTCTATTAAATATATCTTAACAAATGTTACTTTGAGCACCAACTGTACATTTTTTAAAATGATTAAATAAGTGCTTCTGAAAGAGGAAAATACATTAACTCTGACTGAATCCCGCTCTATTTTTCCAGGCCAAGCATAAATCGGAAAGATGAAATATGAACCTATTTATCAGTATAGTCTACTATGAACAAAGTTTTCTCTTTAGTAGCAGTATAGGCATTTAAAACAGCTGCAAGTTACAGTCCATATCACAGAATAAAATCTAATTTAAACAGCAAGTGAATAGCTGATCATCTGATAGGGCTGCAACAGAAGATCCGAAAATACTTTAAAAGCTTAAAGAAAGGGGAAGACTGCAGTGTTGGCAACTTTGAAATGTGCTTTAAAACCCTTACGTAACATGCAACCAAGCCAACCATACGCTTTCTAAAGCAGATAACCTGAGGAATAGTTTGCTTTCAGAAAAACTAAGTCTATAATTACTTCACATGCAGAACTTATGGTAAAGTTCATGGGAACTGTGAGTGAGTAACTAATGGCAAGCAGCATGGAGACGGTTAAAAAAATCTCTGTGCATATGGGAAAGAATTATTTGTTGGCATTTGTTAGGACTAATAATGGATTTTAGAGGCAACTAACTTTCTACTGTTTTATAGGAACACATGGTGAAAAAGAAAAAAGCAACAAGATGACAAAGAACAACTGTGAATAGATGCATCCTGCTTAGTAATCCCATTACAATGAGTCCTGGTACATCATACTTAATGCTGCAAGTGTGGCTTGCACATACACCAAAATTGTTAATTTTGATTCAAGGTTACTTGTTATTTAAGTCTTGGTTCACTGCCACCTCCTTCTTAGCTTATGAGCGCAAGTTTTTCACCTTTTTATCTTTTACTCGCTAGGAAACTTTAAAATAATTATTTCTTTACACAAAAATAACAGTGTGGCAAAATGTTTCTGTGAATACTAACTGGTAGTTTAGCATTACTATGGATCTCACTGAAGGTAAAATATTGATGTCAATAAGACAGTATGAATATCCCATTAAAAGTTTACCATCTCTAACTGAATTTGAGATCATGGAAATAAATTGTTTTTTAAATGTAAAATCCATCTGTAGGAATATGAAAAATAACTTTTAACTGAAAACAATGTTTTGTTTACTTCACATATGTATTTAAAATATTTCAAATATCTGACACACAAATGCTTTGACATTATATCCTGACCAACTTTTAAAATAAAATGTGTACTTTCTGCTATCTAATTTATAAACAAAATAGATAGCTAACTCAAAAGAACAAGTCAAATTGAGGAAATAACTTGAAAACAAAAATCATCAAATGTGCTTGAAATCTTAGCGCCTTTACCCTAGCCTTTAGATTTTGTGCTGCTTCATTTTCCTGTTTGCCACTTCTAGTCAGCAATAGTGCAATCGACTGTGCACTACATGTGCCACCTTCTTAGATTCACAGTTGTAGCTTATTTCTGCTAGGAGAAATGTATAAATAAAGTAACCATAAAATACTGTTTTTCTAAGAGTAAGTAATTTTTTAAGTAACAAGCTGGTAAAAACCAGGTAACTGCATCCCCATGTCAGGAACTAGGCATGCTTCTGTGCATCTGCCATTCATTAAAAGGAGAAATACGTGCCGGAACTAGAAAGTTTAAATCTGGCTGCTAAACGGCTTCTTTGGAAGCGCTACTACTTCACTTGATTGAAGCATGTATTTCAAACAATTTAAGTAGCTAACTTTATAAATAACCTCAACAAAGTTGCCAGGTAATTAGCCAGTATAATAATATTCCAAACTGATACAAAGATGAGTATCTTCTACCGCAAACTGCTGTAACTGGGGGGGTGAAGCACTGTAATTTTAGAAGCTAAGGGCTTCAACAGGGAAAGATTTCCATGTGTTTCTTAGAAAACAAGGTAATCCCAAATTCCCTTTATGAAACCATATTACTTGCACTAGTAAAATTTATTCTACAAGTGACTGGACACAGTTTTTGCTTAAAATATTGTTTGCCTTTGAAAAAAAAAGTTGATTTCCTACACGAAGATTGCTCTTTCACTGAATTATTTTTACAGTTACAGCTCTGCCAGACAAATGGGAAATTTAGACAGCCAGTGGGATTTCAAAGAACTCCAAAGCATGTAGGCATTTCTCAAAATCCTACTTTGTGCTCACCTACATCTTTAGGAATCTACATAGGTTTAATCCACATCTCTCTGTGGCAATTACTGTTAATATCTTGTTCTTGTTAAAAAACATTGCTCATACATACTGAAAAGTAATCACCACAAATTAAAAGTGACATATGATAAGCTTTTTTTTTCTTAAATATTTCTGCTGAATCAAGAAACAGCAGGTTATTATTACAAAGGATCTTTTGTGCACTATCAATTCAAAAGATAGCAGTTTTTTTAGTTAGGATCCAATCAAATAGTTATTAGCAAAATGCTTCTAGGCTCCTGAGCTCCTGCTGCTCTAAATCGATAGAAAGGATGGCAGCCTGTGTTAAAGGATGACTTGGAGTTTGTAAAGCCTTAAAAACAGGTTGGGAAAAATGCCACACCTGTGTGTGCATGCAAGCACACACATGCCCTCACCCACCTCCCTTCTCCCTACCTCCCAGAATCCAGGCAGTGGGGTTTATGAGATCATATTGTAAAATTTTTATCTAGTCTGTTGCCAGTTTCAAAAAAGAGGGTAGAAAAGTTATCTGCTGAAATACTTGGAAAACAACAAAGAGGGAGGAAGAAAAAAGCTTTTCAATGGATACAAAGCTTTCATACCTTTGGTTTTAACACACTGTACTAATGTATTATTACTGACTAGTACCTGACAATAAAAGAAAAAAACCCCAACAATCCTACATTCTTGGCACCATATAGAGAAATAACATGTTAAAATGGATCGTTCTATTCCCCACTCCTTTTATTTATCGCCTAAATGATTCATCAGTCCCTGGTTAAAATATTACACTCCTACTGAAACAAGGACTCAGGATGGAAAATCAAGTTTTGCTTGCAATGCTTCTCTTTAGCAAGTTTTTCAGGCAAAAATTAGCAAAGAAAGAAAATAGTCACTCTAGCAAACCCTCTCCTTTAACTTACTGCTTCACCTAGTTTGTGCTCTGAGTTGTGCTGTGGTCCTTATTTAGAATTATGTTTATGATTTCACCCTCATGTTCTTTCATATGATCGAGCAGATTTTCTTTGTTGGTAGACTCAAAACCACAAATGCAGCAGCAGAAGAGAAGAACACAGTATTCTGTGCCAAGATGGGGTAGAGTAGAGTTCTTTTCTAAACTGCATGAGGTATTCATCAAGTTAGGTTTTTCATTTTCATCAGAACCTGAAATTTCATTTGTAGTCTGGTTAAGAGACTCTGTAAAAGACACCAAGTTGTCTGAACTTCCTAGTATAGGTACTGTACTTTCATCTGTGCCTTCTAATAAGGTTTTGTCAGGAAGCTGTCCTTGAAACCTGAAATAATAATAAAAACGGAAACAAATATCAAAATGTACAGTTGTTGCTTTTTGACAGGAACTTTATTTTGGATCAGAGTTGGGTTCTTTGAGAATTCTAAATCATAGGGCTTGAAAGTAAATCAGACATACCTGCTGCTTTGCAAAATTGCATCATTAATAGCCTTGTTCACTTGTTCATAGTTATAATTTTGGTCACTTGCATGTTTCCACATGTGGGACTTCAGGGATGGAGGATGGCTACATACATATCCACAGAGAGAACATCTAGGGAAAAAAAGTGGACAAGGAAAAAAAGGAACATTTAGAAGTTAAATTTTATTAGTTCAGCAATGGATTAGTTCTTCCAAAAGGGTTAGTAAACAGAGAGAAGCATGTCAGTCCTCTTCTCAGTCCCCTTTTTCAATTTCATAACTAGGTCAAGGCAGTTTGCAAAGTTTCATCCTGAAATGTAAGACCATTTTTAGGGTCTGAGAATTTTTAAGTTTGCTTTTCCTGACTTCTTAAACAACTGAATTAAAATCTTATCTGTTTGGCCTGTTAAAACTGTTTAAACACTGCAAAAATACAATAGTTCTGATGACTGCAGAAATATGGAGAACATCGGTATGGTACCGGGCAAGCAGACAGTGAGCTCTTTTGCCATTGCTCTGTATCAAGTAGGAGCCGTGTAATTAGCACTGATAATTTTAATTGAACTAATAAAGTCTTTCCTGGTCTAGCATGTATTACACAGACTCACAGAATGGGCAGGGTTGGAAGGGACCTCTGGAGATCATCTAGTCCAACCCCCCTGCCAGAGCAGGTAGGTAGTTTAAGGATCACAGAATTGTTGAAGCTGGAAGGGACCTCTTGAGATCACCTAGTCCAATCCACCTGCTCAAGCAGGATCAGCTACAGCAGGTTGCTGAGGATAGCGTACAGTCAGATTTTGAATACATTCACAGATCGAGACTCAAGACAGGTGACAATTTTGTCCATAGAGTTTTCCATCAGCTTGGGTACCACAAGACTTAATTTTCTATTTCCCTGTAAAACACTGTCTTATACAGTAAAGAACAAAACCATGCAGAATAAATCCTATTTACACAGAGATGTAGTGTATATTTACGGACACAAATAACCCAAGACTGATCAAATCCGATATGACTTTTTTCATACATGAACATACAACAGGAGCTTTTTAAAAGTGTTTTCTAAGATGATAAATCAGTCATCTCAGCACGAAGGAGCTGAGTGATACTGCATGACATCACTCCAGAGCAGAACAACACTCATGGTAAAGATGACGTAGCTCCTTGTCTTTTGGACGAGGAAGCTACTTTGCTTAGCTGCCTGGTTCTTTGGAAGTCTTTCTCAAATCACATGAAAAAGACCAGGATCAATCGAAGGTGACCTTGTTCTAATAAATTATAGCTAGGAATACATCTCATTGTCTCATTCCTCGATGGGAGTAAGATGTTTTCTGCTCAAGCAATGTGATCCCGATATGTTACGCTATGGTAAATCTGTTAAAGCAACTGCTATACTAGTAAGTTTTTGTAAATTTTTAAGACCTTTTCAGCAATATAACCCGGCAACACAAGAAGGCCTACATAAAACCATATTATACACTACAATTCAGTAAGCTTTTACCACTTCTCTTAATGACAGTAGGGTATAGTCCTTAAACGCCTTGCAAATAATCATATACAAGAAACTATTTCTGCTCAGCAGAAGATTGTGGAGAACAGCAAAAATCTCACAAGTTAGGTGAAGGCATGGTACATTACTTTGCTTATGTAGCAAGATAATTCTGTCCTGCTGGGGAACAAGAGGCATGTCCTTCTAGCTCACTTTTCTCTATTACTTGATTTGGAATGTACTACGCTATTTTTCCTCTTTTCCTCCTAATTTGAAGCCTTATAAAGTAAATGGATGCTTTCAAATATAGGCAAGTTCACTCTCAGGTTGAGAATCTTAACATTTCTAATAAGGCTGTTACAAAATAATGGCATCATTAAAAATAAGATAAAAGGCAGACCTTATAGTTAATTTACAGCTAAAATTAGGCCAAAATATTTTTTTTTGCAAAACACAAAGGTCCAAAAATAATCTTAAATCCCCTTCTATATGCACATGTATCCCACTAGTCTTATATATATGATTTTTCTGCGCCACTAACACAGCTTGGTCAGTGGGTTGGTAACACAGCAAATAAAGCAACAGTTCAGTGTTTGTTTTTATCCCCTTTTAATTACAGTCTCATTTTCTGAAGTACATTAATTTACTCAGGTGATTTACTAATCAGATTTACTTTGCTGAGAATAATATCAGGAGCCAAATGCTGTTGACTGCTTTAGCATACAGTTCAAATCAAAGACGCAGAAACTCAACAGCTTTTACCCTAATGCACTACACTTTATGTTCATATAGTTAACGTATAGCTACAGTATATGCAAGACTGCCAGAGAAGCAAAATTATTTTACCATTGAGTTTAGTATTAGAACCCTTTCAATTCTATAGCATGATTTGCCCTACCAGTTGACCTATGTTGAATTATTAAACTTTACTGTTCAAGTGTATCCTAAATTGATCTACTGAGGAAACAATTATCTTGCAGCTTTTGATAGAGTATTTCCTTGGGGACTCAGGGACCAAATTGTGGAGGTTTTCAGTAATCTTCAGTAATACTAAGAGCACTCAGCAATATTGTATGAAGTATTAGAGCAGAGCAAATATAACTTAGTGCTACTAGGAACGTTTTGGGGAAAAAAACGCAGTGGAAGGACTTTGAAGTTGTAGAAGCAGATTGTCTTGAATAGAAACACTTATGTGAACGTACTTTATTTGGATTCTTCCTATTGCCTTTTAAATCTTCCACTAAGAAGTGTTCAGAACGTTCCTGATTTTCTTTCCTTTCCCAGCTTTTATTTTTTGTTGCAAATTAGTAGCAAACAATTGTACATATATGTGCCAACTTTCTCATATATATATAAAACAAACATATCTGTGGACAGACTATAAAGGACACACCTCAAACATAATGACTATTCATACTAATTCTTAACTAGGGCAGTGTGATGCCAATCTGGATTCCAACTAACGTACATATGCAAAGGCTGTGCATAGACTAGGATATTAAACAAAGCCAGAGAAGATTCCTGGGTAGTGGAATTTTACAATCTATAATGTTCAATGTTAGAAGTGCCCCTGGCATTGTTTTGGCACACACATGCTCCCAAACAATTCCAAGCATGCTCTGGCAATTAACAGGGTCCAGAAACTACTTGCAATAGGCAGTTT
Source organism: Pluvialis apricaria (assembly GCA_017639485.1). Classification (NCBI taxonomy): domain Eukaryota; kingdom Metazoa; phylum Chordata; class Aves; order Charadriiformes; family Charadriidae; genus Pluvialis; species Pluvialis apricaria. The sequence continues at coordinate 12,512,262 of CM030018.1, forward strand.
ATATGCAACCACCTCATTCTGGAAAGAAAAAGCTGAATACTGTACCAGAGGGAGGTCATGGACATGTTTAATTAGCTAGCATAAACATCACCTGGGAATGCTACATCAACTCTCTTTCTGTCTCTCTCTCTCAAAAAAAAAAGTCACTGGAACAAAGAATGAATCTAGGAGGGAAGAGAATAGAATCTGAACTCTGCTTTGTATCTTAACATAACAAAATCACTACTATACAGCTTTTTGCCAAATTAGAACTGTTACATACTTGTACTGTTCCATTAGCTGCACTGCCTGATGCTCCTGGGGGTGGCGCCTCATATGGCATTTCAAGCTATTCATATTTGTGGTGGCGAAGTCACATACTCGACATCTAAAGAGACAACAACAAGTAAACTAATCTGACAATTAACTGCTAACGCTACTTCAGAAATAAAAATTTATGAGAAAGCAAGGATATCTGGAAAGACTACAGTTAAAGACTAACAATAGTTACAGAAGTCCAAGTGATGACAGTAATTTTCAATTTTTGGACCATGAGAATCTTTTGCAGGCTAAAAAAGCCTCCGCCTTTGAGGCGTATGGACTAGGCATATGGACTCACTAGGCATATGGACTGTGTTCCTTTCTGACATCTACCTTGTGCACCTCTACTGAAGTTGGTAAACATCACGAACTCTAGGGGAGATGTGGATGCACTTGAATGGATGTGGCCCTGATGCAAGTTGCTTGGCTACATAATACAAAGGCAGAATATGACCATAAGAGCTATAGGGAACACAGAGTATTTAGAAGTGAGTCTTGTTCTTCAAGAATACGTGTTCTACTTAATGCAACAGCCATGTTTCTCGTGACATTTTAAAAGCCAAACTATCTATTTAGTAATAAAATGTCTAAGTTTCAGAGCATTATACCTGAAATAGAAGTCAGGGACAAGATCAACACATTTAGAATCGAGTGCCCTAAGACAAGTGTGTCACATCATGCTGTCTAAATTTTTCTTTTGTTACTTGTGTCACAATATCGTTGTATAAAAACAATTCATAAAACAGTCTGCATCTAGATTTAGATCCCAAAGTATTAAACAAACCACTATGCTATTCATAAAGATCAATATACTACCACACAAGCTTCCTGTATATAACATATTCAAAGGGAAGCCATCAAGCTCAGCTAAAACCCTGCATATTTGTTAGGACTGTAGTTGCTTCTTTTTCTGAAATGGTAAAATGTCCAATATTTACTAAGTCTGGTCTATAGTGTGAAACAGCTTGAGACTGCAGGATACTTAACTTGAGATTACTGACTTTAGTTTTGAAAGGACTTAATTGTGCAGTATTAAAATCCAGAAGGTATCAAATCTACAAAAATGCATCATTGGAGGCTATACAGTTTAATTTCCAGCAATTTTTGTCAAACAAAAACTAAAATATCTTTACAGCTATTAAAATGGCAACAATATAGTAGGTTGCTATCTTATACTAGGAAGGCTTGAGGAATACATGTTTCAGCAGGAGAAATACCATAAATACTGGATATTTATACTTTTTAGGCTGTGGCTGAAGTATCCTACCAGTTCTGCAGATTTGTCTAAGGGGTTAATGAAAAAATAACACGAAAAGCAAGCCAGATCAGTAGGCTTAAATTTAGTATGCAGCAGTCTATATCACCAATGGAAAATTTTCAAGCATTCCTAAATCAAACAGGCTGGCTGACACCATTTCAAAAAAGTACCATATACAAGACACTCTACGTTATCTGCTGTTCCAACCCCACTAAGTAACAAATAATGGCAATAGGGAAGTTTCTGAGGAGAAAAAAAATATGTACTTGTATTCCACATTTTCTCTCTGAGCAAACATCTTGCAAATTTTTGGTACTGTTATGCAACAGCATTATAATGCACAAATCAAAAGACAACACGTCTTCTGGGTTTGTTTATCCAAATGAGAAAGTCCCTAGCTGAGCTTGGCATTTCAAGGTGTTGAGTTTCCAGAATTTGTATTAAAAAGATAGAAGTATATTAGCTCAAAAATTCTATTAACTCAGATCTATTTTCTAGCCACTAGAGAGGGACAGAGGACCACACTGAATGAGCATAGATTGAATTTGCAGGAATTTATGCAGCAACCAATAGAAAAATGCATGATTTATTCTTCTGCTGGGCACCTGAGCTATAGTATTACACGTGGTTTTAGATATCAAAGTTTCTATATAAATCCATATAACATTCTTGTAGACAAGTTATAAAATCTGATCCTAAGTGAATGTGTTAATATTGTTAGAAAGCTCTGAAAGACGAAGGGACTGGCAATAGACAAAGGGCAGAACTTTGCTCATACTCTGTAGAAGCCAATGTGCAAAGTAGCAATATGGCAATGGAGAACACTTTGCAATAAAGAGAATCCAAAATTAACTTAAGTGTGCAAGGAGTATGAGAAATATATTACTGTTAGCCAAAGTTCAATATTACAATGTAATTATTTCCCTTTCCATATATGAATGCTTCAAACTGAAAACAAGCACTAGACTAACATAGCAAAAGATGCATCCTGGAAAAGTAAGCAAATCTTAATTACATAGTTTGAGTCAACCAGCAAGTGTGGCTCCTTCAAATTTGCAGTAAAATTATGTAATTGAAATTCTTTAACAGTATCTTCAAAATTGCAGGAGCAATTAAGTAACCTTTCTAGTTAAAACAAGTAAACCAAGTACGTGGCATTAGCCAGCAATAATTGATATACTTACCTATATGGCTTATCGGAGTTATGAATGCGTCTGTGATTTCGTACACCAACGTAAGTTGTACTTGTGTAGTCACAAACATCACATCTATACAGTTTCTGAACTGAAGACTTATTTCCTATAAGAAACAAAATCCATTATTTTAGAGTTGCATTCAGCATTGTAAGCAATTCACAGATGATAATTTCACCTCAATTGAATTATGAAACATGAATTAATATTTTAAAGTAATACTTTTAAATATCTATAAATATTTGATACTTTTAAAGTATCTGGAACAAACTGGCAATGGACATAGAGACAGTAAAGCTATAGTTTATTTACCGTGCTGTTCTGCATTTGCCCTAACATTTACTGAAATTATTAGAATTTTAGGAAAACACATTCTTTCTCTCTATGCAGACATTTCCATTCTTCCTGCAATTGGGTTAAAATCCTGTGTTACAGCAAAAGATCATAAAATTGGGAACTGCTGAACTCAGCAGTTTCACTGTTTTGCAGAATGAATCAAATCAAAGGAAAAGATGGCCATTGAGAAAGGACAAGTTTCCAACTGGCAAACATAGAAAAGAAAAGCAAAAGACATCCCAAAGCATCTAAGTCCTCTTTATCATCCACACACACTCATACTTTCAGAAGGATCCAAGATGATAAAAAAATAGATACTGACCAGATGTGTTAAGACATAATTTGGAACTTCTCCAAATTACTAAAACGCAATTGTAACAAAAATATTTTTTTCTTTTCAAAATGAAAGAGACTCTTGAAAAATAAATGGTTGCAGAGACAAAGGCTAATGACTAATTTAACATAGGAAAACGTGTGCATGCAAGTGCATGGTTTGAATATTTTTGAGATGTAGGTGTGTAGCCTTAAACGGCCCTATTCCCGCTCCCTCACTGAACATTTGAACTGATTTGGGTTAAAATATTAACATTTGGGAAGAGGAATGGTATTTTTTACGCAGGTGATTTTCCCATTCCAGCCTATCATGCCGCCTTCATTGCACTCCCCAAATGAGGGAAACAGCAGAAACACGAAGGAACACAAAGGTTGGGGCTGTTTAAATCAGCACTACTGCCAAAAGAAACATCAAATTAAAATCAAAGAGTTTTCTTTCTGCATCTAATCTTTTCACTAGCCTAAGTAATTCTACTTTTTTTTTTTTCCAAGTGCAAGTAAGGTGCTCAAGTTCATTTTATCTTTACAGCAAATTCTTATTAGCTGGCTGAAAAAGCCGTGACTCTCGGTTATGTACATGAACTTGAAGAAACTCTGACAGAGATCCTTGGAGAATTTCTCTAGTGGGTAAAGATCATTACTAAAGTATACCACTAAACCAAAAGAAATAAACAATTCAATAAATAATGTGTAGGAGACAAAGTAAAGCTCAAATCTTGTAAGAACACACTTCAGAAACTCTTCATGCTCATATGAAGCACATCTCCAGCACAAACAAATCATTAATTTGTGTTGTGAAGGGATTTACTACTAGTAGGATACACCAGAAGATCCTAGGTGGAACAGAAAAGGGTGTATGAGCTGGATATTTTTTAGGGGATACTGCCTTAAGAACTCTGATAATATCAGCAGGTGATCTACTTCCCAGGCCTCCCAGCTCCTCCCCAAACCAAAAATAACTCCCCTCCCTGAAAAATGTCAGCTCTGATTTCCCAAATGGGATCCCTCTATTCTGAATCCTGAAGAAGACTTCTGTTAAAAGCTTCCCAAGATCAAGAGCACTGAAGGGCCATTTCACACCGAGAAGAGGGTCTGTCTGCCACTGTTTGACTTGCAGTTTGAAAAGACAGACAAGCTTGACATTTGAAATAGGTGACTACCCAAAAAGATGGAAAGCAGACACATTTCTGCTTAGGTCCAAATACAATGAACTTCTTTCCAGTTTGGAGTAATAAAAACTGACCAAACCCCCTCCTTTATCAACTCCTGAATTCCAATTCTTTTTAGCTAAAGAAGCGAGGAATGAGACAAGCAGATGATTGAACTCAGAAGGAACTTTAGAGTTTATTTTGAAAACAGAAGTTCCATCTCCTGAGTCCAAAACACTGGATGGATTTTATAAAGATAATTTTGTTCTGGGGTTTCCTCTTGATGATGCTGGACTCCAATAACCCAGACTGAATCTTTTCATTACCAAAGCAATAACTAAGCATCTTTATTGTAAAACTCTTTTAAGGAGACATTGCAGAGTAAAACAGTAGAATGAGTCATCCAAAATGGAAGTTCAACTTTTCACTTTGCCTTTTTTTTTCCACAGGTGGGCAGTGAATTATATCAAAAAAACTTGTAGATACAGTGTTCTGAGGAAATACAGCTAACTCAAACAGTAAGTGAAAATTACCACTAATTACACTTTCACTCCAAAATCCAGCACTTTTGGTTCAAGATGCAAAGTAATTAGGTCGGGGTGATAACCCCCGAGGGTTATTCTGAAGAACATATAGTATGTCATAAAAAATAGAATAGCCATCTGAATCCAGTCTGAAATAAACTTTGAATAATTCTGTGTGTACCAAGATAACAGAAAAAATATTTTATACTTCTTACTTTAAAGCATGACAAAGTTCTCACTCTTCTAGTATTCTTATAGAAAGTAATATGGAAGCAATATATAACATGCAGTCTTTGCAACTGCAACTTAAAGCAAAATATATCAGAATTTTTCCTACTATATGCTCATATAGCTTTTTAAAAATGTATTAATTTTTTCTTTAATGCAAATTATCAAAACAATCTTAATCATATACTTTGACACTTTAGAATTTATATTTCTACAATTGTTCTTCTGTGAATGCACATTTATGTAGAAGACCTCAAACATAAAGACACTTACTGGGCTGCAGATCTATGGGAGAGCAGGGGTTGTGTGAAGGTTGAGCTATTGCACGCTCTACTTGAATGGATTTTCCATCTTAAATTCTGCAGCTTTAGAATAAACTGCTTCCAAATGTATTTTCTGTTATGAATTTGGTATTTTATTGGGCAGGCAGCTTAAAACAAACAGTATCTAATGAGATTTTTAAAGCGTTATGCAAACATATTTTCTATTGCATAAGTGGCTAACCACCCAGTAGCACACACTTAGGAGCAATTATTTATACCAATCACTACTTTATATTTATTCCTTCAACAAAATGCACATAAATTATAATACATCATATAATCTCTGGCTATAGCGAAACAGCAGTTGTGTCCCCCACCCCCTCCACTGGCTTATTTCGTGTGGGTTTGCGGCCTTTTTTGCTTTCTGGATGAAGGATATCAGGTCTCCTAAAAGTGAACATGGAAATGACAGATCTTTGTTCTAGCAGCAGTAACAGGTGCTCCTGTAATGCTGCTTATTATCCTATTCCTTCATTATTAGACATTTACAATCTGATCATATCCAGTGTCATAATGCTCCCTTTTAATTTATTGTACAACCATGATGAATAAAGAGACTTTTAGGACTAACTATTTCATAAACAAGAAATGAAACTGTTCCAGCTCAGGCATCTTTCACATAAACAGATGCTATGCCATAAACTTCTTTGTTTTGTGTTGCTTTATAGGGATGACATCTGTTTGACAAGAGATTGCTGTACTGCAGTGGTGTTGCAATTTGATTATAAATTGGTTCTGAAATAATTTAAGCATTCCACAGTACGAGTTAATAAAAGTTTAAAAGGAGAACTGTTTTCATTCAAGCCACATTACTAAATTTTATGTGGGGTAAACAATCAATTAAAGTGCATGGCTGTAACACTTTTATAAGATAATAATGAGCCAAAAATGTTGAAAAAATCTCTAAAGTAATTAAATTGAAAGCAGGCAGTTTTCTCGAACAGGGGCATGTCTTTAATGGAAGTTAAGTTACAAGATCAGGACATAAACTCTAAAACCACCTTATTAAACATACCATTTTCAAAAACAGATAGGCATCTTGATTTTCAGTCACCCTAACAGTACTTGCTCAAAAGGTACTGTATTCCCCAAAATCTGATGTTTCAGGGGTTACCAGGTAGTTATTCTTTTATCGTACTATCTTTAAAAATCTCAGGTAGTTATTCTTTTATCGTACTATCTTTAAAAATCTTGTTTTAAAACAAACAAAACATTGTCAGAAGTAATAGTCCAAGCTGTGCTCACAGGTATTTGTAACCAGCCAAACCAACCGTATTTTACTTCCTGTCACTCCCATTGAAACATTTGTGCTATTTCTTCTGAAAAAAAACCAAACCCAAACCTACTTAACAGGGATCATTCCCACTACCAGCAGACCCTCTTTACCCTTTCTTCTGTCTCCCCCTGACTTCAGATGGCTCTCTCAGGCTTAGGGACATAATAAGCACTACAAGTCAGTTTCCTGAATTTAAATGCCTTCTGAATTGATGAGAGCAAAAAGGAGTCGGGAAGGGTCATTTTACCTGCGGGTGATGAAGTAATTAACTTTCACGGTTCTAACTTATATACTGAAAGCTAAGAAAAGAGGCAGCATGAGCTAACAGAAGTCAAGAGTTAAGGATCTCATTTTATTCTGACATGTACCATGTCAAATCATTAATAGTTCAAGCCATCCACCCTGGCTCATGCTGGTTAGAACCTTTTTTCACAAGCAGTTGCATCAATGTCAATGATTACTTTCACACTCAGTGATCAGCTGTAGCGGTGAGAGTAGAACCCAGAAATTTCAGCCGCAATGTAAGTACTACTATAGTGCACATGTTGCTACCTAAACAAAGAGACCATAGTTAGGACAGAAAAGAGGTATGTGCGCATAATGGAAATACTTCAGCCAACAGTTTTTCAGAGGCGGTACAATTACCAGTATTTTTCCACAATGCTCTAAAATTGCAAAATACTAATAACCACACTGTTGCCTTGTCATGGTTTGGGGCTTCAGAACAAAAATGCTGTAAATACTTTCAGGAACTTCAACTCACCAGACAAGAGGGTACATTCAAGTTGCAATAATAAATATTGGGCCTCCCGGATACTCAAAGGATTTTAAGACCACATTTTCTCCTAAACTTTAAAATTTGGCTATTTTTCCCCCTGTTTCACTATCTAAACACATCGAGGGTTTGGGTTTTGTTGTTCTTAAAACAAACACTATTAAATTACAAGCAGATACACAGTTAAACAAACATTTAGAAAATGCATACCTACTGTTACCCTGGCAACTATTACAGATACAGGTTGCATTTTTAGAATGCCTTATGTTTGCTTCTCTAGGGCTACACCAAATGACTCATTTTGGACATTACCATAATCAAACAGAAATTTCTAAACACAGAATAGACGGTATTGCATGTATATGCTGACAGCAAACTACATTACCACAGTGAGTTTAAAAGAGGCTTTCTTTTGTTTATTGTAGGTGATTCAGAAAATACTGTAGCTGCAGAAGGAAGGAAAAAAAGATTTTTTTTCTTAAAAATTCAGAGTAATACTCCATACGAGTTTTTTTTTTTCGTAAGAAGAAATACAAGGCCCAATTACAGGGGCTAAGAATGTCTTACCTACCAATAAATGTCAGTAAGATATCTCAAAACTGACTATGGTAAGTTTTGCAAACTGAAAAGAACATAGATTTAAGGCTACGAACAGGCATGAAAACATTTCAGCATGAACGAGATCTTAAAACCAGTTTTATAGAAATATCGCAAACAGAAGTAATGCTATGAGTGACTTTTTGTAATTTCAATTGTAAATATAAACAGTACCTTCTCTTTCATCTACTTCATTGGAAACTATTAGTTTGTTAGATGTAGCTGTTGAAAGGATATCTGGAAGACTGTGTTGTTCTCTTTCATGATTTCGCAGTTGGCTCTGAAAAAATAATTTTCTATGTTTAAATATACACTACAAACATACACTGTTCACTTCAAATATTGCACTAATTTGTGGCGGTTACTCAAGTTTTAATGACAACTGTCATAAAATGTATGTTAACATACATACAGATTATCCCTCAGGTAATTTTACTAGAAACAAAACAAAGTAAATAACATTAATTAATAACATAAAGGATTGATGAGAGTGACTGAGAAGATTATATGATTTGTGTTCATTTAGAAAATAAATTTCCTTCTTCCCCCATTCCCATGGACAAGTGGCAAACAGTTCTTCCTCCAGAATTACTATACTCCAAAAGCTGTATTAGATTAGAGGTTAGAGGCTGGCTTGTGTGAAAATTGACTCAATTTTCATATTGCCTAGTGACTTAAGAATATGTTTTTCCTGTTTCTACTTGCTTGGGGAGGAGAGGGGAGAGACAGGCCTTTTGCTACCCTACCTGTATCTTTTTTCAAACTAGGACTAAACAACAGTAAATATGGGGAAATTTGCACTACCATTGCCTACAAGAGTTTCGGTTGTACAGCTAGATACTGATGCTATCTATTCTATGTTCCTGAGTACTGAACTGAGTACACACAAACACACTCAGCAGCACTAATGCTTAAAACAGCGATTATAAAAATGGCAAAAGTACATTATTCTGCTCTGGTGTGTAATCTTTCAGATCTAAGTTCTACAGGACATCCAGCCCAACCCAACAAGAGAGGAAAAAAGAAAAAAATTTCTGCTTCAAAGTGTCTCATGTTACCCCCAAATGCCACGTTTACTTTTGCACCCACTCACAACTAGTGGGCATGTTTGAACACTCTATTAAGGTTTCAACTATTAAGTTCTCTGATGCTTCCATTTCTTCCTGTAGTTTCTACACGTGGGCAGAAAAACATGATATTAATACGTCCATAAGGTGGTTCTCAGGAAAATAATTTACATGAGGAAGCAAGTTTATTTCAGTGGGTAAAGCAGAATAGTTATAGCTGCATTGTATATTCAGAAAGGGCTGCTGGCAACAATCCCCAATAGTACTGACAAGGAAGCCAGGATGTCAGACTAAATTCAGTTAGAAAGAAGGATCACCAGTTATTAGAAAAGTAGCAAAATAGGTTATTTAGCTATTATAGACAGGCACAGGAAATAACTTTACCTTATAATGAAAGGATTCTTCACATTGCTTGCACTGATACATTCTTGTTTTGCAGTGGTTGATCATGTGGCTCTCTAAATCCTTACTGTCATCAGCAATGTGTTCACAGATAGGACACTGGTACGGCTGCCTCTGACGATGGACTCTCAAGTGTTGTTTTATGTACCCCTTATTACCACTGCTATAATGGCAGAGGCGACAGCGGTAGGGTCGATCTACATTAGGTATATATTCTACTAGGTTACTTCCAGGAATATTTGCATCATTTGCATTTTGGCATTGCGCGTTGTCTTGTAGTTCTTTCAAAATGTCATCATCAGAAGCATTCTGATCTGTCCTCTCCTTCAGTTTTTCAATGACAGTGAGCAGTGACATACTGATGCCCATTTTAATTGGTGCTTCTGATAACTCTGGCCTTTCTTTTTCTATCTCGACTATTGCACATTCACTTTGGTTTAAGCCACTAAACTCCTCTGAAGGATTCTTAAGTGAGGATACCACTTTGGAACGCGCCATGCATGGGCCATCAGCTTCTCCTGGCCCTGCACCTGCATCCACAGCATCTTCCCCAGTCAGAGTCCTGAGGCTAGACCGTGTTAGTTCTGCAGCTCTGATAGGCATTGTAACAAGAGCTTCTGCAGCTAATGAGTGTAGTCGTAAAGACTCTGAATTTGTCCTTCTTCGTACAGGAGGTGCATTTTCATCAGTTGTTATGTTTTTATTAGAGCTTAATTCATTATCCTTCTTCTCGGCATTATTCCATCCTATTATTACTTCTTGGATTTCATCTGAACGATAAACTTCATCAGGTTCTTCACAGGTAACACGGGACTGCTCCGAAATTAATTTTTTTTCTGTTTCAATGTCAGTGTTCATCATGAAAGGCTTTTGTAAGACACTTTCTTCAGCACCTGGCAAACGCTCTACTATTACATTAACGTGACCCTTTTTATTTGGACTACAATTAATGATTTTCTGTGCTGATGAAAGTAGGCTATCAGCTATCGTATTATCCTGTTCTGTATCTGATACAGTCTCCTCCAAAATCTCTGTAGTAGGAGAATGCACTACAGAGCGATTTAACATCTCTTCCTCTTTTACATTTGTTCCTACTGGCGATTTGCATGACAGTTGCTCAGAATTGCAAATCTGAAGCTGAAGAGAAGGTTCACTATGGATATCAAGTTCATTGTTTTCCAAAGATAGAAGAACTGTATCCACGCTATGAGGTGTGTGAGTTACAACCATCTCTGACAAGTTGGTAGTTTCATTCTCTTCCTCAAAGATAGGATAGGAGCAATCAACCTCACCAGCATGCTTCCAAGCGTGCGTTTTCAGCATTCTTTGCTGACCACAGGTGTACCGACAAATTAAACATCGGTACATGCCATACTGCTCATAAGTATACCATTTTCTCCTGCCCATTTCAGGCACATGAGTAGACTGACTTATATCTTTACATTCCAGATTTCCTGTCTGATCAGTGCCTGATTTGACACTTCCTTCCACTGGCCCTTGCAAAAACGAACTTGCGACATTTACGCATTGCTGCACTTTTGTCTGGATGCTGTTTTTACTGTCATTCTCATGGTAATTTTGGAAGTGGGATTCAAGTTCTTCTTGGCTTTTAGAAGCAAAATGACATTCTGAGCACAGTAATATCACTTCATTTTTCTGCCCATGTTGTTTTATATGTTCTTGTAGTGTTAAGAGAGAAGGTGATAGAAACTTACATAGACTGCACTGGTAGCATGTCACCTTTTTTTTGCTTTGTGGAAGACAGTCAGTCACAAAATAATCTGCTTGTAACTCTTCAGTCTTTTTAGTAGCAATAACAGACAGCTCAATTGCTTTAGTCGGGATTTCACAAAGATCGTCTGCGTCAAAGGACTGGGCAGCGGCATTAGGATGGGAACGTTTTTTCCCTATTAAAAGGCATCTTTGTGACTTCTCATTTTCAACTATTTTGCTTAGTTTCTGGATAACGTGGATTAATGGATCAGTTTTACATTTTCTCTGATCTTCACTGTTCTGCAGTGTTGGGCCAATGAGTGTTTCAGAAATCAGCACAGCTTCCTGTTCCCCAATATTTGGCATCAATACTGCAACACTGCTTCCTTCTTCCATAATACCTAGGAGAAAAGGTTTTATAAAATATTAGAATTTATACACGCACAATAATAAAAATACAACCCATTGCTGTTTAGATTTCTCCCTCTACTAAATGTGGAAGCCTAATGCCACTAAATTTATAAAAACTTTCAGAATGGCTACATAAATAGCCAAAGATTTTAAGGACATTTAGTGGATAGCGAAGATGCTATTCAATACCGCTGGACAGAGTAATTCCAAGACAGCCTATAACTGCCTGCCTCCAAGTTGGGCAAGATAAATATTTTTCAAGTATAGGCTGATTAGCACTGTTATGGCTATTGTCTTTTTCTTTACAAGGACTATGCATTTGAATGCTAGACACTTAAATACACCAATCAATAGTAACTGGCATATTCCTGTTTAAAAGCCATGATATGGTATGAAAATGTATTCCTAATATAATTACTCTGATACACTGATGTGTCCTAAAGCAAACGACAATTTGCAACAACATAATTTACAAAAATAAAGTTTATTTTTTTTTCCTTGAAATGTCAGGAAGAGAAAGTAATTCTGGTATTTACTTGCATTAGTCATTTTGCTATGACTATATTAAAGACCATTCAAATGTCAAATCACACATCTTATTACAAATGCCATTTTCTAGAAAAAATACCTATTATAGCCTTTTCTACAATTCCTTACTTGTAAGGAAAATCAATTGGTTGGTACTAAAGTTATAAAGAGTAATTTTTTTCTGTTTTGAGGGAAAGCTAAAGGCAATAACGATTTCCACTTGCACTTCCTTTAAACATATCTAACCATAAACCACAGGCAATAATGTGGTACTGTTGGAGGTTAAATTAGAAACCGGTATGTATACATTTACATTAAAACATACTTTGTGATGTGGGCAAAGCTGTGGGGTGAGGCGTGGAGAAGCTGGACAAAAAGTCTTACAGTGAAATTTACTTCTGAAAAAAATGTCTAAAAAGAACCTATTCAAGTTACACTATATATACACACACATATATATTTTATACACAATATGTATTTTCACATACTATATATAAAAATTAGAACATAACGAGATGCCAGATATTTCTTTTACTAGTCATGCTTGAAAATGTAACTCAAGTTCTTTCATGTGGATTTTTTTTTTTTTCCCCAAGAAAGATACACAGGCCAATCCAGAACTTCCAGAACTGGTCCTAAAGACCCAGGAAATCCACTCTTTTCTACTTATGGATTTAGTATACAACAGTATAATGAACAGACAAGAGAGTAGGTTCTGTGGTGCCCCTTTCCCACTGTAGAAAAATTCTGGGCAGAACTACTCAAGTTACCTTTATTTGCTATTCAATGTACAATCAGAACTATCAATACAAGCAATGTTAGTATCATTCACACTTCATGTGCTCATGTGAAATATTTCAAGTTGAAAATGCAGCAATATTTGTCAATTCTGAATCATTAAGAAAGACAAGAGTACTCTCTTCAATGCTATTATTTTTCAGTGTTAGTCTGAAGAATATTTACGTGGTAATGGCTAAAATCTACATTAAAATTGAAAAATTAATAAAATACAAATAAAGCCATAGGACAGTTGAATCCATGATAACTAGAAAACTAAGCTACTTAAGGCCTTATGCCTTTAGCTGGATCTATGTAAGCAGATTGAAAATGATCAATACTGCACTGCAATAGTAGATCAATTAAGAGACAGAAATTAAAAAAAAAAGTAAACAAAAAAGTATTTTACATACACGTATACCAAATAGCCTGCTTATTTAATTCAAGTTCAGTATTGTCTTACTAACAGGAATCAAGGTATGTATCCGCAGAGTTACTATTAAACTGAAACATCCAGGTATTTAACTTTTAAAATATAAAACGGTAGATGTCTTGGTGTGCATTTTCTGCTTCTATTTCTATTACGTGTTTGGCACAGTATATTGAATGACTAACTCTTGTCTCTGTGGCTAGGAAAAATTATACCCCTTTCATGTAGTATCTCCAATTATATATTAACTTAAAAGAAGTTTAAGGTTATTATTTGAAAACCATTCTATTTAGTTATACAAAAATACTTTGCTGTTTGTTTCATACTGGCCGTAGTATGTTCAAAAACCATTAAGAAAAGTAAAAAAAAAAAAGTGCTTTTTCCCCTGAAAGAGGATTTAACATTACACAAAGTGCTCAAGGAACAATGTCGACTTGAAATATTTTCAATTTGAGAATGAGCTAAGGAAAATTATAAGTGCACAGTGCTACTTTAAATTATACTCGGTACTTTTAAAACTTTGTAAGTAATGTTAAATAGGCAAATATTTCGCCTACCTTTTTCATCTGAAAGCAGCATAGAAACTAAGAGGAAAGATCTTAGACAGACCATGAAAGAAACGTGCTGCCATGTTCTACTGCTATGTCAAAAATGAAACCAGGCAGAGCGCCTTCAGATGTACTGATCTGGGATGCTTGCAGCGACATAGGCCATCAGAGGTGGAACTATGGTACATATGTGTTATGTCGTTCTCTGTTTAAAGAAAGTTTAATGCTTACTGCTGCAGACTTAGGTTTTTAGAGGGATGATAAGAACTGTACACAAATATCTGAGGTTTAATAATTATATCGCTTTCACCAAGAACAAAGATGATTCAATCTCCCATGACGTAAAACTTCAGCCTGGCACACGCCTCTGCCAGCGGGCACCCCTCACACAGCCCCCACGGCGATTAAAGTTCGGGGTCAGGGGACGGCAGAGGGGCCCGAAGGAGAAGCTCCACACATGGGGAAAACGCCTCTGCGCTGGAGCTGCCCGCTCCGCCCGTGCCACACACGCTCCCGCTCCAGCGGCGCGGCAGAGACGGGCTGAACTGCCCCTGGGCGTAGGAAAAGCCAACCGCCGCTTCGCACACCGCCCGCGCTCGGAGAGGCCGGTCTGATCGCACCGCGGCTCCCGAGGGCAGGGAAACTCCGTCGGCGGGAGCTCCGTGCTGCCGACTGCCGCTCCCAGACAGCGCAGCCCCTGCGCGACATCCCCCCGCCCTCCGCGCTCCCCGCCGGCCGCCCCTCCCCGCGCGGCCCCCACTTTATATCGCGCAGGTGCCGCCGGTGCGGCCCTCCAGCAGCGGGCTCGGCGCCGCGGGGTGGGCGAGCAGCCGCGCCCGCCGCTCCGGCAGGGAGCCGGTGCGGTGAGGAGGGTAAGGGAAGCAGGCGGCCGCGGCCTGGGCCCGGCCCGGGGGAAGGCTCCGCCGGGAGCCGCGGCCGCCGGCGGCTCCGCACATGGGCTGCGGCGTGCCGCTCCGGGGCCTCCCTGCCTGCCTGCCCGCCCGCCCGCCGCCGCGCCTCACGCCCTACCTGCCGGCTGGCCGGTGGGCCGCCGCCGCCGCTGGCCCCGGCGGCGCCGAGGGCCCGCCGCGCTTTTTACCTGGGCTTTTAATGAAGAACTAAAAAAATTTTTTCCCTCACCCCCGGCCACCGCTTCAAGATGGCGACGATGGAGACAGTATCACGTGACCGGCGGGCTCGGGTCAGGTGACCGGCGGGTGGACGCTGCTGCCGCGCCGCCGCCTCCTCGCCGTTGCCACGGAGACGAGCGCGGGCCCTGCCATGGCCGCGCCCCGCCTCGTCCATGCTGGGTGCCGCAGGGCTCGTCGCCCCAGGCACCCGGGCCGGTGGGGCTGTCTCGGTGCTGGCCTGCCTCACCGCCGCCGGCACCTCGCCTCCACGCTGGTTCCGTCCCGAGGGCGAGGCGGAGCCGTGTGGCGGTGCGGGTGTGCTCCTCCTGGCCCTCTCCACAGAGCGCTGCCACCAGCCCCCTGCTAGGGCAATGTTGGTGTAGACGGCTCCATCAATGCATTTTTCATCTTAACTTAAATTTCCACTCAGTGTGGAAACCCAACGACAAGGCATGGCCACTCATGATGGCCCAGTGCGGCTGAGCTGGTGGTTTTATTCAAAGTCTCAAAATAATTGTTTATTTTGCAGCTCCTGTGCTTAGGTGATTGCCTGGCTTCTTGCCTTTGTCAGTTAGGACTTTGTCAATATTCCTGTTTCCAGTGCCAAGCCAGGCAGCACGATGTGCTTCAAGAAATGGTATAGTCTCCCAAAAGGTATTTTCTTTCAGCACAGTTTTCAAATGTTAAACACCTGCAGTTAAAAAAAAACCAACACAACAGCACAACCACCCCTGCATTTTGGGTCTAAAATAGCAAATCATAGAGTTATGTAGGTTGGAAGGGACCTTTAAGATCACTGAATCCAACCATCAACCTAACACTGCCAAAACCACCACTAAACCATGTCCCTCAGCACCATGTCTACCCGTCTTTTAAATATCTCCAGGGATGGTGACTCCACCACTTCCCTGGGCAGCCTGTTCCAATGCTTGACAACCCTTTCTGTGAAGAAATTTTTCCTAATAGCCATCCTAAACCTCCCCTGGCACAACTTGAGGCTGTTTCCTCTTGTCCTATTGCTTGTTACTTGGGAGAAGAGACTGACCCCCATCTCGCTACAACCTCCTTTCAGGTAGCTGTGGAGAGTGGTAAGATCTCTCCTGAGCTTCCTTTCCTCCAGGTTAAACAATCCCAGTTCCCTCAGCCGCTCCTCATAAAACTTGTTCTCCAGACCTCTCACTGGCTTTGTTGCCCTTCTCTGGACACGCTCCAGAACCTTACTGTCTTTCTTGTAGTGAGGGGCCCAAAACTGAACACAATATTCGAGGTGTGGCCTCACCAGTACTGAGTACAGTGGGACAATCCCTTCCCTAGTCCAGCCAGCCACACTATTCCTGACACAGGATCAATGCAAATGTTTCCAAGTGTAAAATGTGGAGAACTGACAAGAAGGTTTAGCAATTTAAGTGAACAGGAACGTGGAGTTTAAAGTGTAGACTGCATGTCAGGGCCAACCTTAGAAGCTGCATAGTAGAAATGTTACCTGCAGTGAATTTATGAGATATTCATATAAAGTGAAAAGTCAGGGGAATAATGAGTTTCAGCAGTGGCTCATGGTTAGGTAATGGCAAGTAAAATCCAATGTTTATTTCTAGAAAAGTGCTTGAGGTGTATTGACGTCGGTGGGTCTACAGTTGGATTTGGGGGGGATCTAGTAAAATTGTAGCAACTTTTTGCAAGTTCACTTCTGCCCACAGCTGGAAGTTTTATTAATGATTGTATATTGTTTCATAGCGATAGGAGATGTTTGACATATTGGCAAATCAGGTATTATTCAAGAGGTGGATTTAGCCATCCTTTCAATAGACATTATTTAATCTCTAATTTTACTTTGTTACTTTGATTCCTTGAATTATGAAACTCGTTACTTGCTTGAAGTTTTAAGACACTTCAAACATTATCCTACAGTCTGTGACTTGGTAAGATAACTGGTAAGATTTTGGTAAGACTTTTTTTTTTAAAGAAATTTTTGTGGGGAAAATGCAAGGATTCAACCTATCTTCTTAACACCTACTAAAACACATTCCAAAAAATAAAAATCTGAAGCTTCATAATATTCATATTGTAAAATGTAGAAGTAGTAATAATAATAGCAGCTTGTTTCAGCTTTTTCTGCCATATTAAATGGAGCCTTTTCAAAGAAATTAGATTATTTTTGTGGACTCTGTTCCTTTACAAGCTTAGTTTCCACTTCTGTATTTGTCATAGTTTAACCAGTTCTCTGAATTGAATGACTCTCGTAGATACAGAACTCCCACCCTCCTTTATCCAATCAAAAATGCTAGCATCTGATATGTCTGGATTGAAAATACTGGGTTGATAATATGTAACAGTCTCCATGTACTCTATTATTCTTCTGTTGTAATTAAAGCTGGACTAAGTTAAAGATTTCATTCTGCATGTAAATATGATTGTACAACAAAAACAGATTTAGATTTTACACTTTCACATTCATTTGAAAGGCTTCTTCATTCACAAAGTTCTTTTCATATTTTTCATTTTCATTGCTTTCAAGTTGAAGGAGACCTGAAACCAAATGAAATTTGGATAAGGCAACTATCCCTGAATGGTAGAGATGAGACACTCGTATCAAGTATATTATGTTCAGAATATTGATGGTTTTGTAAAAATTTATATAAAATTGCTTCGTAATTACTGTAAATATGTACAGAATGTCAGTGGTATGAGTTTTATGGTAAACATTATAAGCTTAATTTAAGAGAGTAATGCATAGTCTAGATATACCAAGTAAATTTAGAGCTACATCAGCAAAGATGCTATCTTGAAGTAAATACATGCAAAGTATACACACTTTTTTTGTATAAACTTTTAACGTAAGAGAAATCTTTGTATAGTAACTTGCCTATAAGATGTCTGTTTATTCTTTGTGGCCTCAGTCTCAAACTCTTTTCAGTTATCAAGATTAATGATTAGGCTTATTTTCATTAATGACTTGTGCAGCAATGAGTTATATAGTTGTCAATAAAAAATTCAATTTAGTATGTCAGTTTTCTAGACTTTTGTGCCTGGCTGTTCCAAAACCATTCCAAAAGCTTTATAATTTTCACATTATTATAATGTATTATATAAGTAAGGTTCCTGAATCTTCTGAGTGGAGATTACATAAACTGCTTCATAGCTCAGCGTACAACAGAAGGGAATCCTGCACGGAGCACGGTTTGCAACAGAGGCCTTGGCTTGTACATCTGTTCCTGGGTGAACAGTGAACAAGAGTACTCTGTGAGCTCTTTGAATGGCATATTAAGAAGTAGTTTTTTATTTTATATTTCACTTCAGTTTTAGGTCTTGGCAGCCTGGAGGTAGCCTTCATCCATCATGAGACAGATCCATCATACAAAAGTGAATTTTGCAGTAGCAACACTGTTGGCATCTAGGAATTTTTCTATCGTCTTTATAGATAACTGCAACACATGAGCCTGGAGTTATTCTTCTCATTCTTTTTGGCTGGCTTTTGCTTATTAGTGTATAATCACTCATAGTTCCTTAGCTTTATTGTACCACTTACTCAGGATTCCCATATAATGTTTATTCACAACATAGTTTTTTGGAACTGCAGCAACAAATGTTCTGCTGACCAACGTGATATATCTAGACAGATAGATAACAGATATCATGTTTATATATCTGTATTCATTTTAATGTCCATGTTGATGATCAGTGTTTTCTATTGGCATATTATGAAAGAGCTGTGGAATAGCAGAGTCCATTTCATATTGTCTGTATCTGCGTAGTAGGTTCATCTGCTCATAGCTGTTCTGTTTCTGGAAAAGTGTAGAGTGCATAAAATACAGTTGATTATCATTATGAAAAATAAAATTTTGGGAGTTTCTCAGTTACAAAATCGTGGAAGAATTTACATATATTTATAGGTGCATATGTGTTGGCTACTTTGATTAATCAGGCTGGCATCTTGGGAGTCCTTACTGTGAAGTGGAGCTTCACACAGGGGAAATTTTGACCCTCTAAATATAGAAGTTTGCAAACCTGGTGTATAATGTATGAAAATACAGACACTAAGAGAAGACTGGTAAGAATCCTGTATTGGAAAAAAATGATACTGTGTTACTGATTTATGAAATACGATTGTATTCTGAGAGAAAATATTCCAGACAAATTAAGAATTATTAGAAGTACAGAAAAATTATACTGGGAAGAATTGCTTCATTTAGAAAGACAATGCAATAGAATATGATAGATACATAAGGATAATAAATGGTACAAAGAAAACAAATTACACTTTAAATATACTTCTGCCATTAGACTAATTAGATATTTGGTGAAGTTAAGTGGTTGCACTTTCAAAACAGGTACAGCAAGTTTTAGATTTTTACTTTTTTTCCCTTATACATGTGTAATTAACCTGTGGAACTCATTGCTACAAGATACTGTAGAAAACAAAAATTTTGTAAGATTTAGAAAACAATAATTAAATTTTTGTGTATATATATATATATAAAACATATACAGCTGTTCCAGACAGAATTAGAGATGTGTTAACTACATGAAGTGTCTATGTTTTTAGTATTGAGGTAAACATTGATAGGAGTTACGAAGAATCTTCCCTTGTGAAAGGGGTACATGGTGTTTTATGCTATGAGGTTTAGATTGCAATGTCCTTTGAGGTGATTGTGCTTACTTGCTGTCAGAACCTGAATCTCATATACAACACTTCTGTATAGTTAGAGTTAGTTATCTTTTCTGTTATAGCCTCAGAGGTCTTTGTGCTTTGGCACTGAGGCATTAAAACTCAGCAAAATTTATATTACTTAGATGGTTTATTTTGCTTTACACAGCCTTTTCTACTACAGAATTAGAAAAGTTCTGTATTAAGTGATATTTCAGCTGCAACAATGACATCTAGGGGCTGATTTATATTAATTTAATTTAGATACCTATCTCCTATTTTTTAAAAAGATGGTTACTAATATGTTTACTAAATCTAAATTATTAGTATTTGCTAAAAAGCTGTAAATCTGATATATGTCGTATATTCAGAGAATAACCATGACACTTTTAACTTCTTATTTTTTGTTTTGTTTTTCCTTCATCTGTCTTTTAATTATTTAGTACTGCTAACACTACAAATCAGTGAATCTCTCTCATTCCTTTAGACCTTGTATTTTTTCATGACATGTTATCAAATGATGAGGGTTTTTTCACTCTATATGTATACTTTTCTGTGAATTAGAGGGAAATCTCTTTGACTCTGCTTTCTTATATGACTTATTCTGTTTCCTAAAATCACATCTACTTTACTTTGTAGAGGAAATGAGACCAAAAATCCCTATATTCAGTCCCCTGCTTCCCCCAGCTTTATGGGTGTGTAGATATAGGCTTGACTCCAGATTTAAACCCTATGATTCAGGGCCACCTCTAAGCTATACGTAAATCCAATTTTATGTGTGCGAGTAAGTGTATACGTAAAATATGTAATTGCAATTTAGAGATGATTTAACAGCATCTGTCCTATTATTTGCAAACTCACTTTCTTCCCCTTGAATCTTAGTTATTTGACCATAAGTCTCTTATTTGGAATTGCTTTTTACAGAAAAAAATTTTCTATATTTCTCTCTCATTGGCCTCTTCACTTATATTTACAACTTTTTCTCAGGAATAAGAGAATATAATTTTTTGCAAAATTCCCCTTATGCCATTCTGTGGAATATATTGTACAATCTTTCACATACTGACTTTTCATTGGTATTGAGAAGAGACCTGAGTAAGAACCCTTGAGTGTAAGAAATAGGGAAAGGCTTATCTTTTCCCTTAGATATTTCCTTAAAATTTTGAAGTCACGTTTGTGGTTTTGGGAGAGTGTTGCTGACTTGAGCAAAATTAAATTCTAAATGTTAGGTGCTCTAAAATGTAAAATTTATAGCTATATTTTCATAGAACCTGCTAGTCAATTGTTAGGAGGCACTCAATTTAAGAGAAGGTGAAAAATTACTTGACATGAGGTTGCTGATGATATACTAAGAGTAGAAGCTAGGGTAAGCTAACTTTCTTCATAGCTTTTCTGGTATATAATAAGAGAAAGAAACTACAACCGGGTGAGCTGAAAATAGTGAGACATTACGGAAAGTTTTGCCTTGGCTCAAATCAAGGTACTGAAATGTTTTCTGCAATAAATAAAGGTGTTTTTCTGACACAACTATACCAACACGAGCTGATATAACTTAAATCTTATATAGAACTTATACTGGCATAGCAATTCTTTTCACAGCTGTTTTATCTGCTGGTTTCATCTGTGAAGTGAAAGCTTATTTCTGTCAGTGATAATTGGCAAAACATAATTATAACTGCTTTCTATATGAAATCTTACATAAGTATGTCACCAAAAGTCCCATAAAATCATAGAATGGTTAGGGTTGGAAGGGATCTTAAAGATCATCTTGTTCCAACCGCCCTGCCACGGGCAGGGACACCTCCCACTAGACCAGGTTGCTTAAAACCCCATCCAACCTGGCCTTGAACACCTCCAGGGATGAGGCATCCACAACTCCTCTGGGCAACCTGTTCCAGTATCTCACCACCCTCAAAGTAAAGAATTTCTTCCTAATATCTGATCTAAATCTACGCTCTTTCAGTTTAAAACCATTACCCCTCGTCCTATCACTACACTCCCTGATAAAGAATCCCTCCCCAGCTCTCCTGTAGGCCCCCTTTAGGTACTGGAAGGCCGCTATAAGGTCTCCCCGGAGCCTTCTTTTCTCTAGGCTGAACAACAACTCTCTTATTTCATAATTTGAGGCAAAATATGGAATTAAGAGCATTGGATCCTCTGAAATCGGGACACTGCAGGAGAAGTTGTTAGGGGGTGAGCTACAATCTGTTGATTCTTTGGACTCAATTCTTCAGTGAGCTAGGGCAGGGAAAGCCTCTGAGAGTCAACAGAATCTAGCTTTCCAGTCAGCCTGTCCCTTTACGAGTTTAACGTTCTTTACAGTTGTGGGAATGATATTGCGAACTGGTAGGTGACAACTGGACCTTATTACCATCTTCTTTTCTGGGGTAATGATGAATTACTAGGTGTCATTCTTAAGAGATGTTTCACTATTGCCTTCAAAGCCCTTAGAATATGCAGTTTTCTTATGTCTGTATTAATATAAAGGCAGTGTGGTCTGTGTACATGTACTGAGGACAGACCTTTTAAGTTAGCGAAAATCATAAAGAAACCTTGGATTGGTTTTTACTGCTGAATTGGCCATGGGGAAACTCCACTTAGACTAGGGGCAAAAAATTATTTAGCTGTACAGAAAATATCAAGGCAGTTCATAGAGACTTGCCACACGATGTACTATATTTTAATGCCCATTATTATTTTCCCTTTTTACTACTTTGCATAGATACTGATATTTTTGCCAGCTTTTACTCCAAACAGTGCTTTCTTAGGTATGTAATCCAATTAAAGGAGTGTAGAATGTGATTTATTACTGGCAGTTGTAGCAAGGGGAGTCATACACACAAAAGACTCCTACAATGACAGCAAACTACCACTCTTTTTTTCTTGTTACAGTCAGTGAAAATACAGGTGTCCTTTGCATTCTTAAGAGAAATTAACTGTATGTGAAGTATTGCATTATAGCAGATACATACTGATCCCAGTTGTTACATTTGCCATTCATATATGCCCCAGTGACTGCCTTCAGTGTGTGTTTTACACATTCAAGAGAATTCATTTGTCAATGATAGCAGCAATAAGCCTGGAATCAGATCTGACATTGCATAAATTAATATTTCACATGTAAAAGGAGATCCCCTAAGAAGAATTGGACTCCCTGGAGTTCTAATATAGCTAATATTCCTGTAATTGATTGAATTGCTAATTATTTTTTTTTTACAGTTGTAGTTAAAAGGCATTACTTTTCCCTCCTTGTTAAATCAGTCATTGTAGACTAAAATACACTAATTTCTGGTGCAAGAAAGAACTCCTAGAGTATATACTATATGCTAGCTCCCAAAGGACAAAATACCACCAAAAATTTGTAAATGCAGTCAGATGTGAAACGCTGGTATATTCATGACTTAATTTTAGTATCAATTACCAGTATAGGCCGCAATAAAGGTATTAAGGTTTCCTGCTCAGCATGGAAACTGGATAACTTGAATCAAAATATAACAAGTGCTTTTGAGTACTGCTCATATCGTTAAAGGGAACTGTGGACCAGTCACCTGTCCTTCAGTGAATGGTCTGGCTAGTCCTGGGAACTTTCCTTATGTTCCATAGATTGATCTCCTCCTGCAGACTTTTTTACTTGAAGTGCAGTCTGTTTTTGCCAAATGGGATTAGGTAGGGTTTTTAAATCTAGATGCATAGGTGCTCATGATGGCTTTTAAGCAGTGGATTGTAATTTTAGAATGTGACATTTTCCAGATAAGTTCAGTGTAGCGGTCACATTAACCTAACCTTTATAAATTTTGCAAAATTTATATAGCTGACCACATATTTGTCATGTGTATGATGGTGTGAGTCTTCTGTTATGTTCCTGTAGAACTTTTAGGAGTACAAACTTATCTGATTTCTGAGCATCCATATAAACACACAACACTGCAGATGTTTCATAGTATGCAATAAATACTTTGTTCCAGTTTTCTTCATTAAAATATTTATTTGCCCTCCAAAACCTTAAATAAGAAAATTTACACAACTTTCCTATCTGTGCTACAGAATTTACTGTGCACTTGTTCCCTCAAAATATATATAAAAAAATACTAACAGAAATGTGACAAACTGGAGTTCTCCATCCTACTGTGATTTTCATCCAGAAGTTTAAAGAAAGCAACAAACAAACAAAAACAAATCCTGGGAAGGTACTGGACCAAATTTTTAATTCCCTTTTCAATTTTACTAAGTCAAATTCTTGTTCATGAGTTTGTGTAAAATTAGGACCTCATGGTTTGGCTCACTTTATGAACGTTCCTTGACATCCACAGATTTTTTTTTTTTCTCTAACCCTTAGCACTGTGCGCGCACGCAGGTCAGCAGGTGCATGTGTATGCACTTCTGTGAGCACAGAGACACAAAGTTATATTTTCATTGCAAATATGCGTGTGGAATCTGCACACAATGAGCACTGAGTAACTGCATGAAAACAAAGGAGTCCGTTCATTCTTAGTTATTGAATCTTGCTACTGTTTATTAGATATGAGCAGACCAAAATGAACCATCACACTTTTCTGTAGTGACCTTGAGGTGGCAGCAGCATTACATTCAATTCTGCCATACGCTAAGTCCATTAAAGGTGAAAGTAAAATTCACAATAAATCAAAATAATACTGATTGTTATAATTTTATTACCAGAGCATTAAGTCAATAAAACTTATCTGAAATGTCATTTGCATTGTATACAATTTTTACTAGTTATCAAGTATGTTTTAAAAGCATGTTTAAAGCAACCAAATGAAGAAATCTGTGATAAATTGTTGGAAAGCTGGGACTTGTCTAATGGTGTAGTAAAACTAAAGTCTGGTTTGATCTCTTGTATTGTAAAAGACTGTTTCTGAAAGCATTTGTTAGTACAATAATGTCTTGTGTCTTGACTAACTATATTTAATGTCCTAATGTCTGATTAAATATTTTCCTGCAAGTTGTCAGGTCCTTTTTCATTCATGATTTTATGTAGGAAGGTCATCCAGTTATATGACACCCTTTCAGTGAAGGAGAATGTGTTTGTTTCTTTTAATAATGAGGAATAATGAAACTTATTTATGTTGGAAGTCAGAGAAATTTATTGGAGAATTACAACATGAGAAACATGAAAATTAAAAAAAACCCTTTTAATAGCATATTCATTACCAAGGAGCTTGCAGGTAATGAAATAGTTGTATGAAATTCAGTATATTGGTTGATATAATACTGCTCATGTCAGTTTTTGGGACATAGTTATTATGCATTTCTATGTTGTCAGTTACTATTAGGTTACTAAATTATTATTAGCTAATTAGTCAAAATAGGAGGCACTAGAAGAAAAGGTTAAAAGCATTTGTTTTTACAAACTTCTAACCCAACTCCTGGCTGGGAAGCCAGTTTGTGTGTAGTAATACTCCACAACAATTTTGCCGTGTGGCTCAGATACTGCTGTTCTGCCAGACTAACACGACTTTGGAATAGAATTCAAGAGAGATATCTATTACACAACTTAATGATGTTGAAGAAACAACATTCAAAAGTAGTTACTCTAACAAACGCAACAAAAAAAAGATGTTAGTGATGTGTTTATACATCAGTTAAAAACTGATTTGAAGGAAACCCTTTATGTAAGTGCTGCTAAAGGAGTCCCAAGAACTGATTAAAGATAGCTTATGTAATAGTTAAAATAATTCAGTGGTAATTCACTGAAAAATAAGGTTATATTGATTATTTAAGTTTTGGGTTTATTTAATCTTTAGGGTTTTATGTTTATACTAAGATATGATATTTAGACCTGTTTACCCTTATATTCTTTATCCGTTTCACTTGTTTTGTTTGTTGACCAGTTGTACTGTGACAACTTTTTCAACTCCTCATGAAATACAAATATTAAATATAAACAAGCACAAAAGAATATAAACAAGTATATAAATAAAAATATAAATGTAAGTTGAATTATAGCTTCAGAATGATGTGTTATTAGCTTTAAAAAGCAGAGAGAGAATCACAAACCACAAGCCAAATGGAGATTACAATGCATGAATGCTGTTTAGGCCATGCCAGTGGTTACTAAAGCCAATACAAACACTATTACTTCACTAAAACATAGATCTGGTCTTTTACTACTTCTGATCTGTACTGTAGTTTTCTCTTTATTACACTTTGTTGTTTCTGGTTTCTTAAGTTAATTTCTATGATTTTACAAAATTTCTAAAGGTATGAATGCGGTGAGTGACAAAGCAGCAGAATAACTGAGGTAACAACAGGATTCCTGTGAGGAATGTGGTCCTCTTTCTTCTTTCTTTCTGATTTTAACCATATGGCTCTTTATCATCAAAATATATTTACCTCAGAAATAAAAGTAAGGCAACAATATATATGAGCTGATCATAGTTAACGTGGAAACTAACGTGAGTGATTTCTTAGAAATATATAGAAATGAGGTTTAGAGGGTACCCCTCATCTGTGTAGGTCAGGAACGTAAATTATCGGTATCTCAAAAGCAGAGATGTGCTTTTTATTTTGTCTTTAGAGCATCATAAACACATTTTGTTGGAGAAAAAAAATTACAATTGTCACAGTGGGGGCTCTTTGTAAGTACACAAATTCAAATAAACAGGTTGTCCTCAGCTTCAGTGGGAGAAGAATCTATTATAGATGTTGCAGAATATTCCAGATATTTTGACCTGGAGTTAGTATTTTAGGATTTATTCAAGTGTTGGTTTAACATTTGCCTAAGGTTTGTGCACTATTGTTAAGTGAGACCTTGTTGTAAGACCTTGTTGTCCTGAAATCACAACATTGCTTTCTTAAAAGTACCATTGGTATACTGAAATGGAAGGTAACTGATGTAATTTGTCTCTTTCAGTTAAACTGTGTAGTGTCTGATAAAGGGTATTTTATTATTTTGTGGAATAATTTGTATAGGAAAGCATATATTGCAAACTGTTCAGTTACCAATACCACTGTTCGGTAAAATCACATACCTAGAACATTAAAACAATCATTCTAAAACATGATTTATAATTATTTGAACATGTTTGTAAAAAATAGATGACCATTGTACATTTACAGTTGACACAGAGGTCCCTAATGTCAAGAAAGCACTCTTGACCTTGATGGGTAGTTGCAATTCCATTTAAATCAATTGCCAGTACAAGTCAAATGAAGTTCTTATGGCTGTCTAGTGTGCACTTCCCCATTCTTCTGACATTATTGTTCTACTCCAAGTCATTCTTCAATCTTTTAACAGCTGAAAGGGACCTGCATTCTGCAGTTTTATGGGAAAACAGCACTAAGTTGTACTTCTCTGTGTTCTGAAAGCTTCCACTCTTTTCAATTGACTTTATTTCCAAGCTAACTAGGCAAACCACATCCTTTTCTACATAAATAAAGTACTTGGTCCGTATTTCACTATTACAGTGAATACAGAATGCATTTTCTATGCCTACAATTTTACTAGTCATTCATTTAATTTGATAGAAAAGAAACGGAACTCTGAAAACTGGAGATCTGATTGTTAGTTTAACCTTATTTAAAGCTTTCACTATATTAAACATGGTATATTCTAAACATCATTTACATTAAAAATGATGGTGAATACAATTTTTGGGGTGTTTTGAGGGGTGAAAGAGAAAGGGACACAGCAAATCAGAAAAATATCTTGAAAATTTGTCCTGTGTTTGTGTATGTCTGAATACTTATTTCTTCCAAGGATTTTGCTACAATTGTAGATGATACAAAAAGTGATATGAATTTGTTAAACATCTTGCACAAAAGAGAAAATCCTTGGATATATAGAACTTTAAAAATATCTGGGGTTTGTTTTATTAACTTGTAATGTTTTCACTCTTCTAAATGAATTTGTCTACCTTTTGACAAGTGGGAATATTAAAAGGTCACATCATGGCACAGAGTTTACAAGACTGAAAAAAACCCACGTACAGGTACTTTCTCAAAGACGGATAGTACAAACTGTGGCTAATCCTCCCCAGCCCCCCCAAAACCTCTTTCATAAGTAGTCCAAGCTTTCAAAAGATTTTACATTAATGAAAATAACAGAAAAACTCAATTTGACTGCTATGTTAGCATTAAATACATACGACAATTAATAAGAACTGATAATGAAAAAAGTCATTCTGGTTGCCAGTGGAACCTGGCTGGGATAGTATTAACAGGTTGCTGCAATTAATGCAAAACTAATCACCAGTCCTCCATGGAGAAATGCAAATTGCAAGTTGTTAAGAGGCCTGTTCTGTTCAATAGGATTTGTATTGCAGCTAATCCACTTAGCAGCATCTCATGTTTCTCTGTTGAGGTGTTTTTTTAGGTAGTAATGAAGTATTATTCTTTTCTAGAGATTGTATGGTTTCTTTAGTTTCTGCATTTTGACTCTTCTGTTTTTACTAAATATGTAAGTATGTTTGCCTGCTCTGTCTTTCCCATCCCCATGGGCTCAGATTAAAGTAAGTGGCCCTATTTTGCTCATTTTCCTAAACCCGTGGAAACTGTATTATATGAAACTATAGCTATAGAATTGACCACTTGACATACAGGAAATGTGTGACATATACTGTCCTCATCTGTGCAACTGAAATGCAAAGATTCTGCTGTATCTGATGTTCTGCCTATCTGCTGGTGGGTAAGAATAGCTGCATAAAACCTGCATTTAGTTACCTGTCATTTTCAGTGTTCAACACAACATGAAACAAACCTTTGTGCTTTGTGTTTTGTTTAATTAGTTAATTTAACAGTAGTCGTAGACAACATTGTTTTGTTGAATGGTCTTTTACTTCTCCTTACAGTATATATGCTTACCAGCAGTTGGTAGGAGGAAACATATCAGCTATGGGTTGTTCGGTTCCTCAACAAAAAAACTTGTCCCTAAGCCTGGGTATTCAAGTACTGTGACTTAATTTCTGAAGAGAGTAGCTGTGCTGAATAGAGAGAGGTAGAATGTGACCTTCAAACATTGGTAGTATCATAGGAGGGCACATTTGAAGGAAGACACTGAATTGCATTTACCTCCCATTGAAACGAATGACAAAATTGTAACATTTGTCTTTAATTGACTGGAGAAGCAACTTCAGGAGCAACTTCAGGCTTAGTGTAGAAATGAAGAACATTGGAACGCTAACGCTTGATCTTACAAACCCCGTTTTGATGGCAGTGTAATTATCATCACTTTTAATTAATTATGAAGGGATAATTCCTTTCAGAGCAAGTATAGCATGTGCTATAAGTAAGTTTTGTATATAAAAAGACAATGTTATTAAAATGGAATGTTTGGCAAATATTTTGTCCAAAAGTACACACAAGTTGGTCAGTGTTTGTTTTTTCACCATGGTGTTTTGTTGCCACTTTGAAACTGAAGAGCCAAAACATAAAAGGTTATGAAATCTCTTATCTTCTGTATACCATTGAATGTTTGACCTTTTATCTTATAAGGTAGTCTTTTCATACAATTAAGATTTTGATCCAGATATGCAACCAAACCTGAACAACTTCCAGAAAAAGAAATGTTTGGTTTGTGCAGCCTTTTACTTTGACATGAAAGCCATTTCTAAAAAAAAGCCATCTGCTACTTTATTGTTTGATATCAGTGGCAGAATAATGTCCAATTTTAATATCATACTGCTTGGCTATGTACTGCACTAATTTGTTCTGCAACATCAATGAATCAAAGTAGAGTTCCTGATAGAAGAACATCAAAAGGAAATTAATCTCACTGTGATAGTATTAATAATTTCAGAATAGACCTGTTTTGCTCAATTATTGTAACCATTGAAAGCCGTGTTTTTGTGGACTGTTAGATCAATATCACAACTGCTACACAAATCGAGTGAGTAAGAACAAGGCTGGTACTCTTCAGTAGCTGGTCAGGAGTGTCACTACTGACGGACATGAAGTTCACTGAACATTCTTGGTAGAATTTTATGGTTAATTAAGGAAAGGAGAGATGGAAGTGTGAAATTGGTGGGGAAGAGGGTAAGGTGTCTGGAAAAAAAGAAGTCACTTTTTAGTATGTTGGGAAAGATGGTGGGCCTGGCATTAAAGGTAGCATCAGCAGAGTTTGTAACCAGAAATTTACTGTGGGATACTGGAAGAAATTTAGCGCAAATGGAGGCTAATTGATAATAAATTTCAGGGATACTAAATGCAGGAAAAGATATGTGTAAAAGTATAGCATACTGAAGGTGTCATAATGTGTGTTCAGCATATATCTCCTGAAAATACTGTGGTTTTTTAAAAGTATTTTATTAGTTCCCTCTTTTTTTTTTCATATATAATCCTTGTCAGATGAATATAATGTTTATTAGCAAGCATGTTTCTTTACGTAGCCTTTCCAAATGTCCATACAGCTTCATTCACATCTTTCCCTACAAAGAGGTATAGATACATACAAGATTTGACACCATAAAAGAAATTGGGCCTTTGTAGCTCTAGATCCTTCCAAGCGCTAACACAATTCAAGAGCAGAAGAAAGAGTCACTACAGTAAAGCATGCCTGTTGTAGCTACACAGCATGATACCCACAGACAGACTAGGACTATATTTAGGGTTCCAGTTGTGTGCTAAGAATAGTCTAAATGGGTACAGAGGCCCAAATGTGTCACTGAAATAAATACTGGCAGTATGGATGTTGTGATCAAAATATCCAGATATATCAAGAGACTGACTGCAGAACTTATAGTAATAGTATAGAACTTACAGTCAATAGTAATCCAGGTAGGGATAAGTTTTTCAAATCTAGTATTCCTATCTTTTTATGTTTACTGCCTTTAACTTTTCCCCCTTTTTTGTCACGTTCCCCTGCAACGGACAGTCAGTAGTGTTCATCAGCCTGGGGATGGGGTGGGTTGACCTTGGACTGCAGCCAGCCACACGCCCAGCTGCTTTGCCCATCTCCCTTCTCCGCAGGACGGGGACAAAATGAGATAAAAAAAGCTCATGAGTCAAGATAAAGACTGGGATATTGCTTCCCAATTACTGGCATGGACAAAATCAGACTTTGACTTGGG
This sequence comes from Pluvialis apricaria, assembly GCA_017639485.1. Taxonomy (NCBI): domain Eukaryota; kingdom Metazoa; phylum Chordata; class Aves; order Charadriiformes; family Charadriidae; genus Pluvialis; species Pluvialis apricaria. The sequence goes on from CM030018.1 coordinate 12,543,231, forward strand.
GAAAATTAAATTAATTTATTGCCAAATAAAATAGATTTGGAGGGTAAGAAACGACAAAGTTAAAACACCACCTTCCTCCCCTCCCCTTCTTCCTGGGCTCGGCTTCACTCCTTCCTTCCCGACCCCCCCTACCCACCCCCAGCCCCAACCAGGGCAGGGGTTTGTGAAGGGCAGGTTGTGGTCAGTCAGTAACAGTTCATCTCTGCTGCTCTTTCCTCCTCACACTTTCCCCCTGGCTTCAGTGTGGGTTTCTCCACAGGCAGCAGTTCCTTCAGGAAATACCTGCCTTCTCCAGCCTGGGGCCCTCCATGGGCTGGAGTTTCAGTGCACCTCTGCGGTTTCTCCACAGGCTGTAGAGGAGTCCCTGCTCTGGCCCCTGGAGCACCTCTTCCACCTCGCTTCTCCTCCTAGGTCTGTGCTCCAGGGCTGTTCCTCACACTTTTCCTCCACGCTTTCCCCTCACTGCCGGGCAGCACTTTGCCCTGTCTCAAACAGGTTTCGGCAGAGGCGCCCCAGCCCGGCTGAGGGGCTCAGCTGTGCCCTGCGCGGGGGCGGCTGCAGAACCGCGGGAACCGGCCCTGGGCGGCCCCGCCCTCTCCTCACAGAGAGCCCCCGCCATCACCCGCCAGAAAACATCGACACCGACACCCAACACAGTGTACTAATTAGTTTTGTACTAATCATCTCTTAATTTCTTCATTCAAGACTGCGGCTGATATTAATGAGTTTGTTTTGGTTTGTGTTGGTTTTTTTTTTTTTGTTTGGTTTGGTTTTTTTTTTTTTTTTTTTTTTTTTTTTTTTTTTTTGTCTGGGAGGATGCAATAACCTTTTTTAAGATTCCATAAAATTCCTGACAGGACTGATGTACTTTCTTCTGAATGAGCCCTGTGAGAATGGGGGCTTTTTTTCTGCATTGACTGACATAACATCAGATGCCTTTACAAGCTCTTTCAATCTGATAATACTGTAATAATATCTTGTATTAAGGACTGTAGATGAGTAAGTAGACAGTATGGTGGAAAGAATTCCACTGAATGTCAGTAGAAACCTTGGGAGGATCAATACAAATTCTAACCATCAGCATCTGTCCCCTGCCCAGGGCAGGGGGGTTGGAACTAGATTGGTCTTTCAGGTCCCTTCCAACCCAAACTGTTTCTATGATTCTATGATCTCTTCTTCACCGCCTCCTTTGCTTTCCCTTCTGCCCAAGCTAGAGTTTTCAAAGGGAAACCAGCTTAAAAGGTGTTTGATAGTATGAACATATGAAAAAACTGCTTCACAACAGTACAGAGGTCACAGGATGCCATTTTTGCAAATGTGCTGTTTTGATTGTCCCCGCTGTTTCAAGGGTAATGAGAAAGTGATGCCAGGAAAAACGGTGAGGTAACCCTCCCATAAGCATTGAACAGGAGCTTATCCCAATTGCTGTCATGGAAATTAAAGGGAAACTCACATTTCTTCTGGTAGATATGAGGGGATAGAAATGTTTGTCTCTCTGTGGTTTTGCACACAAATCCCAAGGATCCAATTTATCTGCAGAAGTCAGATTTTAAATTTTTTTAAATATATTTTTTTTCTCTTTCTACACATGCGTGTTCTAATAGCATAGACCTTGGTGAATTATCACAATGAGAGATGATGTTCCCCAGCAGTCCTGGGAAGCCATTTGGGAGGATGCCCTTCACATACCATATTCTTTTGTTCCTCTTCCTCAGGAAGCACACTGATAATGCGCTTTCAGAGAAAAAATTCACTTTCCCTGGAAGCCTAGTTCAGAAGCCTCCCCTCTTCTCCAACTTTAAAAGAACTTTAAATCTGGAAAGCAGTGAACACTAAATATGTCTTTAACTGAAGAAATATTTAGACAGTATTTGTGAGCATGAAAACAGTATCTGTCATTCAGGCTAATAGCTTATTTTCTTTATAAGAGCAGGTAAAGATCATGCAACATGTAAGCATGTGGAGTTAATGTCCACGTAGGTTTACTGAAAATCTGCACTGTCAACTGAAAAATCTGGGTTATTAAGTACATAATGCATCATAACTATATGTGCAATGGCTATCTGTTTACTAGCTTTCTCCTTTTCTAAATTCCTTCTACAAAATACTTTTTATCGAGATACAACATGCCGTGTTTCGATGAAGTCCTGCAGAGAGGAGATGCAATTAAGGAATGTTATGCAAGAATACATTCTTTTTCGTTACATGTAAGGTATTTGTGAGCATTCATACATGCTGGCAAAAGTGCTGAGCTCACTAATTCAGGTCTTTACATCTCTGTACCATTTTGGCTGCTTTAGCAGTTTAGCACAAAGGTAGTAGTTCCAAAAACAGTATAATGATAAGAAATGGAAAATACTTCATTTTTTTTGTGGAATAATAATAAGCATGTACTATCTAAAGATTTGCCAGATATTAGTTACACTTTCCCATTTTAACGAGGTAGCTTATGTCTGAAAAATTTTGTAAAAGAGTGGTGATGAAGCAGATAATAGGCTTGCTTTCTGAACTCAAATGCAGTGTCATTATCAGTTAATACTTTTTCATAAATTATAAAAAACAATGGTGAGAAAAACTTAGCTGGTTTATGTATTTTCCTTTTGTTAAAAGCTGGAATTTGTATTTCTTGTCTTTTCTCCAGGTTTTCTTTAAGTTACCCAGATGTTAGACTTCCTGAACAACCTTTTTGGTGGATTTTCTGCAGTTGCATAAATGTAAGATGAAGGAAATCTTAAAATATTTAGCCCTCAATTTTTGTTTTTCCTAATGATAACGTAAGTTCTACTCTCATTCTCACTAACATTCACAAGAATTTTATTGTACTTTCTCCAAAACCAGGTCATCTAATTAAAATAAAAAGTAAAATGCTTACATTATAATACTGAATGCAGTTGGAAAAAAAATCTGGTGAATGAGGTTTTTAATACTCTGATAAATTGTAGCAATACCTTTTATTGCCCCAATTTAGTACTATGTACTGTAAATAATAATAATTAATACCAGTCCTGTTTTCCTAACTTGGCTGGAGTTGCCATCATGACCCTTGGTAATGCTGCAATAAAAGATTAAACCTTTTGAACTGTAGATGTGGGTGAATGTCTTTTATGGGAAGGTAACACAAAGTTTCAGAAGCTAAATTATTTAATCTTTTGTGAATTAAACTTGAACCTGTTAGGTAGCTGTGAAAGCTTTATCAACAAATATCTGATAACTGAGGAAATACATTGTGTTATGTATGTAAGAGTTTATTGTATTGTACTTTTAAGAAAAAAATGGAGAGAACTGAATGTATTCATTTATAGAAGTTGTGTCTTATTATGCATAACTGTTCTGCAGACATGTCTAAATTAAACCTGTGAGAAAACGAAAAGTAGTAATTTTCCCCTTACATTTACTTTTTGGAATTTACAACTGATCAGACTAACTTCACAGAGTAATTATAAAATAGTTTTCTCATATTGACAGGTTTGGTGTCTGTGGTGATACATTACTGAGTGCTCGCTGACACATTTGTTTGAATTCTGGTGGTGGTTTTCTTTCTATGCTTTAAAGCAAAAAAATGGATTCCATGTTTGCAGCTAATCCCAAAAGGCAAGGGTTTTTTTAGGTTTCTCTATTTTGTAGATGCCAGACAGAGCACAAAGTCAACAGTGGATAGCCAGGGAATACTGTTATATCAAGCTCCAGGTGTAGTCGATATCATGTATGACTGCTGAAATACTTGCTTGTGATTACAAATTAAAATTGTGATTAATTTTAGAATACCTGTGATCTGCTTACAGTGTTGTGGAAGTCAAACTTAGTGGTATGGTTGATAAATTGCTTTTCATCTTAAGCCTTTTAACAACAGAAGTATTCACTGTGGTGAATATGTGCAGTACTCCAGTAGTGTGAGCTACTTGAATTCTTTATGGCATGTTGTTTCTTCAGTTTGTCTTTTTGTGATATCTGTAGTTCATGAACCAGCTTTTTACCACTGATCAGTCATTTCAGGACGTACTAGTAGTATGTTGTTAATTGGTGGCTTATTTATAATCAGAGCTGTTGATGTAAGCTGTCACGTGATCTTTTCTTATTTCAAGTTGTTTGGATACGAATATCGTTCATTTCCTTAGTACACCTGTATGTGAAGTACATGTAACGATAAATTCTCTGTGGCTAGTTATCTGCACTTTTTAACTCCGTTTCTTGTGTGTGATGTACTCTTTGATATTAATGAACAATAGACAGAATATTGGTAAGCAAGCTCCTATTCCAAAATTGCCAGTTCTCTGATGAACTATGGCTGCAATCACTTCTTCTCAAGAGGAATGATCAATAAACTGTATGTGAACACTGTCTCTATTCCTGTGGAAATTTCACTGAGGCCAGGGGCAGGGTAATTCAGTCCAAAAACCTTCAGGTGAAGATTGTGATTGGGTAAGATACTAACGAGAATGTATACAAGCAATTCATAAACACCACCCCAATGTATTCTTAGAAAGATTTGTCCAAAAGCTGATAAAGTAGACTTCCAACTGAGTCAACAGTATTGTACCATGCTGATCAATGTCTCAAAAGTTCTGAATAATTTATAACTTTTAATTTTGTTATTAATATTTACCTGTTTGGAAGTAGTAGTATGGGTGATTCAGACCTTTCTAAGAAAACAGTGACTTCATCCTCTGGCTGAAAAGAGAAGCTTAAGAATTTTTGAATTGAATCTTACTTGAGGATGAAGGTAGAAAATACTAAAAGGTTGTTCTCAGAATTAGCATTTCAGAAAATGAAATGCAATACCAGTAGCACATAAATATTTAGTTATTCCTCCCTTATTAATTTTACTTATTTTACTTTTTTTTTTTTGACTGCAACAAGTTTTGTATGCTAGGATAAAGTGTATTTTTAAGTACATCTCAAAAAAAAAAATCTTTATATACATTCATGCTATGAAGGCAAAGTTGGTTCAAGATAATTTTTTGAGAACAATGATGTTATCTTGAAAGCAATTAGAATTTTTGTTGATACTATGGATTATTTATTGACAACAGATAGCAGTAATAGCATGTGTATTTACCTGGGTAATGAACACATGTCACTATTTGAGACATATGGTTAAAATTTGTAAAAAGGCATTTAGGAGCGTAGTTCACTTCTCTTAGATTGTATAGTCACTCCAGAAAATATTATTCTTTGTTAGGAAATTGAACTTGGTATCAGGAAGATCTGTGATAATAAAAGATGAACAGAATTCTGCAAAGTAATTCCTCACCCCAAATGAGTTGCTGCAGAGACTGAAGAAGCCTTCAGGCCTATATGAGGTAAGCGAAGCTGTCCTTTGCATTGCCCTTCTCATCTCTATGTAGAGTGCAGCTTGTAGTGCAGGAGAGGAAACGTCCCAGCTGATTTTGTGATGTTCTAATTTCAGTGATAGTATCCTAGCTGGAACTGCCTATTTCACCATGTGAAGGCACCAAGATAAAGTTGAGAGTTTTTCTCTGGATTGTTTTTACTCTGGATATTACTCAAGTAAATCTTAAAGAGACTCCTCTTTCAAGATGTCTTGCCCCCCAAGTGCTTGAAAATATCAACACTGGTGATCTCAAAATCACATAAGATTTGAAAAAATTATGAGAAAGCTAAATGATGAAAGAAAAGTCCACATTTAGACTTTCTTTTAGAGATACGATTTTGCAAATAATTTGTTATTTTAGTTCACATCAATTTTTAAGAGAATTGGGATGTCTGTAGCAAAGTAAAATTACCAAATTATATTGTAGCGGTATACCAATTTCAGTGGATCTAGAATGTGACAGTAAAGATTATTTGTATGCATTGAGCTTTATGTACATGTCTAAACAACAACCCTATTTATGGTAGCTTGTAACCTATGTGTACCGTTGGATAAACAGTTTAACTATTCATGCGCATTATTTTTATATGATGGAGTGCAGTACAGTAAGTACACCCAAAAGGATAATACTGCTCACTCCTCTTGTGCTGGAGAGACCAGCAGAGACTGGCCATTTAGGGCTATCAGTAAACCAATACTGTGCTAAGGTGAAAGGAAGCATATGAATCATAAATGTAGCATGCTTCACCTGTTTTGTTGCTAGCTTTATGATTTCATGCTGCTTAAGCATTATGATTTTGTGATTGAACTGTCTGTTTTCCTCCCTTGCAGTGTAATAAGATGACATTGAAGAAAACCCTCCTCTTTGGGTTATAGCATGTTTAAATATATCAACATTCGATCTGAATCCCTGAAAGAGCTCTGATTTGCCCTCTATTCTTTTCAGTTTGTGAGTCTGCACTCTCTTCTAAATTACTGCATGGATACTTCAAAGAGAATAACAAGTCAAGAAGTTTTCTTCAGTTTGAGAGTGTTTGACTCCCATTTTATTGTTTGCTTTTTCTTCCATGTCATCTTCTGTATATATTTCATGCTTGTTGTACAGTTAATAGAAACAAGGATAAAATGGCTGTAACATCTTTCCTGCCAGTTTAAATCCACATGTCAGTATGGAATTTTATATTAAATATCCATATTTAGGAATACTTCCTTGTAAAAGAATATCCACATTTCCAATGAAGAGCTTTGTGCTAGAAGGCCCATTAGAAATGACAATGGTAAGCTGAGCTCTTTTTTATTAAATAAAATCAGTCTTTATGGCACTTTGAAACAGGTGATTCTGCAATCCCCTTTTGACAAATTCTGTAACAGGTTGGTATCAATTTTGTTTAAGCATAAATTAAGGTAACTCCAAGGATGATCTACCTGTGTCAGACTGATTGTGTCCTTTGTGGCCGTGATTCAGGAGGAGATTGGCTGCTGCCAAAATTCCTCATATCTGCTATACTCCTGACGTATGATGTATGCTCCCTCTATACTACTGATGGAATTACCTGTCAGGTTAAACCTCTTTAGGAACTCAAAAAAGCCATGCTGATGTTCAGGTTTGCTCCATACTGTCTACTAGGCAACCAAAATGTGGATGAGCTGGAATTAGTATTTGGAAGTGTTCTTCCTCCAGTTCCATGAGTATTCTATACCTTTATTGATGTTTAAGAACCTTGAAAGAAAGAAGAAACCCCAACTCTGGGAAAAAAGAACCAGGTGCTCTTCAGGGCTCTGTACTACACCTTAGTGTGACCCTAAGTACTCTCAACCCTGTAGTGTGAATGGGCAGAGCACGGGCCTGGTCATGTCCAGAGCTTTCCTACTATCTTTGCCATATACTAAGTACTTAATACATTTATCTACAGAATTGTGATCATTAACCAATCATTAATATTACTGTTTCATTTAATTTTACTAAAAAATTGGTAGAGATTGTTCACCATAATTCACATTTTAATTAAGTTGGTGGGTACTAAATCACAGCCGGAACCAGATTGGTAAAAATGTATTTGTGCATGAAGGTGTGGATCGGCATCTTCTAAAAGTATGGACATGCCTAATTCCCACTGATCTTCAAATATCTCTCAGAGCTCGTTCCTTTTTTTATTACAAATTGGATGCTAACCTGCACCTTTTTCATCATTTTAGAAAGCCTTCAAAGTGGCTGCTGATGTGTCATTACTTTGCTGTATCTATGGATATAATGGGTGTAGATATAATTTGTCACACATACTAGCAATACTATTTGGTAACTTTATAACAGATTTCTCATAGCTATGGGCTGTCCAGTGATGAATCATGTCTCCACGTCTATGAAAATCTTTGTTAAGGAGCCTATGTTTGGCTCTCTGAGTGCAAGTGTTTAATTAGATAATCAGCCAAAATGTGATACTCAACTCTTTTATTGTAAAGCCAAGCAGAACTCAGCCAGTTCACCATAGTTTTTAAGTTAATTAATGTTTGAAACTGTAACTATTAGAAATTTTTCATTCTATTTTATTTCTGCTTATTAATTCAGCCAAGGAATACATAAATCTGAAGGGTTTTTGAACAGAAGATACTATCTCACTCCAGAAGATCTTTCTGTGCTTTTTCAAAGAAAAAGATGGAAGTTTTATTTTGAATTCAGAGGAGGCAAAATCAAACTCTCAGTCATTGTAGATGTAAGAAATGAACAAAGGGATTTGACACAATAACATATCATTTAGATTGTTCTGGTTATACATTTATTTGAGAGTTTCCCCCTCTTCTTCTGAATAATTTATTTATTTATTATCAGTGTAATGTTTTATGCCTTGGATTTTTACAGTACATTTGCATTTGTGATGCTGCTATTCGACAGGAGCAATAGAACTTGATAACAGTAGTGAGGTTGAACCAAATGTGTTAGAAGGAGAAGTTACAGACATGAACGTTCTCTACAATTGCTGTAGCTTTAAAGCCATTACTTACAGGAACATTCAAGACCAATGACCACTGCATTTCAGATGGCATTGGTTTAAAACAGTTTTTTAAAACAATTTATTTCAAGTTCTTTTTGTTTCCTGTAGTATTCTGAAACTTTTGGGTTTGAGCTTACAGTGTTTTCTCATCATTACTGAATGTTAGAAACATAATTTGAAAAAAGAAAATGAGATTTTTTTTAATGTAATAATACAACTGCGGGAGTGGTTAGATGAGAAGGAATACCAAGTAGCAGGAGACTTGTGAAAAATCATGAGTGTTGCCAGCACAGTAACAAGTAAGACAGAGATACAAATCAAAATAAGCACCCATTGCATTCTGTTTAGATATTTTCCCATACACTTTCCTGGAAAATTATACTATAATGTCTCCATTATGGTGGATTCTTCAATATCCATTGCTAACTGATCTGAACTCAGAATACTAAACCAAATGCAGAAGTCTTTTGTTACAAAACAGCAGTTCTTAGGTTCTCAAAACCGTGCTGTCTTAATCAGTGGTGGGCTTTCTCTCTGTTTTTCCGTTGAGATGAGATGCCCCTACATATTATTTCTTTAGTAACCTGTTCATGGGCTTTCTGATAGTGAGTTACTTCTTCTGACTGAATATTCGTATAGTAACTCTGATAAGTCTACTAAACTGGCAACCAAGTCGTAATCAGCAGTATAAGAAAGGCTAAAATAAAAGAATGTCTAGGCTCAATTTATCCCAACTTCGACATATTCTGCCATTTGAGGTATCTTGGTGGTCTCTGAGGCATTCTCAATGGGTTGATATCCTCTTGATCTCTGCCACCCCTTACAGCAGCTGGCAACCTAGAGTGCCTGAAAGAGACATCTATGTTTAGAACGTGTAATGAGCCCACTTAGTAAGATGGTAAAAATGGTAAAAGAAGTTGCCAGTAGGAATAAAAAGAGAGCGTGAAAAATAAACTCATCGCGTTGGAATATACATCCCAATAATTAGAGGAAGATGAATGAATTCTAGAAAGACAGTAAAACAAGAGGAAATTGTATTTCTTCTTTAAATTGTATTTTAAATAATGCCGAAAGCCTCTTGTTAAATCCTCTCAACTTTGAGCTGTATCATATGATGGAATTGTATCTCTGTGCAAGTTCTGTCTCCTGAAGGCTGAAGACAATATTGTTCTGGACCTCTGCTGAGGAATACCACACAGATGTTCATGGATCATGATGTTCTGTTTTCCAATGATCAATAACTGTCATCTGTCCCCTGAAGAAACTATTCTGTCTGTTTAGAAAAAGAGCTGTCCTCTGGGGGAACTGAGGAAGCACAGGTTTTAGTGATGTGTTCAAGATTATATGAGAAGTTTGTAGCCAAGCTAGGAATAAACCCCAGAGCTCTTGATCTCTGTTCTTTAACTACAAGACTGTGTTTTCTCTTTGGAAAAGCCCTCTTGCAGTTTTGCTCATACCCTAATTTTATCCATCTGGAGATGTTAGTACTTTCTGTAACATAATTAAGATTTTGAACATAGAGGTAGTTTACTGAAAGATAGCCTGCATGGTGAGATCCCCTGTGCAAAATACATTTCAAAGGAGATGTTTAAACTCAAGTGAAACACCTAGAAATCTTGAGTCAAGATAGGACCTACCTATAAACAGTTTACATGCTCTAATAATTGGAAAGTAAGGAATAGAAAATTAAAAGGTATTATGAAACTAGCAGTTTCGGGTAGAACTGCCAGACTTGCAGGTGAAATAATGTTCTGATTTTATTTTCTCACGATAAAGCATAGAAGTGTCTTTATTCTCTGTGTATGTTAACTGCTAATCCAAATGCCCATATCTGCCTGCATAGGTCCTGCACGAGAAAAGGAATCCGAATGCCTCACCATTGCAATAGCTCTAGTTGCTGAAAGGTTCCATTCACAAAGAAGCTGTTTATGTTAAAAAAGCCCAGAAATCCAAAAGAAAAAACCCACACAATTATATCAGGTACAGAGGAAATCAGTTCTGTGTTCCTGAGCCTTTCATCAGCAGAATGCCATTTGGTATATATGCTATTAGATAATTTAAAGCATTCCTTTAATCCTTCAATTACTATTAAGATGGGTTTATAAGGCAGTGAGACTCAAATGATGCCTTCTATTTATATTGTGCTTTCTTGACATAAAAATAATGATATGTTAATTATATATTTCAAAAAAGGAACCGTATTTGTGTAACTACTGCATAGATGCATGATTAGCAAAGAAATGGCAGGGGGAAGAAAAAGAAGAATAGAAAAGAAGGAGAAACGAAAAAAAAAAAAGCAAAGCACGCTGCTTACAATACCTGGAAGAAAGATTATCTCTTATTCTAGTTTCCTCTTGCTGAATAAAATGTGATGTGATCAGGTCACTGCATGTATAAATGCTGTAAGAATGTGATCTGTACTTCATCATTATAAAATTCAAACATTCTTGAACCTTTTATTCCACCCTGTTCATATTTATCTTTTTGGTCCTGCCTTCATCGGGTACCACATTTGTATTGATAAATTGTAGGTACTTGGAGATGTATTGATGGGCTGAAGACAGTTCAAAATGTAGAGTGCTGTGGCTTTGCCATATCATTACACCTAGCTCGCTCTTTGCCTCTTGAAAGCTGTCGATTTCTGCATTATTGCTATCAGGGCTGATAAATGACAGTAATTGTTCTTAAGTTGAAGAGCTGGCTTAATGTGCTGACTTGCTTGGGAATTCTGAGCACCAGGGTTAAACTAGTGCTCCACTGGTTCTAACAAAATGGTCTTTTCCAGCTCAGAATAGATACTTAATTGAATTACTTTCGTTTTCATGCATTTTGCAGCTTCGCATTTGAAGAAAAAATATTCATAACAAGATCAGGGAATTCAGAGCTGTTCATAGCGAGGTCAAGCTTGGTATGTGCCCCCACTTCAAGGCACCTGCTCCCAGTGGTGCTACCACAATTAAAAAAAAAAAGTTAAGAGGGAGAATATGTTAGTCCTATAATGGCACTGAGAAAGACACACTTTTAAAGATAAAATACAGCTCATTGTGTGGGATTTTTAAAACAGTATTTTTCCATGTGTGGTGGCACTGATTTTTCAGTATATTTAGTCTAGGAGTGATGTATTAAAGCCTCTGTTAATTCTAAAAAAAGGCAAATTTTTTCAGGTATAACTCAAGAAGAATTCGTCATTAAATTTGGAATTTTTTTTCAATATTGCTCACAGAATTCAAACCAAGAATTCCAAATTTTTAGAAGTTGAGTGTCACTTGTATTGAATTGTTTACGTTCAGCACTGCTTATGCGTGCTGCAGTACAAATTAAGGCTCACAATCAAAATTATTTGAGTTTCTCAGGTTTCCTTGCTTCAGCCAATTGTGTTTGTTTTAAACAGTCTCTGTATAGTTCTTTTTGGGTGACAGCTGTGCATTTCCACTTTCCACATTGAAACAAAAACATTTCAAATCAGATGAAAAAACGAGCTGTTAAAGAAGAAAATACCAGGATTCAGAGTGAAATTTATTTACTTCATTGTGATTCTCTGTGATGACTTACTTGTTTCATGTATAAGTATTGAGTGGGATCAATCCCTTTCACATGAGGTACAGAAAGTGTTTCCTTTAACCTACAAAGATAATTTATTAATGGTGTTCTGTAGTTTCGAGCATGATATTTGGGATTTTGTGGGTTGGCATCACAAAAATATTGTTTGTTCGTTGAGGGTGAATTTTAGTCATAATCTTACTGCAAGATTCTTTATAAGATTATTTATAACTGCTGTAGCTTCAGTGTAGAAGGCGTATATTCAAACAAAAGTTATGAAAACACTGGAAGAATAATAAATTCAATATTTGTTTAGTCATCTTAGTAAACAGGAGTCCTTTTACTTAGTCTTCAAAAGGAAGATATTTACAGTTTATATATAACTGTGACAGATGATCAGTGGATAACATTATCAGAAAGGCATACCTTTCTTTCACAAAGGCTTGTGGTTGTTACCCTGTGTAATTCCAGGTTAATTCTCATTCAGGATAGTCTCCTCAGAGCTGGGTTTTTAAATTGGTCATCTATATCTACCAACTAATCACCTACCAACCTCTATGAGTTTAAGCGTAGATTTAATGTTTGGGACCACAGAAGACTTTTCATGGGTATGCAGATGTACCCAGCATGTATCATAGTTGATCCAATTGAGCAGGGAGACAGAAAGGGTTATACTACTCATTGTCTATATATGAGACTTACTATTTTGGATTACTGCTGTTAAAGGAGGTAAGCTTGTTATCACTAGAGACACTAGCCAGCTGTGAATGGGGGGGACATTTATGCTGCTTAGATTAGACGTTGGGGTTCATCTATTGAATGTAAAGGAAATACTTGGTTATATAGGCTGCAAAAAATGCCAGTTTTCTTCCTTCCAATTCCTTTGTTGCAATACAAATTTCTTACCTCTACAGATATTTTTGTGTTTACTGAGCTAGAATTCATTGAAGATACTAGTTAATTCCTGTTTCTCCTCCATTCCATGCCTCAAATACATTTCCCAATAGGAAAAGACTCATTACCTGACTATAATAGTCTAGAAAATCTGGATTTTCTTCAAGCTGCCTTTTTACTAATTTTTCCTCACTTATCTCCTTTAAATTAAACAGTCATTTCTTACTTTTATAATAGGAAAACAGCTTTAACAGAGTTCATAGGAAGGTGGACTTCTTAGGCCTTGTGTGGATACTGTATTTCTTCATAATTTGATTCAACCAATTTTCTTGACTGACCTCATTTTTTGTTATTCATGAAACCTAAAGCCATTGCAGCATAAACCTTAATGGATGCTATCTTTCACATGCTGATCTTCACATGCCCAGTTTTCTTGCAGGATCTCTGATAGAACGTTAAAGAATATTGTGACTCAAGCATATATTTTATTTTTCTTAATCTACTCTTCTCCAGTTCTTTAAATCTTTGCTATTCAAGTCGGGGTGAAGAAGAAAGTATGAAAGTTCAGCTCATAGAAGAACTTTGGAAATACATAATTCAGAAATTTTATGCTATTGGGCACATTTAATATCTGTCCACAAATTTTATATAATTGCTAATACTTTTTTCTTGGCAGAAATTAATTGTTATTTCAAAGAAAAATGCCTAATCTTTTTAGTTCCAGGAGAACTTTGAAAACATAGACCTCTTGTTATAGATTTGTTTCTGGCAACATTAATTGTATGTACTTTTCAAACACAGAATGTCTCTCTGCTGAAGACAAACAGATGTCATCTTTCTGAATGTATGGACTGAAATAACATTTGTGAACTGTTTCATTCAACCAGTTGGTATTATGACTATTTTAAATTCAGTAATCTATAAGTGATTGCTTTTAAGGTATCTTGATTTAGAGGCAAGGTCAGGTACTATGGAGTCCAAACTACATCTCTAATTCCATATAACATGGAGTAAAGAGCTTGTTTGTTTTAGGATTCTAAGCATCCGTAGGTTCCACTCAAGTGAGCTGAAATCCTGAAGTGATGAGCAGCTCTGAAAATCCAAAGTTTAGTTTAAAAATTTTGGGCAGTTCACTGGTTCTTTTGTTGGGTGTGAATTCTTTACAGTTATGGGTTGTTTTTGTTAGTTGTTTTTTTTTTTTTTTTAGTTTTCTTTGTAAAATGAAATTTAATTTCTCCTTATTGAAATGTTGGAGTAGTGTGCTATAGGAAAGGTAATACTAAGGAGAAAAGTAAGATGAGTATTTTGACTGGGAAGGTAAATTTGTATTTTTCTCTCCACGTATTTCCTTCTTCCTTTTAAAGGATCATTAAAAATGTTACAAGAATATGGTCTTGTGGTTCTGCATTATGCTGAATCTGTAATTATAATTTCCAGCTGGTTGACTGTCAGTTGACCTCATGGAAATTCCCTGTAGTGACTGATGTTACTTTATACCCTTTGTCTGACTTCATTCAGCTCTTCCGGTGGTTGTGGCTTTAAGTTTGGAGTAATCATGGTTTGCTTCTGGATTTGTCATACAGCCAGGCTGCTGATGACTGGTCTTGGTTCTTTTATCCTTCTGGGCATAACATTTCTTTGCACATGTATGCACTGTTAAAGTGATTCAGCAGGAGATAACTATGCAGATGTTTCATGGTTGAAAAGCGGAGTAGGGAGGATAAATCAGAGCTCCACCACTTTAATTGGCAATGCAAAGCCATTTCACGTGAGGGTGCCTACACCAGGAATCTTGTCAAAATTGACCAAATCCTTCCTGCAGGAAAGAAATGGAAGGCAAATTAATCGTTGCACAGAATAAAAAAAATATTCTTCAGAAAGGTGTCTACCAGAGGCTGGAATGGAATGGATCTTCAGGCAAAATTCCTATTTAAAGCTTATTTAAATTTATGCTCTATGTGATGTACTCTGTAGAACAATGTTTTCTTCTAAAAGGATGAACTCTTCTGCTGTAGGCATGCAAATATTGTTATAGCAGGCTATGCATCACCCTTAATTTAAGTTTGCTCAGCCTTTCCAATTAAAAAAATGGTTTTCAGTGTCTTGAAACTTTGTTAAATGTCACCCATTTTTTATGGGCTAGAACTTGCAAGTTCCTGAATTTTTGTGTTTCAAATAAATGTTTTAGGTGTTTCTGAAAACTAGATTACAGGAAATATATTATTGGCTAATGTTCAGATAGTCTTACACCTGGTTTTTGGAAGTTTTAATGTTCACTTTCTTTACAATAGATCTGTATCAGGAGGGCACTTTTGTTTCAGTTTTGCATGTTGATGTCCACATTAATAATAAAGTCATTACTAAGACATGTTTACATGTATTCATTAGAAAGTTTTAACTTGGCAGGTAGGTTTGCTGCAGTCGGAGTCAAGATTTCTGCTTTGGAAAACTGCATTAGAATGTAATTACATCTTGAAAGTGCTCTCCTGCAATTTTAATGTTTGTTCATGAAACATCATGGTTGATACACTGGTAGCAATAAATTCAGCATGGTGAAAGCATTAAGGATTAGTTAGTTATTTGGAAGTTGTCCCACCATCTGCACAGTATTCTTACTCCAGGTTCCTTATTGGCTAAATCATTGCAGGAGTTCTGGTACTCTGATGTGAGTTTCACTTGTGTAACCAAGCTGCTGGATGGGATCCTGCTGTGTCATAAGGGACAGTTGAAAGGTTGCAGGTGAAATTGCAGTAACCCAGGTCCAAACCAGTCTCTCAGAAGCTTTCTTACTTGGAGGGCTAAAAAGACTCTGATGTTTTTGGTGTTTGGTGGTGTTCTTTTTTTCCTTTTTTTTTTTTTTTTTTTTTTTTTAATACTAAGACAAAAGTCTCAATCTTCCTTTATGTCAACTCCCCCTTCCCCACCCAATCCTAACACTGGCTATAGAACTTTGTTAGACTAAGTGAGTGCAACTGGTGCTGCAGTCACAAACCACCTGGGGGAAATTGTTTACAGGGGTTTTTCTTACTTTGTTCAGCAGTCGTAACAATTCCAGTGAATGCTTTGTGTTTGTTTTTCCTCCATGTGTTTGGAAAACATCTAGTTCTTTCTGAGAGAAGAGTATGTGTGTAAAGTTCGTGAATATGTATATCTGATGTAAAAATTGTGTATTTTGTGGGAGACATTTAGAAAGGATTTTTTGATACAAGAGTGGTTATTTTGTGATGAGTTAGACTTTTGCTTATCTTTGAAAGTTTCCATGAAAGCTATGGAAGAGTGATCAGTAGGCAAACTCCAAATGTTTTTATGTCATAAATTGGGCCTACTGTAATCATGAGACTGGTATAAAAATTGAAATTTTATGATGCAGAAAATACTTCTTCTTTGTTTTCTTTTGAGTTCAGGGTTTGTTAGGGTACACTGTATTTTTTTTTTTTTTTTAAATTTCTTTGATAATCAAGAAGCTCAGGAAAGGATTTTTGTGTGGGTTTTCTTTTTTTTTTTTTTTTTTTTTTACTGTTTTGGCCATCCATAATCATTTGTTGTAAAGAGCTGAGCTTTCAAGGAAATATCAAAACTTTATGGTGTTTTATATTACTGATCATTATTTTCCAAACAGATTTGGTCATGTTGTATTATACTTAAATTGTGGTATGTCACGATGGACACATTTTAGCAGTCAAACTTCTTCACACCAAATTGACATCTGCATTATTCTGATTATGTGTATTTGTCTCAAGCAAGAGTCTTGAATCTTTAGCTAGCAATGCCAGATTAAAATGTAGTGTATATTCATATGAAGCAACTTCATATTTATGCAGTAGAATTCAGGTAATGTAAAAGCCTGCAAATACTTCCCTCCTTGGTTACTATTTTTGAGAAGTATGTCATTGGATATATCACAAAGGGATGTCTGTAAAATTTTTCCTATTGCCTACTTAATCTGTAAGAGTATTTCATGCTTTGCAGAAATTAGCCAACAACTTCAAAGGTTATACAAGCATGGTAGCTTCCCCCACCATCTTTTTAGAAATATGGAAAGCAGGAAAATCCCAGAGTCTAGAAAAGTTGCGGGAAGAATCATTTCCCTGAGTTAGGTTTAAAATTGAAATTATTAGCTTTTTTCATAATTCATGTCATTCATTTTCCACAAGTGTTTTAGACTCACTTTGTGGGACCTGTGATAATGCAAATAAAACAAGTGAAGCTCTAAAAATAAAATACCTCTTCATAAGTTTAATCCATTTCTAGTTTGTAAGATCTCATTCACTGTGAACTTTTTTTTGTAGTCTTCTCCCCAAGTGTAGGTGGGGAGAATCACAGAAAGACATAAATATTGAAGTCTCCAATAACAGCATGTTTCCTATTTTTCTTCTAATGGAATGTTTGGAAGCTATTTTTGAGGAGCTGAAATTGTTTATGTGTTGCGTTTGTTTGGTTGGCTTTTTACCTTGCTCATTTAATTATCACTGATTATAGTCTAATTTCTTTGTGTTTCTTTTTAAAAAGAAATCCAAAGAATAGTTACCAGGATTAACAAAGTTAATGGAGTTCTCAATGCAGTGGATCTTTTTTTGTATGTCTTGCCTTTTTTAATATACTTTCCAATTTCTCAGGGGGCAGGAAACTAGATACATGTGTGTGCTTTTCTTTTCTGTCCTGGCAGAACTCATTCATTGAATTTGAACTTCTGTGTTGTCTGTTTATGATGTAGAAGAGTGATACATTGCTTTGCACAGTAATGCACCTTGATTTTTGAATGCATAATGAATACTGTGTAAGGAACCAAACCTGGGGAAAGTTTTACGTGTGTTTGTTCCTATATTTTTTTTTCTTTCTCAATTTGTAACTGAAATAGGGGAGTAAAAAAATATTTGAAAACAAACCCAAAGTCCTAATTGCCCCCTACCTCCTCAAACACCTAATGTCTTGTCAACTGCAGAATGACGTGTCTCTGTAAGTTAACCTTGAGGAGAGATTTTTGTTTCTGACTGTAGGCAAATCAAAGAACTAGCAAAATAAGGTTCTCTTTTTCTAGAGGTCTGTGTGGGTTCTGTGTGCTATAGGAAAGGAAGCCTTAACTTAGGGCATGAGTGGACTTGCGTTGGAACTCTGAATTTGTTTGTTTGGCAACATACAGCATTTTCCCTCTTTTTTCTGAAGGAAAAATCTTTTTTAATGCCAATTTCCCATAAAAGTGATCATGAAGTATATTAACTTCATTTGGTAAACTCATTCATTTTGACAGAAATGGAAAATATAAAGTATGCAACAAATAGTCATGTATGAATCTACCAAGGAGACCAAGATGTTTACTCCTGCAGGCTTTACTCTATACAAAGCTAGTGGATTAAAGTAATGAATTGATATAAGCATTTTCAGAATAAGTACTTTTCATTTAATCTTCTTTTCTGTAAGATTTCTGCCTACACCAGCTTGTAGTCCAGGATCCCAGCTCATTTCTTGCACTTCAGTCTTTGAGTCGTTTCTGCATTCAACTTTGTTTCCAGGAAAGCACAACATGCCATAGTAATTAATAACCTTTGGTTTCTGTTTGTGGAGCAGACCTGATAGTTTTAAAGGATATTTTAATCTAAAATCAAGTAGTAGAGAGATAAGGGAAAGCATTAGTTTGTTTTGTTGTAACAGATGTATTTGTTGCTAAGACTGACCATCAAGTGGCTGAGATAGCTTCATTATTTTAGATGGATAGCTAATTACTGTCCTTTTTTATTATTCCTATTTCTGTTCTTCATGTGGTCATTGTGAATTAGCTTTGTGCCATTTTCTAAAGTATCAGGCATTTTTATACATTTGGTATATTGAATGGCAAATACTTGATGTAAAGTCTGCAGTTTTACTCCATAACCAGATTGTAAAATATGAACTGAATTAATCATAACTGCAAAGAGTAATGGCACATTTTCTCTTATTTTATCTTTACTGCCTTTCAGATCATGGTTTAAAACCTTCTACATCTGGTGCACAGAATGAGGCAGCAGCTTTGGTAGTGGATAGCAAGAGGCAAAGGTCAAACCAGAGGCTGCACAAATATTGTGCACTGGATTTATTGTTTTAATTAAGAGTGTGGCAGTTCATCATAAACTGTTTATGGTGTTTTTGCACAGTGCAGCATTTTGAAATCAGCTGTTCTAATGAAAACATAATGTCATATCTGTCAAAGTTCTAAATATTTTGAAAGTGAAATATGAAAACAAGAACTTTAATTCTGGGTTTACTGGGATTAGCTCTTGGAATTGTTTTAAAATCCCTTATGTGTCATATCACAGGTAGCATGGTTCTGTGTTAGAAAGGGAATGGAAAGTACTATATGGAGCTTGTTATTTAGTTGTGAAAATACATGCTGAGGGTTAATATATTGAAAGACAAAGGTGTTATGAATTGTGTCGGAATGCCAGAATTGACATAAACAGAGATAAGGCACTTCCTTATTCATAAACGATATGTAAATGCTGTATCCTGATTGTGCTAAAGAAAAAAAAAGACCCAACAAATAACACCACCCACCACCCCCCGAAATGAATGAATCTTTAAACCTGGAAAGCAAGAAAGAAATATGTTGTGGGTCATATGATGCCGTGATATATTAGCATCAGGGTCTTCATAAGTAACTATTTACAAGACCTAATGTCTTTCTGTGGACTTTTAAGGCTGAGCATTTTGTAGTCCAGCAATTTTCTGCTATTGTTATGTATTCATGTAGATATGTAAGGCAATTTTGGTTACTTTTTTTTGTATAGTCTGATAAAATATTTGTATAATCTGAAAATTATATTTTTGTAGTACTCTCCTTGGAAAATAGAAATTAAGTCTGTCATTAGATGCTAGGCCACAGTAGTTGACTGAGCAGGGTAATGTATGTTACATTTTGTGCTATACTTGGTCAAGTTTCATATATATCGTATTCCACATTATTTTATTAAATTTAATATCTACACTTCCTATTACCAGACATGCCTCTCATTCAAAGCACAGAGGCACAGTTCTCTAATCAGAAGTGACAAGCTATATACTTTCTTTCAGCCATTATTCGGTAGCCTAGAGCAAGGAGCTCTGTTTCCTTGAAAATGTTTTGAATTGGGTTATTTTTATTGAAGTATTAAAGTAATTCTTCAGATTTTAGGCTATTATTTAAGTACTTTTGGGAGAATGCAATAACCTCTGGATTCTGTAGCCTTTGTTATGTTAACAATTGTAGCTGCTAAATGTATCTTTTTAATGCTTGTTATGTAAGTGTCTGGAAAATCAGCTGACTGATAGAAACTAACAATATTTAGGAAATAAACAAGATTAGTTGGCTAAATTACTTTACTATTGAAGTGTAATATCAAAATGACTTACTACGGAAATACAGCAATAGACCATACCTTCACCAATAAATGTACATGATTAACTGTTTGCTAATTTATTGCAAAATGAAGTTCATATTTGGCAGATTTATTCTTAAGGAGTCTGAAAATGATGCTTTCCTATCTTAAGAAAATCTGTTGCTCATGATGATGTTGGTTAAAGCCCTCTACAAACACGTCTGGTATTTAGGTTTGTTGAATATCTTTATTTGAAAGGACTTCTGAAATCTTTGCAAGTTTTGTACCTCCTTCTCTTTCCTTTAAGATAGACAGCAGTGTGAAAATGTCAAAATAGGTAGGGTAGACTTGGTATCGAAGAGGAAAGGAAGCAGTTGTCCCAAACCTCAAAGATATGGCTGCCTTTGTACCTCTTCTGAAATAATATGCATCAGAGAGAAACTCAAGGCAAAGTAGCTTTATTGGGGGGTATAGTCCTTTTGGGGTACACATGTTTTCTTAAAGGTGATCTTAACGCATCAACTATTGTCACTTTTCCTCCCATGTCTTGTGTGTGTATTCACAGGGGGAGATGTGTGAAGTGTAATAGAAGAGCTGCCAATATTTATTAGAATTGGGTGAACAATGAGGAGAGATGCAGTGTTGTTATCAGGTCTTCCTGACATCAGTAGAAATATTGGCCTGTCTTGAGGGTGGAGACAGTGAGCCGTGCAAAATTTTGCAGTGTTGTTGATGTACACATGAGAGAAGGGTAATGCTAAGAATGGAATCCACTCTTCAATAAAGAGCTTATTCTTCTAGGCAAACAGGGGTGCAATTTGAAGTATTTTCCCCAGAAACAATTTCATAATAAATTTCTGCCAGTTGTATGTATTAGTCTTACCTTGTTGTCTCTGTAGTTTTGCTTTTTTAAAGTAGAGTATGTGTTATGTTTTGAGAGCTTTCTTTTGTTAGTATGCTTAGTAGGACTATAGTATTAAACATCAACTTTCTTTATTGGTGTTCTGTACAATTTTGGCATATTTAAAAATGCAGTGAGAGCTAATCGCAATGTTTGACTATCCTAGATCTAAACACAGCTTTGTGTGTATATTATCAATTCCAAATGATTGTGTTATTTTCTGATTCAAATGAATGAAAATGTAGCAGATCCATAGGTGATGTAGACCATGCTAAGCAAAGAAAGAGAAAGTACTTATGAGCGTGTTAATGGGAAAGCAGGAAGACCTGCAGACAATGTGAGAAATATGTATGCTGAAAACAGGGTTAAGTTCATTATGTTGCCAGACACAGTGGTTTTGTATGTAGATTTGATTAAGTAATTACATGCGTACTATACTATTTGATTTGCAAATGCAAACTGTATCGCATGCACAAAAATTAGATGACTGTTCTATGGAAAAATATGGCCCTGAATAGAATTTCAGAATGACAGTTCTTACAGTTTGGTAGAATTAGAATTACAATTCAACTATATAATTAATTTTTTTGAAATTAATTTATGTTGAAGATTTGTTAACATTTATGAAAATGATGTTGAAATGTATGTTGAAAACAAGAATGGGTAATATTGAAGTGGTTAATATTAAAATAAATTAAATGCATAAGAACTGATGTGAACTAATAGAGTAAAAATCCATCAGAGATGACCAAAACATGTTAGAAATCAAAACATTGACTCCAATAATAACTGGCACTATATAGAGAGAATGAAAACATCAACAGAGTAATGACATTAACATGTCTAAAATCTCTTACAAGATGCTGAGCGATACTTTGAAAAGATACAGAGTGGTAGTAGAAGGCTTCAGGTAGAAATGTAGATGAAAAACATTGGTAATTCTGACCTGAGACCTAGCTGAAGGCAGGGAGAATGTTAGGGGGAAGTATCTCCTCCTGGCCCTGTTTTCTTCATACCTTCTGCTTACACCCACTGTTGGAGACAGAGTACAAATTAAATTACCCGTTGATCTGACCCTGTGACTTGAGCTTTAGAGTTTGAGTGTGCAACCTGAATGGTGAGTAAGAGATGGAGAATCCTTACTGCTTCAGTGCCAGCAATTAGACTGGTGGTAGGAATGAATGGTATTGCCTGCTAGCTGCAGATACACTAGGAAGGATAAGCATGTAGCCTACACAGACATGCAAGGGCATGCCATGAATTTCACCCATATCCTGGCCCCTATCTGGCCTCATTTTAGGGGTGGAATTGAGAATATGGCCGTGCTATACAACCACGCAAACAGCTTGAAAATGCTTCTGGGTCCCCTAGCTTAATGTAGCCATAGTTTAATTTAGCCGTAGCCAAGCCAAGCTAAATGTTGCTTGGTATTTATTGAGCAAAGTGCTATGACTAGTATTTAATGGCACAACAGAGATAGCCTGCAAGTTAGGAGTAAGTATGTAAGGCATCGTGTGCATGCTAAACTCAATAGTAAATGCTGACCCAGGATATGCTTTGCACTCAACAATGTGCTTCATAGGATGTCGTCTTGCCTCTCCCAGAGAAATGACTGTCGGAAATTTGTTAGCAATGAAAACAGGAGGAGAAAGTTTGCTGTTCCCATTCTGCAGTAATATGGGCTATTTTTAACCTGTTTTCATCCACTGCTTATAGCAATTCAGCCTGTTGGATTTGATCTGGGAATTGCTTGGTGAAGTGTTGTGGCAAAAGTCAGTCAGGCTAGGTAGAACATGTGATTCTTTTCGGCCTTGAAAATCTATGGACCTTTTTCAGACATGTGGATCTGTAACACCACTAATGAATATTAAAATTTATTCAGTGCTCTGCTAAAATGATATGATACAGCTCTCACTTCGGAGACATGTAAAAAATTTCATTAGTATCTACAACTTGACTATTTTTAGTTTTCAGACCTTTTATTTTGAAATCATAGATGTGTAAAATTTGGAAAGGTATCAGTTACTTGACAGGGCAACATACAAATTGTTCAGCATTTCAGTGGTATTGTATGTACATAGGAACATTTTATATTTTAACTCGCAAGTCCTGAATTTGAAGAAAGCATCCATGTTTCTGTGGAGAAAATGCATACTGTCACTAACGTGCATTGAAAAAAAAAAAGGAAATAATCCAAAGAAAAAAAGGAAAAAAAATTATACTCCCTTTAAAACTACTAATCCTGCTTTCTGAGATGCACAAGTTTTTACAACCTGCTAATCTTTGATACAATTTCATTTGTAGGAAAAAAAATTGTTGTTAGCAATACCATAGACATACGGGTGGAAATGACAAGAGGGTATGTAAATGGAATCAGATGTCTAGAGTTTTCACAAAAGACAGAGAAATGTTTATTCCAAAATGGGACAGATAAATAGTATTTGGGGATCTTCTGTTTAAATGTTAGTGGAAGCAAATCTGATTGGTAGAAGTTATGAAACAAATCATGTAGGAAACAGAACTTTAGAACTTCTTTCTCTTAATTTTTCTCAAATGAGTGTCTGTTTATTATTGAATGATATTGAATATTGACTATTAAAACTTATTTTGTTGAATAGTGCTGGCATATTATATGGTAATTTAAATGATGCATTGCTAAAAAATGTATAATTAGCATTCTTAATGAAAAGCTGTAGCTTGATAGGCCAATTTCTATAGTCTTAAAGCAAAAAAGCCCACATATTTATTGTAATAATCTACAGCAAGATAAAATGAATAGAAATATCTGAAAATATATTAAGATATATGTATGTACGTTGGACATTAGTGCTATATACAAAATATATTGGGAATGAGTTTCAAAATATTTCAAACATTGTTGACCTTTTTTATACAATACCAAGCTCAGGGAAATATATTTGCATAGATTTAGTAATATATTGTAAATAACTACATAGGACAGTGCACATTTTTCCTTAAGATGCAGCATTATAAGCAAGACATTAAATTATGCCTATCAGACAAAGCAGCAGAATCTCAACATTTTTTTTTTATAGCACATTCTATTGGGAAGACATCTCTGCTTCTAAAAAGCACATGCATTAACTGCCTGATTCATGTGGTGACATGTGGCATATCCAAATGTGTTATGGATCTCCCAGGAATAAAAACAACATAGCAAAATCATCACCTTGGGATGTTCATTGAGTGAATATTTTACAGACATACTCCTTTTATATTTATATAATAATTTAGTGTTATGACAATTTTTTTTAGCAGTGTTGGCAGTTTTTCTTTTTTATAATGGTATTATATTTGTGAGCCTATTAAGTGCACATGGGCTAAACTACAGAAAAAAAGTATTTTTCATAATTCCTTAGGGTGCTTGCAGCAAAAGAACCATATTGGTAGAGAAAAATGTTAATAAAAGGTCAAGCAGAACTTTCCAGTGTTTATCATGATAGCAATAGCAATTTGGGGCTTTTTTGAATTGTACATTGAAGAAGCAGATTTATGGAGTGTATAGAGGGGTAACTATGCCTACTATATTTTGTACTTGAACTCTTTGTTAAGAGACACATCTAAGTTTTAACAATAATCAAAGTAATTAATTTCTACCACTTTTCCTTTTAAATATCTGGAAAATGGTGTGAAATTGTATGAAGAGAGCTGAAGAAGTCTGCTTGCTTTGCTGTGTTTCTGTGTTACAACTATTGCTATCTACTCTAGAATTGATAATAGTGCTTACATCAATGTAGTAATTTTTGCTGCTCCAGAGAGCTGACATTCAAAATAAGAGCAGTGCTTTTGGTAGAACGAATGCATGTACAACAGATAAAGAAATGCTGGTTTATAATTTGGGAATTAGTCTGTTCATTCTGGTGCATCATGGTATTCTGCTTGCCTTACATTTATATTTGCACCAAAACAAGGACCTAGCTAGGCTAATGTTGATCAACTCCTAAGTCTCCTGGAGTCACGTAAGAAAGTCTGAGCTCATATTTTGATTTGATGATTCTTTTTGGAGTGTTTCTTCTTGCAGAGATGCTGTGTTTTGTTTAATTATAGAATAGATGTGTCTATTTAGAGTGTACAATTTATAAAATGCTTTTTCATTTTTCCAACAAATTTGAAGTAGTAAAAGCCAGGTAATGCATGTATAGGCTATCTCTGAGCAGAGCGAAAGCTGGCTGGCTGATTCAAATTTCATTGGTACCTTGCTTTGTGTCCTTTCAGACTGACCAAGTGTGTGGTCTTACACCCTTGAAGTCTGTGTGATTTTTATATTTTTTTTGTGTTTTTTTTTTAAAGGATATTTAAATACAAGCTACGATGAGATTAACTATGATGTGAATGTATACATGTGTCTTTACACTCTTTTGCTGTGAGATTACAGCCCATCAGTTATTACTAACTCCTCAATGAAAGAGTAGTAAGTAAATTTGTGTGCTACTTCTTTGTGCAGTAATTTGCTTGAGTGTCTGTATCCTAAAACAAATAAACCAATTTTTTCATTGTCTTTCTGGTGACAAGAGCGGATCATATACTTCAATATAATGCTAATGAATGAGTATTGTCACACCTGGTAACTGGATTAGGAT
The DNA here is from genome assembly GCA_017639485.1 of Pluvialis apricaria. Classification (NCBI taxonomy): domain Eukaryota; kingdom Metazoa; phylum Chordata; class Aves; order Charadriiformes; family Charadriidae; genus Pluvialis; species Pluvialis apricaria. Next base: position 12,568,817 of record CM030018.1, read on the forward strand.
TAACTGCTACAGAGAGTCTCTCATTGCTGATCAGATCAGAAGACATGGATGATCTACAAATGACAATGCAAGCATCCGCAGACCCAGTGTTGCGATGATGCTGATTTTTGGTTAATTTTCTGTTTCTGCTTCAACAGATAAAACTGTACTAGGTGCATGTAATAGTGTATGTACAGCGCATAAATGATATTAAGAATTCTGAACTACATACTACTCTACCTTATTTAGAAAATGCAAAAATAATTTTCAAAAGCTTTGTGAATCTTTCTCTGATAGTATGCTGTTTTAATTATATGCAAGTTACAAAACTGTTATCCTGCAGATTAGAATACTGACCACAGACAAATACTGCATCTCCTCAAAATAGAAATGTGTTTTCTGTGCAAAAGTGTAGATAAAGGCTATTTTCTTGAAATTGATCCAAGTTGGCTCCACAGGAACAGAAGCATGAGCATCCAAAGTAGCTATAGCAGCAGGAAATTCACTTTTCATTGCCATTTTGCTGTATCCCTTGTGAGAAGGGCTGAAAATAGTGCAGAGAAACTACAGGAAATCTATATCAAATTTTCTTAGAGATCCATTGTATTGTTTAGCAATTTTCCATTGTATCCTATTAGCACTGTATTTAGTATTTCTTTCTGGCAGAAACAGTAGTGGCAATTTTTATGTTATCAAAATGATATTAAGAATTAACAAAGAAGTGTTAGTGAAGAGCAAATAATGTATGGCAAACCTGATACAGTTTATATATTTTATACACCTTATTTTACCAACAAACTGATATTTAATATGCTGCTTAATATCCGGTGTCAAGTTATTCATGGTTTCCACTTGTTTCATATGGTGTAGAAAAAAATTTTCTTATGGGTCCATGCAACACTAAAAAAAAATATAATTTTCTCTTTCTTTCAAAAAATCCTTTTTGGGCATCACAAGGCTTCTCTGAAAGCTTTGGTGTGCAGTGAAATTGTGGTGCTTTTCACATACATAGAAGTCTTTTGTAGGTACACCTTAAAGAGCCAGTGAGTTGGTGAACTAAGCTACACAAGACCCACACAATGGGGAGAGGAAACATGTTGAACATGGGTATGATAATAAAGCATTGCAATTCCTATGATTTGGGGGGGAGTAGAAGCTATTGTAACTTCAGATGTCTTAAATACAGACAGATTGTACTCAAATTTTGCATGCCTACAGAATAAATATCTTAGAAATTGTCAGTTCAATGTTTAATTCTGAAATGTTTGAATTTCACATTAGAGTTTTGAGTTTCACTGTCTGTTTTGGTTCCCAGCTACCAGGGATACACCAGTAGCATTGAGGCATGGCATGAAGCCTAAATTAATAAGCTTTCAGGCTTATTAGGCTGTGCCCTGTGCTGACACTGCCAAATTGGGCAGCTGGGGGAGGAGGGAGGTAGCAGCAGGGGTCAGAAGAACAAAGGATAGAAGACAAGGAGACAGCATCAGGCAGTGGCAAGAAGCAATGTGGTGAATAGGAGGGAGGAAAGGGAAGGTGGTGGCTGGAAAGGAGGCAGGTCATGAAGAGAAGAAAGTGGAGGTAATGAAGTTCATTCCAAAAAAAGAAAACTGGGGACCAAGGACCTATTTAATTCAATGTAACATGCAATATGAGACCAGATATGAGTTACTTCTCAGCTAAAAAATTTATTTTTCTAAAATTGAACTCTTGGGATTTTTACATATAGAACTGGTTTCTACTGTAACCATTGTTGTATGTAAACCCTGTTAATTTTTTGCTGTTGGCTAATATGTGAACAGAACAAAAATGAACCAATCTCATAAGAAATCCCATGTAGTCTGTGCACTGTAGTTTAGCACCTGAGCAGGCTGTGTCTATGGGGGTGCAGTGGTGGGTTGCACTTCCTATCTAAAAATTGTTAAAACATGTCATGCTGACTGTGGGAGCGGCTGAGGAGAAGGGGCAAGGGGAGGCCTTACTGTGAGGGCAAGGCTTCTGGAAATGTACGTTATTGTCCCCTTTGAGCTGCGAGGGTGGTCATGAAAGTCTCATTTCTACACAGTCCTTCAAGGATTGCTAGTAATTGTCTTCTCTAGCTCATCTTCAGTCTGCCGTGGAGCTAATGTAAAGTCAGCACATCTGGAAGCAAGATGATAGAAAGGCTAAAGTTCAGTCTTGGCCTCCAATGGATCATCTGTATTAAAGAACAGACCTCTTGGAGCTATTGTAGTATGATTCTGTCTCTGCTTTGTCCTTTCTTGATGAAGTGATCGAGGAAAAGTTCTGACAGGTTTTCTGCAGATATTTTCTTTGTTTAAATTCATCAAATCCAGGAGAAGTAGTAATTTGGACACAGGGACTCACTCACTCTGCTGTAATGGGAAGTGAGGTTTTTGTGGTACATCTTCTTTAAAGCATTGTCATTTATTATTCATGGAATATCACCCTTAATTGAAGAGTTCTTTTTCACTTTTCAAGGATCTGTGTATTCCTTCCTTTTCTAGTTGTTCCTATTTTAATTTTGAGTGCATAAGATTGCTTGCATCTTTCGTTGGCTACTTTGCCAGAAATATCCAATGTATTCTGTGAGCTTGAAGTTTAAAAAAGAGTGGCACTGAAGCAGGCTGGAGAACTTTGAAATTCATATGATCTGTTTTTTTTAACATCTCTGCCAAATTTTGCGAGGTGCCTGGATATGATGCAGTGAGCTACCCGAACAGATGAAAATGTACAATACCGCAGTAATGGTAGTATCTAGCCACGTTCTGGCTGCTGTTTGTGTTTCTGAAAATATCTAGTGTTATCTTCAATGAGTTATTTTGGGGACACAGGGAAGTTGCTGTTGACTCAGGAACAACTATTCAAACCTGAGAAGTTTGTGTAATTCATACAAACTAAAAATGTATGTATTGGTCTGTCATTCACAAGAAACTGCAAGTGGACTGTTATTAAGAACATAAATGAGAATTAGACATCCATGTCCTGTTAAGTTACTCAGAGGTACCTCACTGTCATTTGTGCCTTTGACCAATTCTAGGGTGTGTATTTTGTTTGGACATAGTTATGCTTGTACTAGGTCTGATTACTTTTTTTGTTGGGATTTCTGCAGCAGAGGTCCTGCACTCTTGAGTGGTCTGTTCCAAGTGCTAGTCCTCTGGAGCTGGAGCTTTGCAGTTGTGCCATCCCCATGAAATACGGCTGTGCTGCAGAATTGTCTCTACTCGCTCTTCTCATTCTCTTCTGTTGCTGCCCCGGGGTTTGTAATGAGTGAGTAAAATTTGGCTTAATGTCTTTAGCATTGCTCCTTCTTCCCAGAAATAGACAATGCGTAGATAACAGTATTTCCTTTTCTCTGTTCTTTTTCCTGTGCAATTTGTTAGAAAATAAAGACTATGTAAATTCCTGCCCACGTAACAGATATCCCAGTTTAAGGCAGATGTAGACATTGGTAAATAGAAAAGAACAGCTGTGTTACATATTGCGTCGTAAGTGATTGAAAAATATAAAGCATATCCATGATTTAACGTATCCTATTCCCAGCCACTTCCAAAAGTGTTATCTGACTTGTATGGTTTTTGTGGTCTTAGCTGCTTCTGGAATATCTCCATCCCTCTCCTTCTGTTTGTTGTGTGGTTTTGTGTGTGTGTTGTTGTTTTTGTTTTTTTTTTTAAAATAAAAAGTTCTACCTGTATCATCAATGAGAATTTTAAGGTATTTTATCATACGAGTAAATGGAGGGATGGGTAATGTTAAAAACATCTAGCAATTCTAAGAGACATGTTCAGATATCTGAAATTCCTGCTTATATTTTGTTTTCCACCCAATGCAGTTTTCAATTTATTGCAGCATTTCTACCCTTTTTAAAAATTGTGATAGTAATGGATAACTCTTTTTAAAAAAATCCTGTTCATGGGGTTTCACAGTAGTAAATATCTTATTGTAAAATGAATGTTAGATTTACAACATGAAATTAATTGTCCAAAAGATTACATTGATCTAATTATGCCTGTCACAAGTATGTTTTTTTTTTTTTAATGTGACTTCCTTTTGCTGCCATGGTTAACAATACTAGTGAGTGACTAGGAATTAGTTATATGCATAAAAATTTCAGAATATGTCTAAAATTTGGCTAACATAACTCACCAAGGATTTCCTATTTGTACGGTAATATTGGACAAGGATGTTATAGAACTAGTCAATAAATTTATTAGTTTTAGGAATTTTACTTTTGAGTCCTGCCATATGTTTGTAGAGAATAGTATTTGGCCACAGACTTGTAGCTGGCAGCTATTGCTGGGACACTAAAACTTCGGGAAAATACGTAGTGTGTGAAAATCTAGGTGAAGGCAAGAGAACTTTTAGAATAATTACATATATACTAGTCTATCTTTATTTTTATTTCTGAATTTTCTTAAATACGTGTTTTTTTTAAATATTGTGAAATCTTGTCTCAGTTCTATGAATAACACTCTGAAATGCTCTGGCCACGTTTTTGGGGGTATCTTTTAGCTGATGGTGATCATTAGAAGTCATTGTTTTGTCCAGCTGTTGTTTGTCTGTAGAAATGGACTGTTTTTCATCTTTGTTCACTGACCGTATTGCATTTTTTCCTACACATCGCATCACGAAAATTCGTTTCTGTGTTTTACTGTGAATGCTACTACTGGTGTTGGGCAGAAGCACCCAGGGAGCGATCCCACGTGTGGCCTGTTGGTGGGAGTATAGGCACATGCAGGTGCATCAGCACACCGGTGCATCAGCAAACTGCAATGAGGCCATGGTTGACCTTTGTCAGGCTCAATAGCCTTTCATTTATCACTGATCACAAGAGTGGAATGAACATATTTACTTGTGTTTTACTTTCCACTTATAATATCTAGTGGCATGGGAGGAAAATGAAAACAATTGTTCATATGGGAAATTTATGTGCTTCATCTGGCTGTATGATTTCCACAGTTGTACCAGTGCCACTTAGGGACTGGTATTGCATTTTACATCTTTAGGCTACAACAAAGTAGCTTTTCCATCTGCTGTGAAGCCTCTAATAACGCTTGTCTCGCTGTGTTTTTTGTAGTACAGTGTTTCATTTGAATAGCAGACTTCTTTAGCTCTTTGTTTAACAAATGCCTTTCATCTGATGTAAAAAACCCACTTTTGTTTTAAGGATATTTTCCTTTTATCCTTAGTGAACAGAAGATTCCAATTTCTGATGTCTCCTGTTACGTGCTGGGTACAAATTCATCTAAGTACCTGAACTAGTCTTATTCCTGTTCCTGAGTTCTAGATGGAAATCATTCCTGGATATTATGCAAAGGGTTTCTGAATTCATTCCCATCATAGCTTTGACACTATGTTCATCCTGTTCTCTTCCATGCTTTACTTATTCAAATAGTCCCATTAAAATCGATGGGATTATTCATGTAAGTAAGGCAAGTGGGAGTTGGGTTTTAATTTGAGTGTTTTGTTTTTTTTTTTTTTTTTAAACTGTGACTTAGTTGTTTTCATCATGTGTTTCAATTTCTGTAAGGATTAAGCATGTAATATTTTCTGACTTTGAGCACTATTTTTCAGATTTGTGTTAGTTTAAAATTTGTACATATCAGTACGCTTGTATAAATTTACCTAGAAATAAATTCTCCTTTCACTGCTTTTACAGTATGTTAACAATGGCAGTTTTATTAAACTGCATTACAATGTTGAATGCCCTGTAATTTAATTTGATTAAAATTTCTAGAAGGGCAAATTATTTCTTTCAACTTCACAGATTAAAGAAAATATACATATACTCGCCAGATTCTGATCACTAAATCAGAAGTTTATCTTTTGTTATCTCCTATATGTTAGCAAATTGTGGTGGTTTAGTGATAATTTTTAGATAAGGTTTAAATAAAGTGTAAGTAATTTGTTTACATAATACTAAAAGGTGACTAGGTGGCACAATAAGTATTATAGTATACTGTTTGGAATTTACATATCATTGAAAATTAATAAATGCACGACTTCTTAACAGTGGCATTGCTTTACAAAGACTGCTTTATATCTCAATGTTTATAGGTAGATAATTTTCAGAAATGCTATAGATATGTGTATAACAACTTCGGTAATAAATTATGAAATACTGTGATATACTGATGGATTTTATTTTTCTACTGTATTGCTTGCATTTGTATGTAGTTTCTCTTTATGTAATTTGCATGGTTTACAGATTGGAAGCAGAGCCAGATTACAGGGAAATCAAATAGGGTAATAGAGTGAAACTGCATTGAAAGCAGAGTTGAATGAAATTTCAAAATTATTTTAAGATTGTGTTCTGCAAATTCTGATTTCATAATAAGTTTTTCACTTTAGAAAGAAGATATTGCTCTGTCTGTGTGACAGGAATACCTACTGTTTGAATACTGCATCTAGAGCACAGAAAGTACAAATGTATTCTGCTTTGGTATGATGGTGATTAAAGGGTGTTGCAGTCTTGAGTTTGCCACCAGACAGCAGAGTTTACAAAAAGCTTTACCTTGTTTTTTTGGTATATTTCTTATAGGCAGATCACACTTCTGTACTAATCAGTAGTAGGACATATGAGCCAAAAAAATAGAAAAAGAGGAATACTGAAATGTACAAAATGATACTGTTGCATAGAAATACATACTATATACTGAGCAGTTGAATGTTACGTACATAGATGTTATCTGAGGCTAATCCTGTTTTTAATGCCCAACCCAAGCACCGTGGGGCTTCAGGACATATATGTAGTTTATTATTTGTAGCTGTCCTTTTGTTTCTGTAGAAGTGATACATTTGAAATGCTTTTACTGTATCTATTTCTGTAATCAAGAGATAACATTTACTTGCTTACAAGCAAACTTTTAAAGTTACTGAAGGCAAACAACAGTCATCTGAGGTGAATGGAATCCTCTCTCAGCTACTTAGACTTTACTCCATTTTCCCAGCAGTCTTACAATCAAATTATTCAAAATTGAATTTCTTTATTGCATGTTGCTAAATTCCAGGGTGGGAAAAATATTAAGATAATGAACAAATATTTATGAAAAATTATTACCCTTTATGTGTAAGAAAAACAGTATCTATTAAAATTAGTAAATATGATAAACCACACATTATAGCAGAACTGGACATAAGATGATTTGATACTGAAATAAATGTATGAAATTTTTGAATGGGCAAATACTGATGGTGGGAGGCAGGTACACATGCATATGTGGGTTGTAGTCATGTGCAAAGAATTCTAAGATGCTGAAATGCTTTGTTTTTTTAGTGCTGTTTTCAGTGAACACAAAATGATAAAAGAACTAAAGAATGTGAAATATTTTACTAATTTTATTTGCATTTAAGTTTTAAAAATCTCCTATTGCTTGAAAATGAAGTTAACTTTTTAAATTATTTATGGTGGCAATAATGCATGTTTTTGTTATTGAACTATATCTCTATAGTTCATCTAGTGAACAAAATCCTCCCTCAGCTAATTATAACGTACAGTATTTTCCCAGCAGTCTTACAATCAAATTATTCAAAATTGCATTTCTTTATTGCATATTGCTAAAACCCAAGACAAGCAAACATCAAGATAATAAACAATTATTTATTGCAAATTATTACCTAATATATAAGATTAACAGCTTGTAACTATTAAGATTAATACATGTGGTAAACTGTATTTATTATACTTATTTTGTAGCAAATATCTTTGTATAAAACATATGTTTATGTATTGCAATTAATGAGAAAAAGTGTAAGATTAACAATTTAAGCTGTGTTTTGTTCTTAGATTTATGCACACTGTAAAATTTATTTATTGCACTTATTAAAACTATTTAATGATGGACTTTTAGATGCTATATTTTTAATGTGCAAATATAAACTAAAGGAGTGTTAAATTACAAAATGGAAAATTATAACTGAAGTCAAAGGATCTAACTATTTTCTGCTATAAATCTACTTTAAAATGATCATCATTGGAATTGCAGAATCCTTAAATTGTGGCCTTTATAGTACATAATGACTTGTGATGAGTTTTCCTTTTTAAAGGCTTTTTTCATCATTAGAACTAAACTCAACATCTTGCTCTTAAAGATAAATGTAGCTTATAGTATAAACATTGGAATCATATCTTTTTATGATGAGAAGTTAAAATAACATTTCTGAGAGGAGAGAGGGAGAGCACAAAACCAGACAACTTGTGATGCACTGCAAGGGAGAAGCTGAATTTAAAAATGAGGCTTCTGCTTTGTCTTTGGAGAAGAGCTACTGCTGCAATCACACAAATTGCGCAGGTTGACTGAGAAGATGTTTCAACACTCTCTTATTCTGGAGAGACTTCCTTGGTCAAAGTACTTCTACGCTGATTTTTGCTTTTGCAGAAGTGTGATATTTTCCAGCATCTTTTATGCTTCATTTTTCTAGGCAATTTTTACTGCTTCAATCTGTCAGTGATTAGGCTCTGGTATAATATGTTGTCTTAGCATTTTGTTTTAGAAAATATTGATGTATTGCAAGTATGTTCAGAACCTATTTATTTACTGGGTCTTTTGTAAAGAAACTGTTTTTGGGGAAAGGAATCTTTCAACTGAAATGTATTTCTACTTCTGTTCCTTCCTATGTGACCATGCTTAGTGCCAGGCATTTAGAATGTACTTAATGATTTAATTATAAGAAACAAGTGATGCAATTTCGTTGGGATTTCATACTTAGGCAGGTTGGATAGGGAAAAAAACCCACACTACCTCTACAAGTTGGGTTTTTTTTTTTTTTTTTTGTGTTTTGTTTGTTTTTAATTTTGTGTGAAGGGAATAGATTCTCATTTAATGCTATACAGACAGTATTTCTAAACAGATTAAATGAAACTTTTATTTCACTAATTAGGTACTTTAATAGATTTTTTTTAAAGAGAATTCAAAAAGTATCGCAGTATGAAGAGAAGGAATTAATAAGAATGGCAGGCTGTGTATTTTTAATTTTTTTTTTACGTATTCTAAGCAGTTATACTCACTATTATTGCTTTTAAGCATTCTGTATTGTGTTTAAATAACTACTAGGTTGGACTGTGTGTTAAGTCAGGTAAAAATATACTTAAGTTTCTTTATGATAACTATAGTAATTTGATGGAATGAGAATCAAGTAAAAATATTTTGTTAAAAGCAGTGAAAACTTGAACTGAAAATCAGGTGGGTTTTTTTTTGTTAAGCTTTCTGTAACATAAGAAAAATGTCTCTTTGCTGACAAAATGGATTTTAGTTTTATGTTTCAAATGCATTAAAACGCTAATGTACTGAGGAGGTCTGCTTATTGCCATAGTTGTTACTCCTTTTTAAAAAAATGAATCATTTTTTCTCTAGGTGTAATTTATTATTATACAGTCATTCAAGATTTTTCATCAAAGTGCTAATAATGACAAACTGATCTTGTTTCGGTTGAAGTCAAAAGGCTCTCTGAGTCTTTTTTTTATTATTCCTCATTTATTATAAACATGATGCGAGTCTAAAAATGCCTATCAAAATATGTAACATACTCTGAGATTATGTTAAAGTCTTACGTCCTTAGTATGATGCTTCAGTTATAAAACACTGACCTTTGATAATTTTGAAGCAGTAAAGTTCCTGTGTGTTTTATTATCTTTACATCTGTGGAACTCTAGAAATATGTGATCCAAATTCTCTAATGTGATTTTACTGCTCAGGGAGTTTAAATGGTCTGATTTGGGATGTGTGTGGCTAGCTAAAATTTCCTGAAGTGGGAATCAGTAGTCTAGTGCTCCCTCCCGCCTTCAAATTTACAATCATAAGAAGAACTATTCTGCAGCAGACTGAAAGCCTTCTAGAACACTGTCCTTTTTGTGACATTGGCCAATGAAGGATTTAGAGGGAAAGAGTGGAAGAAGCAGAGCAAAAGTAGGGTTGTATTTTCCCAAATTTGTGCTCCCTGTTTCTGAAAGCCGTCAATTTATGACCTATACTTTTACACTTCTCATTATCCTTGCTTCTTGTCTCCGGTGCCCTCTTTAGTTCTATTATCCTTTTTTTGAGAAATGGTTACCAGAATGCACACAGGTTTAAAGAGGTAGGCATTCAGAATCTCTGCTGAGGAAGGGGAAAAACGGCTTAAGACAACAATAAAGCTCAGTCCTTCATTGGTGTAAGCTCCCATAGCTACCATTTATGACTGGTGTTTTGTAGGCAAATACCCTCACAGGTTAAGCTGGGGCTGTCAGAGACTGGTATCAGAATTATTGAGCTATAATTAGGCCCATGATGCTCCTCTTCTTAGTGTCATCCTTCGTAGGGCAGTACTGGGACTCAGGAAAGACACTGAGCTTACGATCCGTTAACAAAAATGGTGCTTTTGCCAATGAATGTTTGTGTGTGTGTCTAGACTTGGCCCTAGTCCTAAAAGGTCCTGACTTAGGTAGAAGTTGTAGCTATATAACACCTCACAGGATGAGGTTTGGTAGTTGAAGAACTGAGTATAGAATCTTACAAAAGACACAGTTTAGACAAGTCCGCTGATTCTGTATTCATTATATCTGTTTTCTTTGATATTATCTTGACTGTGACATTTCTGGAATTTTACTTCATTGAAGTGAGAACAAAACAACTAACTTTTGCAGCTGATCTGTGAAAAGCCATTATCATTAGGCCATCTGGAAAAAAAAAAGCATTTTTAGGTCTTGAACAGTGGCTAAGAGCTTGTTTTTGAAGAATAGATTTCTTGTGATTGCCACATAATAGTGACAGTGCATTACAAAAAAAAAGTGCTGAAACAAGTAGGGTTTTATAGCACCATTTATATTCTAGGTTTATTTCTGCAATAATTTAAACTTTTTCCTGCTTTGCAATTTCTTTGTGCTAGTAAAGGTTTATATAGCTTTGGAGTCAGTGCTACCTGGCATGTTAACTCTGACTGGATTGCCACAAAAAAACGTAACAGCAGAAAGAAATTGGCTACTTAAAAATAGTATGAGGCTGAATAAATGACACATGCAGTTTATATGAAGTTTGAATTTTTGTGACATCAAGACAGAATAAGCAAAATAGTATTAGGCTGTTTACCTGGGAGCTGGTGTTACTGTATTTCAGATATTGAAAGTTTTTTGTAATAGTACCTAAGATTGATTTCTAATATAAAAATGGGGGATTGGTTATTTTTTTTGGAGGGGGGTGGGGGGTTGAGTTTTTTCTTTTCTTTTTTTTTTTTTTTTTTCTTTTTTTGGGGTGTGTGTGAGTGTTTAGAGGTTTGGGGTTTTTTTTTTTCCTTTATTTTTTCTTCATTATTTCTCAGTGTTTCTTTTCCCTGCTGCCTATGAAGTACTATGTACTATGAGACACGCGAGTCTGTGACAACAGGGTATGAATTTAGAAAAACATACAATTTCTCATCCGATAATGTTTATTGATCAGGCTTTCTCATCATATTCTTTAGAAAATCCAGGCAAAAAATACAACTCAGAAGTGCTTGGTTTTTTTAAATCAGAAATGGTTTAAAAAAAACCCCAAACAAACTCTAAACAACTCATTCTTTCTTTAAAACTTTGGGAGAGAGTCCTCTTCAGTATTTCCACAAACTGTACAATTAGTCAGATGCATTGTTCATGTGGTAGGCTGGAAACTTGTATCTTGATGGAAAAAACTTTAAAAAGACACTTTAAAAAAAAAAATCTGAACACTGTAACAGATGTGTTTGTTTTCTTCTATCAAATTGGATGGGAGCAAAAAGCTAAGTTCATTTACAGAAGACAAAAATTAACTAAGGATGATTTGAACTTAAGGTCACAAGAGTAGCTCTGCAAACATCACAGAACAACCAGTAATGGACTGTGCTGTAAAATGTCCACACCAAAAATTAAATGTGAGATTTACTTGTAATGCAGGCTGTAGGAGTGCACAGTAAACAGTAAAGGTTCTACTCATCCTGCTGAGTTCTTTCTGTATCAGCTGCCTGATATCAAGCTAGGGACACTGGGTTACTAGCCAGTACTTTCTACAGGGGGAGTGTAGGATGTGGGAGGGTTTATTTGTGTGTTGTTTGTTGTTGTTGTTGTTATTGTTTGTTTGTGTGTGTGTTGTTTTTTTTTTTTTTTTAATTTATCCCACTCAAGTTTTCTTGTACAGATGTCCCCTTGTACTTTGGATGTCGCCCTACACAGAGGAATAAGTTGATGCAGAATCTTCCACTCAGTTGTGTCTGTATTTGAATCCTAAACTTTCATCATGAATTTTTGATTGGCTGCAGACAGATTGTAGTCTAATGGTGATGTTTTCTTCCTCCATGGGTGTGGTTTTGTTTTTGTTTTTAAAACACATGGATATTTTTAATGCATAAGATGTACTTTTTAACATTGATTTTCCATATGCTGCTCTAAATGTATACGTTCCACATGTTGCATGCAAGGATTTTTTTTTTTTTTTTTTCTGAGGAAAAGTCTTATTCAGTGGAATTTGTCTGTACTTCAGGAAGTCTCAGGCAGGACAGATGGAATTATGAAGCCCTTGAAAGACATACACTTGCTCCTAAACGGTGATGGATATGAGTCAGGATTATGAATATGAGGGAGCTTGGCTTATGAAAGTGCAGATGAGAAGGGAGGTGATCCACAAGGTAATATTTCCATTTAGTTGCGGTCCAGAATATGAAATATCTAAGGATCCACAATGACAGTGTGGTATCATTTGGTCTTAACACTGGATTAATACCCACTGTTCTTATGTGGTTTTACAGTGTGAGAGGCGATACTTGTTTGAATATTAGATGATGGCCAGATCAAATCCAATATTTTTTTCCTCTTAAGTAATGCGTACCTTGTGATTCCAGTTAAATCTTACTGAAAGGTCCCATATGAGTGCATCAAAAAAAAAAAAAATTTTAACTCAGACACATGTAGGTTCCTTTTGAATGTGTGGCTCCCTTCTTTTTATAGTTTGTGCTTTCCTAAGCTCAAAACTGTATAGTTTTCAGTGCCAGAAGCATACATATGCCATTATTTCTTCATTGAACACAACTAGGGTTCACGGATAAGCTTTTGTATTGGAATTCAGTTTATTATTTCTCATCAATAATAGATGGGATATCATCTGTAGGTATCACTCAAATATTTTGTGGTCTACCCAATGATTTTCAAGTTTGGATGTGGTGGATCTGGATATAGTTTTTCTGTATTATCTAATAGTGTTTTACAGTTTTCATTGGAATACTCAGTGCATGTGATCATGCACATTCTTTAACATTAACCTTACAAAATTGTCCTGAAAGTTTACTTTCAGGAGTCATAAAACCTGCTTGTCTGCCACATGCCCTGAAGATTGATTAAGAAACAAAGGATATTTGACAAGTTTATAAAAAATAATTATTGCCCATGGCAAATGAGTAAGTAGTATTTTGATTTGCACATAGCCACTTTTGAAAACATAGTTTAAATGTGAGGCATTTTAAGGCAAAGCATAAAACTCTTACAGCATGGAACACATCCAGTTAGGAATATATAGCAAGAAATAATTCTGGATTTATAAAAAAAAAATACTTGCATTTTAGGGGAAGAAAATTCCCTGAAGTTAGTTTAATCAGAGGCTCACATTGTGTTCCTCATGTTTTGGTTCAGTTTGTAGGTTCATGTATTATTTTGAGGCTGTGAAAACATTCAAAAAGAACATTGAAAAAAAAATCAAACCTTAGTAGTTGACTTGAATGATGGGATGCTTTGGACATGGAATTCTGGTAGAAGACTGGAGCCTGAGTGATTGTGTTGTATTGTCATTCAGTGGGAAGCAGAGGGTTTCAGATAAAGTATTGCTGTAAATTGCTTTGGTCAATTAGGTCATCTTACTAATAATGCTGCTTCCTGATTATTGTAGCTTCTGCAGGCAGTAGGCTTTGTTGAACAAACTGTATTTACTCTCTTTTTTCTGTGTTGCTTTCTTATGTGATCAGAAAAAGATGGCCATCAACCTCTGGAATTTGGGGGAATTAGAATAAGGTTGTTAAGACAGTTAGTTTACATTTACTCTCTCGTTATTGAATAGGTTATATTGGTAGGTTACAAATACTTGGGGTTTTGCTATTTAAGGTGTGATAAGCAATATTTAAGGTTTTGTGTTTGCACAGGGATGAGTTATACTTAGCCTGGGAAAACAGACTCTGATAAGAAAAAATCTTCATATCTTCACGACACTGTGGCTAAGCTTGAAAGCTTATGTGTTTTTTTTAATAATTCTACAGACTAATTCTACCTAACTAAACAAATGACATTAGCCTTATAGTATACAAAAAGTTGTCCTTCCTGACTGCAACTCACAAAGGTTTTTGGAAAAAAATAAAGCAGTTATTGTGTTCTGAAATAGGGTTCAGACTGCACGATATGGTAGCACGGTACTGTAAAGCAGAGTAGAACAGTAGTAAAAACACCCTTCTTTTTCCTGTGTAGTCAACAATGAAGGAAGTTGTTAATTATCAGCTATAGATTTGCTTCTCATTTTTCAAAGCTTACACTACCTGGTAACTTTGATTATAGAGTATTTTGGGCTTTACATACATTGCCTCATTAGGGAGACAATAAACCAACTTTTAATGTGTCTCAGTCTGCTATTTTCAGATGAAACTGTCATCATGGGCCTTTTTTGTTACACTTCACAGCCTGGAATGTTTTTTCCTTTAGTTTAGCATGTTTTCTTCTCCATATATATTGTAGTCTAGATATTAGCATTTGTGGCATTTCACTTAATGACTGCATACAATATGTCTTTGGGTAAAATACACAGCATATAATGCAAACTAAGCAGATATTCCACCTGAACTATATAAAAATAAGTTAATTAACACCAGAGTGGTATCTGGAAGGGCTATGAGCTATCCTGTTCTGTAGACATAGTGGGCCAGATAATGGTGTAAACATGGAGTAATGAGAATTTATCATGCTGGAGTTGAGTTTAGAACCTATTTGGATGAGCATACATAAAATAGTACAAATTAAAAGTCTAATATTTTAATGTTAAAATGTAACTTGGTTTATAACTGAAAACCAGAATAAAATATAGATACTTAGATTATTGCCTTTTGTACTGGGTCTTTACCTACAGGTAACAGTTATGGAAGAAATAAGGTAGGAGCCATGCCCTAGGAATGCCTAAAGCAGATGTCTAAAGAGGTGATTCTTTCCCTGGCACCCATTGATCTCCACTGACCAGTCTGTAGGTCTGATTAACTGAGACTTGGATATCTCATGTTAAAATAACTGAAGCTTAAATTGGATGAATTCTGTCCTTCATATCTGAATTATTATTATTATGAGGTTTAGTCTCTAGATCAGAGAAGTTAGAGCTATATGGCAAACCACTGGTTACTGCTAATGATTAATGCCATCCATATAGGATTACAAAGTACCTGGTTGTCTGCCACACCTGCTACTCTGGCAGCTTCAGCTAATTGCTTTGTTAATAAGAGTACTGTCTGAATTTAAAAGGGTGATATTTACATGGCCAGTAGTGGAGGAGGAAGGAGCAAATTTCATCGCATTTGCTAAAGGAGGGAGGGGAATTTTAGCATTATGTTACACGTCTTTCTAATGATTACTGAAAACTCCCTTTTTGCTACTACCAACCTGTCATTGCAATCAGTGAAGTTTAAATTCTTTCTGTCCCTTGAATAGCCATAGGTAGTTACGTTACTACTAAACTTTAGCTAAACTACTGCTAAACTGCTGTTAACACTTAACATAAAACTCTTCAGAGAATTTCTGAGTTTTTTATTGCTTGAGTGCTTTGTCCTTTTTTCATTTGACAACTTGTGAAGAGATGAGTATTGGTGAAGTTAGAAAAAAGTTATGTTGTCCAGGCACAAATGCATATGGCAACAGTGTGGTGACATGAAATTCAGAAGCTGGTAACTTATGAAAGGAGTGTACTGTGAGATCAAGTAACGTTACACTAGCCCATTCATACTGAATTGCTGTGGTGTGCTGTCCTGAGCTTCTTTGGCATAATGTGTTTAAAAACCTAGAGGGCAGACAGCAAGGACCCCAGCTTGACACTTCAATGGTGTAAATGCAAGCTTAAAGAAAGCTTAAGTTCCTCTGAGGTTGTAATGTACAGTCTGAATATATCCTAAATAGTTGAAGGTTTTACAGCTCGATTTTGATATCTAATTATGGATTTAGAGACTAATTTTAGGCACATGGATCTAAGAATGCATGCTGTAGTAATTCTAGTAAAATATCCCAAACTGTCTTGAACTACCTCTTGCAAATAAACCTATAGGCCATGATTCAGTGAACTACTTAAATATACTTTTGGGAAAATTTGCATACTTAATGAATAGTGTGGGATTATTTGTGTACTTAATCATCTGCTTGAACGCTTTGAACAGGAGCTCTAGCTCTTAAATTTTTACTTTTTTTTTCTTATGGTGACACTTATGAAGCAGGTATGCATCTTACAGCTAAAATCACCTCAGCTGATGCTAAATAGAGCTCCTTTTATGCATTTTATATGTAAGAACTGAATTTTATTATTAACAGACAATGGCATATACTGATTTAGATCAGAGATCAGTATCAGTTCATTTTTATTTGACACAGGTTACAGTGCTACAAAATTTAGAATACCTAGAACTGTTGGGGGAAAATGAATGGAAATATCGGAGAGCAAAATCTACCTAATGTTTAAGGTATATTACAACCTTTATCTAGTTGAAAAGAAGACATTATTAGAAGTAATTTGAATTACTGTGGAAGAAATACGTCTGTACTATATGTTCGTTAAAAGGTTATAGTTAGGTACTAGACATCTATGTGCAAAACTTTATTGATAAAATTAATTTTCTGATGCTTTTTAGTCAAAAAGTATTGTTTTCTATTTTGCACCAATGTAAGCAGTGTGAGTGAATATGGGCAGTCTGTATTAGAAACTATAGCTGAAAGAGAGACTAGAGAGACTAAATTTTCTGGGGTGGATACCTATACAGAAGTATACAAATATAAATTTTTCTAATATAACCTCTAGTTGTCAAAGAGAAATCACTTGTGCTAAAGACTCCTTTTACACCAGTAAATTGTTCTAGTACCTAGCTGTTGGCTGGTAAGGAGATAATGCAAAAAAGTATAGAAAAAAAAATCAAACCACCAAAAACCCCAAACGTTTTTTTCTCTTTCTGCATAAATAAATAAAAAATATTTCATTTAATAAATGCTGTAACTCATGAATAGAAATTTGATTAAATTATTTTGCATAGATATTAGAACATATATTTCTGAACTATTTTTTGTGGGAATTTTTGTGGGAGAGCTAAAACAAAAATACCTGGACTTTGCTACATTTACCTTTCGGTACAATTTTGGATTACTGTACCACATTTATTCTTCTGTATGTGCAATATATATATAGAAATTAAAAAATTAGTGGAATATAAATCATGGTTATTTAAGCAAGAGAATAAACATCAAAATCCTTGAACTGAAGAATTGTATTTTCTATAATATTTGCACCCAAAATGGTTTTAGGTTTAAAAGTACACATTAATAGATTGTGTAAATAAGTGTGTGCTGACCTGAAATAGATAACTTATTTTGTGGAATGAGTTAATACAGAAACTTTATTTTAATTTGGATGAAGTGAAATTTCATTAAATGTAGCATCCCTCATTTGATGTTTGAATCTTTATTATCCTTACTACTACTAGTATTGTTATTTTTTCTCTCCCCTAAAGCAAATAGGATCAACACAGTTGAGTCCTGGGCATACCAATAGATTTCAAGCACAGCAGCAAGGCAAGGACTTCTCCCTTGCATTCTAAATGTGCAAATAGTACACAAGATGCTATGTGAATACTTCTGGATTATTTTAATAGAATAAAGGCTTTTCTAGTTTCAAATGCAACATTTCTAACTGTATTCCTGAGGAAAAAGGTGGTGAACTTGTAGCAGTAGCAGACAGTTGTTTGAAAACTCTTTGTGCATGATATATGATGCAGAAAAACCTTGTTGTACTGTCATTGTCACTGACTGTGACACAATTTGCTGCTTAGGTTTTGTTTCTTAGCTTAAAGCTGCTTGAGGCTGCTAACTAGGGTACGTAGCATTGCTGGGATGTTAAGAAAGAGCTTAGAGAGAAAAATGTGCAATTTGTGTAACTTGTTGCAGAAGTTCCATCATGAGGCATTTAAATGTAGGTTGGGCTCGGTGGAAGGAAAAAAAATCTGTTTAAGAATAATTTTACCCTAACACAATGGGAATAATGTTAACAGAATGGAAACAAGATGGCCGTGTATCTTTTCCAGCTCTAATTCCTGGTAGCATATGTATTAAAAAAAAAACCAACCCCAACCAAACAACCCAAACAAAACTTGAATTTATGTTCCCATGTTGGTCTCTGCAACTATCAAAACCTTGATAATACCCAATGGAATGACTGAGAGGCCTTATATTCCAGAAGAGAGAAACTTCAGGTATTGACAATTTAAATGAAAGATGGATTATGACACTGTGTGCATGTGTAATTTAAATTGTGAGTTAGTTAGAGTACAAATGAGGTTAGAAAAGAGGTTTAGATTACTATAATAGCACATGAATTTTCCTTATTTTGACTTTAGACTAGAATTTGTAATGTTAGAAGTCCTATTCTTGGAAATAACATTCACATAAAAACTGGTGTTCATGTATTCCCTGTGTTGAAGATTTGATAAAATCCAGGTTTTGTGGCAGTATTTCCACTCAACCTATTTATTTATTCATTTTTTAATGTATGCATTTAATGGTTTTATTAGTGTATTCTTCCAGATGTACCATTGTTATAAACTTTGTGCTCTTCTAGGCAAATATATATCATTCAGGTCAGAAGCTGCATAGTAGTAATGATTACAGTGTAGACCAACAGGCAAATGTAAGTAAAATGGCAAAACAGAAATCAATTGTGCGTGTATCAACAGTTGGACTTAAAACAGGAATTTGTCAATATTTAAATTTTTCTAATAGATTAATCTCTGAGATGTACCATACAGAAGGCTTGAATAGCAGTTAACAATGTAATCATATCGTTATGTCAGTTTCTCTTTCTTTCCTTTTAAAAAGGTTCTTAAAGAAATCCTTACATTTAGACATCCCATAAATGTGAGGTGTAAAGGTTTTGTTACTACAGATGTAATGCTCTTTTTGTAATGTCCTTTCTTAAGGTTACCATGGCAGTGTAATACTAAACAGAGATAGAGTTTTACGTGATTACAAGTATAAGCAGTCAGCTGAAGCAAAAAAGATACATATTGCAAATTATAAAATGGCTTTGAGTGGGCAAAGGCTTCTTAGGAACCAAGAGGATGTTTTAAAGTTCTAACTTGTTACCTCAGTAGACTGTCAACGGTTATAATCATTGTAGTGATAGAGAAAGCTTGAAAAAAGTTACTGAAAACAGATTTCTTTAACAAAATTGTAGTACAAAGGACTGGAAATAATAACGTCAATTGTCCTAATTCCTAAAGATGAATTGCAGTGAAAAAATGCCTGAGTCACTGAATGAAACATGCAATGGTAATTTTAACTGACTTGTGCCAGTGTGCCTTTTCCTCCTAGTTTCTTTTCTTTACCCAGCTCCTTAAGTCAGACCTTAACTGTATACTGCTGCCTATGCACAGGTTGGCTTTCTTCCTTTTTTACTCTGTCCTTACACAGTTTTTTTGCTGTATGTTTCACTGAAATCTTCTTGAGGAAAAAGTTATCCAGTGCCCTAGGAAAGCATGTTTTCCTCAGGTTAAGTGCCATATTTGAGTCATGAAGGCTCATTTTATTCCAGGTTAAACCATTAAGTGGAAATAAACAACAATACGTTTCACCTCAAAACAAGATCTTAATGTATACTTCACAGAAAGTAGTGTAGGAAATAAATTAGGAAGGAGGTGAATGGTTTTGCTGAAAATGTAGGTTTTAGATGCTTTAAGGATTGCTAGTTGGAGAAGCCTGAAGAATATAGTCACAGAAGGAGAAATTCTGCTGCTGCATCTTAGTTCAGATGCATACTAAAAACGTACTCCTGCCACCTCCAGTCCAGGAGGATTTATGAACCTGACATTTTAAATAAATTTTGTTCATCAGGTTAAGTAATGTAGGAAATTATTATATCAAAAAGTTTATTTCTGTTACAAGTGGGCATTCACATGAATTTACTATTATAATAATACATAGGTTTTAAAGTTGCATGTATATTCATAGCTTCTGAGGTTCTTCCAGCAGTTATAATCTGAGTAAAGAAAGAACTAATGTTAGTTTTAATATTCACTTTTTGTTGTTGTTGTTGAAGTAGAATGTTTCATGTTTTTCGCTGCAGGTCTGCAGATTACTTAGACCTCTTGATTTTGGGAATAGCAGTTGTATTTAAAAGCAGTTGATTATAATGTAACCTTTTCTTCCCAAGAATGCCAAAGTAATTCTGTTGTATTTTTCTATCACCTGTCTTATTTAAGGTCTTGTTTGCATAGTTATTTTTACTGTGCCGCTGCCTGAGGACTCTGCTCACAGACCAGGATCCCATTGTATTAGGCAGATTTCAACATACAAAAAAATCTTGGCTTAAGGAGTTTGAAAAAAATTCCTTTTATTATTCTAATTGTCAGACGGGAAAGGTCTGATGAACTGATTTTGGACTCAGGTATCTCTTTCTTTTCTTTTTATTATATCTGCTATTTTATTTCCAGTCTTTTGGTCCTCTTTCCTTCATTACTTCTGAAGCGCATGGGGGATGTGTTCCTCCCTTCCTCATCTCCCAATAAGGGCCCTGGGTGTCCTAAAGGTGTGTGAATCATGGCTAACCAGAGCAAGGTGCTGGGGGGGCAGGCGGAGGAGAAAAGGGAAATGGAAGATATCATGGAAGTTTTGGAGGTACTCATTTTCTATTTCAGTAATGTGACACACAGTGTCCAAAAGTACATACCTAGAAAATATTACTGTTTGATTAGAATCAACATTTTGAATGTGAATAGTAAAAAAATAGAGTAATTTTAAATATTATTTCAAGCTGGGAGTCGCAGCTTTTACCTAACCTTTATGGCTATCGGAGGCCAATATCTGCTGGACTTTTTAGGGTTTCTGCTCATTTTTCATGATAGGCAAAGCTTGAAAATGGAGATCTTGACAAAGTGGTTCCTTTTATGAGAGAAATATAAGAGTTTATTCTGTCTTTCCTTCTCAGAACTCTTCCAGTATTTATACAGTCTCCATTTAAAAAAAAAATAAAAAAATCTTTATTCATGTGAAGAAATTCTGTGAGAAAAATCACCAGTATCAGTGTTATCTGGCAGGTCTCTACTCTGCAATTCTCAAGCAAGTCCTGTTTTGAATTGGCAGTATCAGAATAGATGACGTTATCTTTGTATGGTTTTGAAAAAAGAAAACAAAAAATGTCATCAATGTGAAGGTGAACTTCAGTTGTGATGCCTGTAGGAGGAGTTTTCATGCCACTTTATCTTTGTTCAGCAGCTTAGATTGTGCAAGAACTGTCTGAAGACAAATTTGTCTGGCATAAGAGTGTAACAAATAGGTATCTCATAATTTTATTTCTTGTTTGGTTGGGTTTTGTTTGGTGGTTTGTTTTGTTTTTGGATTTTTTTCCCAACCAAACAGTGTGGCTTTCTTCTGTACTGACACACAATAATTTTTTTTTTTTTTTCCTGCTGAGATTCATAAATTTTACTTTTCAGGAAAAGCCTTGGTAGCTGTAGAAATAAGCCTCACCTTTGTGATTTTTCAAAATCACAAAGTGGTGGGTGGGGTTTTGTTTTTGGTTTTTTTTTTGTTTTTTTTTGCATTTGGTCCCATGATATTCTAAGTCTACCCACCAGTGGAACTAGCTGCTGTTAGTATGTGGCATGTCAAATTTATTCTTCATTGAAAGTAACATTCCTTAAAATACATTTTGTGGAGATTTTACATAAAGAGAGTCTTTATATCCTTATTTCACAGTTACCTGAATAGCTTAAAAAAATTACTTAATTTATATATTTAACTTCCTTTGGTAAGAAACTTTGGATGATGTGGTCCTGTTAGCTTCTCTTCCTAGTTCAGGAAACACAGATGCCTTTACAGCAGGCTGTGGTCTTTCAGTTACTTTCAGTATACATTTTTAAAGTGAGTAACATGGACTATTGAGCAACTCCCAGTTAAATGTCAACAGGACAGATGGAAAATGAAGGGGCACAGAACACTGCTAGGAAGTCAGTTTGGCATTCTGTGAAGTCAATTTACGTACTTCCTGAAAGAGTTTTTGTTTCATTGTAGTCTCTTGCTCTCTGACACCCATTCTACTCTTCATCCTTAATTTTGTGAAGGTTTGTATAGCTATGTCTGATTGCATGGATGTCTTGCTTTGCAGCATCTTTGTTGATTCATTGCTTAGCACTTTACAAAGATGAACTGAAAGGGAAGGGTGGAGCTGCAGGTGCAGGAGAACCTTATTCTGATTCTAATGTCCTTGTATAACTTTGCTTGTGACAGCATTGTTACCTTTCCAGTGGAAAGGTCTTGTCTCCCCAAAAGTTTGTGAGTGCTTTTTGATTAGGAACATGAAATATTACCATAAATCACCTTGAGATTAAAAAAGGGACCTACTTTAATTTAGTTCTGATGATAAATATGTCTTGGGAAAATTGATGAAGTCACTGCTTCAACTGGATTTTGTCTTTGATTGGATGGAGTAGGCAGAGTGATATAGAAAAAAAATATACTTTATAGCCTAAATGCTTATATGTATCAGATCTTCTTTTATATCTGTGTAGTTGTATTTGTCTTTCATCTTTTATTCATATCTCTTATACAAGTGGATATAAACATTTGTTGATTGCCATATCAAAAGACAGAAGTAACATCATAACAGTCTGGATGATACGCACAGTAAGACTTTATGATACTCAAAAATTTGCAAGAATTATGCTCTTGATATTTCACTGCTTGAGCCTGGATATGGTATGTGAGATCACTAGCGACTTATAAAACACAAAAGGGTTTGGTTTAGGAAGATTTTAGTTGAAGCCTTTCATGCTTTCCCCTCTTGACAGTGATTATAATGAAGATAATGAAGTGGCTGACAATAGACTTTTGAAGAATGAAATACGATAAGAAAGGAGCTGCACAATAGATACAAAAATGGTAGCTCAACTCAGTAGTATGTGGATAACCAAAAGAATAATTCAGAGAGACAGATGATTTCTTGGAATTCCAAAGTCCTGAGATATCTTTCTTAACAGTTACATGACAGAACTCTGTTCTATATATTTGAACTAAAAGCAAAACTATAGGTTTAAATCTCAGTAGGTCAGCTCTTTTTATCCTTTAAGAATAGAGAGGAACTATTGCAATGTGATTTCCTGGGTAAGGCACTGCAGAATTAAGGGCTAGAATCATTGAACTTCCTGATTTCTGTGATCTGGAAGTTGTCAAGGTTAACCAACTGGGTTTATTTACATTGTTTATGGAGGAGGAAGTGTAAATTATCTACTGGGGCTAGGAGTCAGCTGAGACAAGGTGTGCAACAGATGCATCTCAAGGTTGTGTTTTTTTTTGGACTGTGAGAATTGTTTTAATATACTTAGATGAAAAAATATTCGAATAGGTCAGCCCTTAACATAAGTATGTGCTAGGACCATCAAAGTTATTTCTTGAATGCATACAAATGAAAAATGTGGATAGAGAAAATGGTAAATCATATTTTTACTTTTACGAGTGAAGGAAGAAGAATTTTTCCTCTATTCAAGACAGTGTTTCAAACCAAAAAGATTTGGTTCCTTTTTCTCCACTTAGTCATCCTGCAAAAAACCCAAAACCACAGGCAGGCGATGTATATGGAATGATGATTGCAGCTCCAATGAATTAGGATTGTGCAAATTCATTGACAGTTCTAGGATTGCGCAAATTCATTGACAGTTCTAGGATTGCAGACATGTCAGGGCATATCTTGATGTTGTATAGGTAAAGGCATGGTTTTTCTTCCCCTCTTCCCACTCCATATATTATTTTGCTCCTGACATAGTTAATTAACCAATAATTCTGACTAAAGGAACTGTGGAATACTTCAGGCTTTTCTTCCCTAGGATCTTCCGTTGCTTCATATGTTATGTTCAGTGGTTAACCTTTTTATCCAGTGAGCTGCCTATTAAAAATCTCTATTTTGCAAGGGCCTACAGGCAGATATTTCATAACTTGTAAGGGAAAGCTCTCAGTGGTACAAGCAAGACAGGGTGACAACTTGCTACAGGACAGTAGTGTTGTGAGAAAACTCTGGGCTGGTGCACAGCTGGAAAATACAGTACTATTTCAGAATTGGACAGTAATAATGCTGGCCCCAGAAATCACTCCTTGCTTGATTCTTCCCCAAATCAGGGGTTTAGATTAAAATCCTGTTACCAGTCATGTGTTGTAGCCCTAGCTAAAGCTGCACAAATCAAGAACAACTGGGCAAGGAGCACCTGCTTGTTCTGTGATTGAGAGCTTTGTGTTTCCTTTAACCTGGTATTTTACTAACAAACATTCTTTTTGTTGCCCATAAAAGGAACAACTTCTGACTCCAGAAGACAGGTACTTCATTACCATGCACACAAATAAGGGAGAGAAGAGTCACACTTGGAAGGGAATAACATGAGTTTATTTGCAAATGGAATCCTGGTCATATGGTGCTCCTTTTAGCAAATTGTAAGCAGGAATGAAAAGTCAGGATTCTGGAGGCTGCTGATGAATTTATCGTGACACCACCTATTTCTTCTCAAGACTCTTTGAGTCAGTTATAGATATGTTGGCAATTGTCTTGCATCCAGCTTTTGTCTCAAATGCCAGCATTGTCTTGCCTACCAGCCTGGTCCCGTTCGAGCACATTTCTATATGGCATTGTTATTTAAAGTGATGTGTATCATCTTTGCTGAAAGCCACGAAATCAAGAGGCTCCCCTGCATGTCACTTCCTCCTCTTTTATTGCCAGTAGTACCAGCTAGAAAACTTTTTTAAAAAAATATAATTTTTAACCCAATAATTAAGATATACAGAGCTGGTTCCACATTTATTGAGAAACAGACACAGGTTTCCCCCTCCCCTGCAATTTACATCTCGGGTAATAGTTTGTCCTGGTACTTGAAATTTTTTCATACGTGCAAAAAGCTACAACTGTAAGTTCCTGTTTAGTTTCTGGCAGAACAAATTGTGTATAATATTTGTTTCCTTTGGAAACTATGCTATCTAGGGAAATATCTCATCCTTTTAAATTGACTTTAAGTAACTGAATTGACCTTAAATGTGGAAATATAGATACATTCTTGCAAGAACTAAAAGCTCAGAGAAAATACAGTTGCATATTTTGCCATACCTTAAATATTTCTGGTTAGAATTTAGATCAGTAATGTTTTCAGTCAATTTTTATTTAAAAAATTTGATAATGCATTTTTAAAATAATTTTCAAAGACATTTTCAAAATTTGTGGTGTATATAAAAAAACACAACAGAAGTATGCAAGGATTATTTTCTTTCACTAGTGGTAACAGGTCTCATTGAGTTTATGGAGAGGAAAATTAGCCTGTTTGGTCAAATATACTTCTTGATTATCTATCAGATATGAAAGGGAGTTCTATAATGTTCTCTGAAAGCTTGCAAAATTAGGCTTTGTCAGAAGGGAAGGTGAATTTCAAAAGCAATAATTTGCTTTCAGTGGCAACCTGGATTAGTTAGGCTATGAACTGACTTTGAATTCCTGGTGGCATAAAAGGAAGTGAATCCTGCTTCCAGCTGTTATTCTGTAGCAATTTTAAGGTACAGACTGTTCTGAGGAAATGACTCACTGACTGCAACATGTAGAAATATGGCTTCTATCATAGGTCAGATGTTAAACATGTGAAACTGTCATATCTAGGTCAAATATTGTACAGCTGTAAAAGAGCAGGTATGTCGTGATCGGCAAAATTAGGTATGTAAGTGGTTGCACAGTTTCATGGCACACCATCCATATAGTAGCTCAGTAATCATGACTGGAAGTAACAAACAAGTACATGAGAGGAACAAGGTTTGCATCAGAAAGCATTTTGGTGATTAAAGAGCAAATACTAGGAATTAATTACAATTTAGAAAAGTTCCAGTCCTATTCTCATTAAAACCAATGGAAGCTGACAGGCAGCAAGATTATGCTCGTAGTGCCTTTGAAGGATCTTAGTTTTAGTGCTGTCATTTAAATTCTTCACTTTGCCTCAGAACATGTACAGCAAAAGCACCACAAAGAGCAGACAAACGTCAGATCACCAGAATGGCTCAGTGATGACACAGTAGGGTCACCTTATCATAGAGGAATGAATATGTTCTGTCTTTTCTGAACTGATTGACTGGACTTCTGGTTACGATGGTGTATGTGGTTTAGACACCTGTTCACTAGGAGCAGGGCTAAACCCACCAACTAATTTCATAGCTGCTTGTGCACGTTCACTGCTGAGTTCCAAAGGTACAAGCATAAGCTTGATGATGGCTGCTCTCAGTTCAGGAGTGGATGTTGTAATAAATGGTAAAAACTTACAGAGGTTGTGGTATAGTTAAATTTTCAATATGGCAAAGCAATTTGGAGAGTCTGCCTAAATTCTCTGTATGCTTTTT
The DNA here is from genome assembly GCA_017639485.1 of Pluvialis apricaria. Lineage (NCBI taxonomy): Eukaryota > Metazoa > Chordata > Aves > Charadriiformes > Charadriidae > Pluvialis > Pluvialis apricaria. The sequence continues at coordinate 12,595,389 of CM030018.1, forward strand.
ACTAGCTCTGGAGTGAAATTTTTTGGAGGCCAGGACTGACCCATCAGAATATACATTCAAAGTAGCCAATAAGCAATCCCTTTATTATTTATAGCGCAATTGTTCATAAGTGTACTTAAGAAACGGGATGATCTATTTTCTACATGTTCCTTAAAGGGATTCCATTTTAGCTTCAATTGTAATTTTTACCTTTTTCAGTAGAATTTATTGACACAATGCCTAGCACAAGCCCTAGATTTTGCATCATCCTTTTGTCTGCAAGCATATTCACCAGCCACTTAATTTGTCATAGCCCTGGAGGTATCAAAACTAATGAGCTTTGTTTGAATAGACTTTTTCCAGTTCATCTAGCACACTTTGGGGTAATCATTCAGTTTCTGTTTGCTTCTGATGTGAAGCATTGTGGGAAATATAAGAAAATAATGGTTAAAAAAAAAAAGCAGTATAAATTGTTAACAGCCACATTCTCTGAAAAGCCCCAAAGATGTTATATTTTTAATTTCACTATTTATTGAAGTATTCTGAGTACCTTAAGTACAATCATTACAAGATAATATCAAAGGGGAATCTGATAAAATGCTATTTTTCAATTAGCTCTGAGTTTAATACTTTGCTTTTTTAAGTATTTCACAGCTAACAAATCTTTAAACAATCTAACCTTTCAGGATTTGGAAGTGGACGAGATAATAACTATGAATACATAATATTGCAGCAGTGGTAAGGGTTTAAAAATCTATTACTGGGACTACATACAGGAATACCTTTTATTGGTCAGACAATTGCATTTTCATTTTTATAAAGCATTTCCCTATACTTGGTATTATACCATAGAGATACAAAAAAATGGAACACAGAGGTGTGCACTGCATAAGTAATTTCTGAAAGGGTCAGATACTCTGTGCGACATATGCTTTTAATCTCAAATTCCTAGGAAGATCTGTCCTTCTTGCCAATTAGGACAACATTTCTGGTTTATGTTATTTTTACCTTATATGCTCTAGAAGAATATATCTTTAACTTATAGGAAGTTATTATAGAATAAGGGATTTCAAATTTTTTAAGTTAGTGCAATGAGGATAGATTCCCTAAAACTTTTGGTTAGTTTCTTCTTCTGAAAAAAAACCGAAACCAAAACCAAAAAAACCCCACAACAACAAAACCCCATCAAAAAAACCTGGTAGGCAAGGATCTAAATTTGATTGCTAAGTAGCTCAGTGACTCATTATTTTTCAGCAAGATATAATAAGCAACTGAAACTGTGTTGTAACTTTGCATTGGTAAAGCATAACACTTCTAAATAGCCCATTACAATCTAAAACGGGTTGTTTCATATGAACAGTCCCAGGGTCTCTTAGTATATTTTCACATTTCTCATTATAAGTTAATTTGATGAAAAGCTTTTTCGGTAAAGCAGAGTGAGGAAGAGGGGGAAAGGAGGTGGAGGAAGAGACAGAAGGGCAAGAGAGGAGGGAAAGGGCAGGAGTTACTTGCTTTTTAAAACAATTACAATCTCCTTTGGAATTTTTTTGTAACACATTGTCATGTTAAGATGACTTGGAAAAAAAAATAGCAAGATAAAGGATAAAGTTAGCAGTTAGCTGAAACTCAGCCTACCTAAAATTGAAGTACATAGAAACCGTGGCAAAGGTTGTATCTTTCTTTATTAACTGATATTGATACAGCACAGTGCAGTGCCCTACAGGGACACTCATGCTACCTTTGAATAAGACACCCTGAGTATCAGAAGCAATGTTAGGTTCATCACCAACTCATGTTCCTGAGGTTTATTTTATATCTCAGTTGGTCTAATTGGTATAGGTGGAGTTTATACTGGGACAAATACAATATTTCTGTACCCATATTAGGTCTTCTGGCTTTGTAGCTCTTCCTAGCTGTACTATGCTGTGTAGACATGCACTTAGTGACACAAATCAGTTTGCAATCCAGGGCTTCTGTGGGTTCCATGTGTGATATTGAGTACTTAGATGGCATTGACAAGCAGTGTTTGTCTTCTCAGAGATAGAGCTATAACTTCTGCTTGTTGCCTTCACTGGCTTGTTCAGACTTTCATCACTTTTGAATTGGATTGCTGCTGTGAAATCTCTGCTCTTGGAGGTCACTGGAAAGGCAGTTCAGAATACAGAATGCAGAATATCTTATGTGGATTGATAAACAAGGTTCAATAAGTACAGTAGTTCACACAGTTAAGAAAAAAGTGTTTTTGATTTATACTTTACGTTATGGCTTTGTTCTTATGTATTGCAGAGTTAAGATTTGCTAAAGAGCAGTCTCTTGATTTGTATACCTGGGGACAGGGAAGGGGTCACTTTCAAATAAGAAACATGCCCAGAATAACTTGTATTACAATTGAGACATCTTATATGAGGGTGCAGCACCTCTGGCTTCTTATCCTATGGGAAGGCACTACCCCTTTCCCTTCCTAACTATTGCTTAAATGTTTAGGACCGAGATGTGATTTTAAATCACTGTCTATTTGATGCAGCTTAATTGAACCCTTTGTGCTAAACAGTGACCTACTCTCAAATCTCAGTCACAGAAATAAGTGCTTAGGGGGACTGCATTCAGAAAGGATGTCCAGGAAAAAAATTTGTCTGAAAGTTCTTCCTGAAATGTTTTGTCTGAGGAAAGCCAGATGCTAAATCAAACTCAAAAGAAATCTAAGAAAGAATTGTTTTCATAAGGCAAATTCTGTACTATCTATTTTCAGGACTATGCTTTTTTTATGTTTTCTTTCCTCCCACAAACTACTCTTCATTCGTTTCTTTATATTTTTTATTTTACTTGTTTACATTTATTTATTTAGTGTCTCTCTACTGTGTCTGGTATACTCTCAAGGGTAAATTCATTCAGGTAACCTCAGCGTCATATCCATGTGGGTTTTACTATTATAAAGTATTTATGTAATTTCTTGGGATTAAACTGGTGATTTACAGGTTGGATTATTGTAAAGTAGAACTCAAAGTACAGGGTTATGAAACATGTGTCTTGAAAAAACATCTATGTTATAGTTATAAATAATAAAATAGTAGTTTCATGAGAAAGGGTTCTAAAATATTAAATGATGCTGTCTATTCTTTATCATGACATATATTTAATGCACTCTTTATTGTCTCTACCACTTTAAAAAAAATGCTTATTTCAAACATTTAATTACAGTGCCTTACAAGACCAGTTTCTTCTTGTAATTGGAGTAGATCTGGACTCTTTCTTTAACTTCCAGTGTTATGCAAAGGTTTATGCAAAGTTTTTGGGACCCCTTACTGTGTTGTTGAAGGTTCCAGACAGATTTCTGTTACTTCTTTAGAAGTTCGGCATAGAAAGAATGTTAAAGGTGCCACGTTTTATAGGTTGCTTGATTTGTAGAATATGTTATTGGGGTTCAGTGCTAGGCAGATACTTTAATATATTGTAAGAAACAGCACATTTCTTTCCAAACCATACAACTGAAATAACAGCAGCCTTCATCCCAAACAGATGGACATGTCTCTGCTGAGAACTCGGGGATCTGAGAGGGACACTCTGGGTGTAATGCTGTTGCTTTATGAAGTGTGGAGGATTATGGGAGAGTGGCTGACATCCAAGGAAGCAGTAGAAATATAGGAATAAAAAAGCCAAAGGATGGGATAGAATTTGACTCTGAGAGATGCTTGACAAACATTTCTGAGCTGTGTAACAGGAAGGAGCTTGGAACCAGGAATAAAAACTTCTGTGTTACTTGTAAATAAACATAACTGTAGCAGAGTAAGTCTGTTATCAGATTGTGCTTCTAAGAGAAACAAACCTGCCTGAACTTTAGCTAATCACTGAAGGAAAAAAAATAAAATCACATTTAGAGAAGAAATATATACTCTCTGTATTCAGGGACTGCCAGGCAGTATTGGGTTACACAAAGGTTTTATTCCTCAGGATTGCATGATGACTGAGTTAAGTATACACATGTAATCTCAGGCTTTCAAGGCTTCACCATCTTTGTCAGATACTTGCTCCACGCTTCTTCCTCCTTTGTTGGATATAACTTGTGGCATTTAGTCTTTTTGAGTTTATTATGGCAATAGTTTGATTTTTATAGCAGTAGGTGTAGATAATATTTTTGATACACTTGTGGAAACCTAAATATGGGTATATCTGAGGGGTTTTTTGCACTCTGAAGTAGCTCACACTCATAAGTATTACTGTACTGTTGTGTTTGAATAAGCTGTTGAGTCCAACAAACAAATTTGGTCAAATTGACTACCTGTCAACTTATGTTAGAAATTTGGAATATCTATTTTGGCATATCTGGAACAAGGTTACTAAAAAATGCTAGTAAAAGCACCAAACTCTTTATGATTAGACACTTGGTTTCCAGCGGTAACAAAAACGTACCAGAAAAAGTCCCTGAAACGAACAAATTAAAGGCTGCAGTTAACCTTATGACTTTGCCTTTGCTTGAATTACTACTTTGGATTAACAGTCATTGCAATGACAGAAGGTGTTAGCGCAGACAAGCTTAAATATTTTTGATGATGTGTTGTTTAAAGCTCTTTGTGAGCCCAATGTACTTCAACATTTCTCTTTTTTGCCAAAAAATAGGTTTTTATAGCAGCACCCTAGAATGTTTGTTTTCTAATACTGAAAGGTTCTGCCTCAATCAAATTTTAATTTTGCTGTAATATAGTTGTTCAGTGAAGAAATTTATACAGCTGTAAGTAGGCAATTACTTTACTTTTAAAATATGTAAGATTTTACAGACTTTTAATTAAGGTTTTCTAATTAGTACATTGAAAGAATTCCAGTTTTTTAAATAAAAAATTATATATTTTTAATTATGCAGGTGATTTGTTTTCCGCATGAATAATGCCAGTGAAATCAGTGGGGCTACTGTGAGGTAATCCAAATATAGGCTGCTTATACCTGTTTCCTGCTTTGAAGCTTTGCATGCTTTAATGTGTCAGGAGGAGGCAAAGCATTGAACTCATGTAGAGGTAGAGCCCCGTGCGCTGACGGCACGTATTTTTACAAGTTTGGGCCTACAATGGCGTAATACTTGCTAGACCAGTTTTTGCTGAATGTAAAGATGTAATGCAACATCAGTCAATTCTTTAGAGCAGTCTGCTTGGAAGACTGTTGGTACACACCATTTGTGGAATGTATTCAGTGGAGAGCTGCAGCCAAATAATGGCTGAAGGGTAGTATTTATTTGTTTATTTTAAAATGAACCCACTGTGAGAGAGACATGCTAGTTTGACGTTGCATTTGAATTAAATGCTATAAAACTGACACATATTATAGCAGCGTTGTTTAGCTGACAAGAATCTATGGAATATAATGGACACTGACTCATGTTGGCAGGAATCAGCTTTAGGGAATTCTGCTTCACCAAATAGATATCTTTACTTCTGATACTTGACAGTATAGCCATTCAAAGGAGTCGAAGATGAGAAATATGAAAAGGGAGGGATACTTTAGCAGAACTACCTTCAGCTGGAAATGAAATCAGATATTAATTCTTGGAGAAACATAAAATTCAAAACCTCTGAAAGAGGAAAAATACAAATGTATTTTTTATGAAGACTTTTGCTAAAACCTTGGAGGTCTTCCTTCATTCTAACATCCAAAGGTGAATATGAAATTTGTTGCTAGAAAATTATGTGTCATTGTGGAACTCATATAAGATGCACTCAACAGTTAAATGGAATTTTTATCTGTAATCTTACAGAAGATTTATATAAATTACCTTATAAAAACATGGTAATGGAATGAGTACCAAAAACTAATAGCAGAATTGTCAGAAGACACGAGGAAGCTTGAATAGAATGTGAGATGCGTTCTGAGTTTTGATTATTGTACATGTGTTTTAAAAAGTTCAAACATGCATGGCTGCATGTATTGTGTAATTTCTGATGCTAGAGGAAATATGGACCAGTGGATTACTTCCTCCTTGAGTATTTGATGCAAACATATAGTATAAGCAGTTTAGAGTTACAGAAAGTCTGTCAGCCTTTGTTTTACTTCTGTAACACGTTAAGATATATTTGTTCTCATATCTCACGTATAGAATATCTCATATTCAGGAAAGGTTAGCTTAGTAACAGTAATTCATGAGAATGAGTGTGGAGGTTTCTGATAAAATAAAGGTGTGACATAGTTGACTTAGAACAGGTTATGGACAGTTATTTTCTGTTCTGCTAGCTACAAGAAATAACTGTATGTTCTGTGTTACACTGACTTTTGATTCCATGTCAGTTTGACACAGAGTTTTGCTATTCTCTACTAAGTTTGCCATTTAAGCAGTGGCTTCCAGCATTTTGTTTAGTTTTCTATGAAGAAATTACCTTGCTCTCCCTATGCAGTTTTGCAGCGGACATTAGCAAGAGCAACAAAATAGTTTCTCTGGATCTTGTAGTAGAACTATTGATTGTACTTATACTGCTTGTGGGTGTTTCATTAAAACAATTACAGATGGGTTTCTCTGATTGGTTTCTCACTTGGGGTCTGCTGTGAACATTGAACCTCGGAAGTGACATCATTCCCGATTTCTGTCTCTGTTTCTGGTGATCTATGCAGAATGGTTCTTCAGTGGAGTGGGTTTGGTTTCTTGCTGCTGGAACATCTTCTTTTGCCTATACGTTCCAGAGGAACATCACTGATTTGAAGAGGGGATAAGTACTGTTTGGATAACTGTCTCTCCTCATATATCTTTCCATATTTATCTATGTAATAGCCAGAGTTAGAATTGCCACATGTTTGATAGCTAGTTACCTCAGGAATTTAGTATGAACATGTATTCTTTAATAGAGAACTCCCCCCCGCCCCCCCCTCAGGTTCATTGACTTGATTTCTTTAGTGTATTTTCTTTGCAAGTATGGATCCTGGACACGTTATCCACTGGAAAAGCAATGGAGCAGCTGCCCCCCAGGCTGGAACATAGTTATGTTCCAGCAGTACTGATATTCATATTAAGCACTGTGACTAGCATGTAGGGTCAAATCCTGTTTATGGTTGGGGTCAGATCATGGTTGTTGTTGTGGTCCAGGAGCCGTTTGCTGCTTTCTTGTTCACACTGACTTGGAAGGAAAGGGAATCTGTACATCCTTGTTGGAACTAGTGGGCAAAAATGGGTTGTTTGATTATTTTTTTTTTATGCTATTTGAACTTAATCTGTAAGAATATAAGGTCTTGTTTCTATTGAGTTATGTTAAACTACACTGATGGCTGTATATTTTTTGATTATGGATATTCAAATTAAGTCAAAGGTGCTTGTAGCCTTTGTACAGCCTTGGATGGCCATATCTTTTAAATAAAGCAACTGTTTTGGCAAAGCTTGAGTAGAAAGTTAAAATGTGTTTGAAATTGGTCTCCTCATCTATTGCATGAGGGAGTTCCAAGATGGATAAATGCAGATGAAGTGATTAGGAGCACAACATTTTAGAGAACTTGATAGTTTCACCTTGATTATCCTGCTGTAATGCCAGTTTTCAGACAGCCATCACACTTGAACTTGGTTTCTAATACTCAGTTGAACAGTGGCTGAGGGATATTAGCCAGCCAAGTGCTACTCACATGGTGGTATTTTGTAATATTTATGGTTGGGGTAAGGTAAGCTATAATCTAGGAGGGTGACATTAACTTGTTAACAAGGATACTAGTCAGTTGATGCCAGCACCTTCATTAATGGTGCGGGAGCATGGTAATTACAAGAATGGAAGTTTTTGCTTTAATGCCCAGCTTTCAGGTTCTGGAGACCCGCATGGATGGCTGTTTTCAAGATGCTTGGTTAACAGCACATTGTGTTATTTGTGGCTTCTGACTTGTATTTAAATATATACCTGCTCTATATACCCGTGTGTGTATATATATATATATATATTTTTTTACCACCTATCCTGTGTTGAATGAACGCTTTTCCCCCCACTTTTCTTTGTTATGTCATTCTGTTCATATGTTTTCATAGGGGAGTTTAAAATGAGCTTCCTGACACATGTATTCTTTAGCTAATTCTGAACATGACATAAAAAGGAATCTTTTTCTGCTACAGTAAATATTTTTGTAATACAGCATGCTTATTTAATGTAAGTAGGTTTCTGAGATACTGTGCAAAATGGGACCCAATTTTATTAGAGTAGCCTAAAGAACTGAATAAATCCTTTAAGCCAATTGTATAAAAATGCAAATTTAAGTCAAGCAATTAAAAACAGATAGAAATTAGAGATTTGGATTTTGCAGAGCAAGCTTTCCACAGCCACTGCCAGATTACTATGCAATTTATCTGGATTCTGTCAGCGATAGTCAGACTAGATTTTGATAAAGAGCAGCAAATCTGTCCCTCCATAGCTCCTATGACTTGCCGCAAATTTCATTCAAGTTGAAGCGTCTGTACAATCCCTTGAATAATTTGGAGTTAATCATTTGTACTTCACAGCCTCTGATAGGCCTTAGACTTGGGGGGTGGGAACAGATTTGGCTTTTTAATCGCCTTGTATATTGTACAGCGTGAGATAAATGACATAGACTGTCTGAAATCTACATTCTTGCTTCTGATGCAAAACTGTAATTAATTTTGTGCAGTGTTTCAGAATTGATCGTGGTCACTTGAATTTCTAATTTTTCATTCACTTCAAAGACCTTTTTTTTAAAAAGAATGTGCTTAGAGTGTGTGAATGCTCTCTGATGCTAGTGTACTAAATGACTATTTTACGCCTCTTTTTCAATAAGGTGAAACAGAGGTCAAGGCATGTGGCTCGTGTTTATCTCTGTCCCAGCCTGCTTCAGAATGTATTTTCTGACTTATAGGAAATACAATCAAACTTATGAAATTACATCTAAATACTTAGACGGCAGAGTGTTCACTTCTGTGCCTTGTGGAAATCCAAAAGGCTTCTTTCAGAAATCCTTTTCAGTATAAAACAATTAAGCACAATTTAGGCAATAATTACCCTAATTAACTACACTATAATGTTTGTATTCAAGATTATAGAAACATTGTATCTGTTCTCTACTGCAATAATAACAAGTCTTCCTAATTTCTCTGTATTGATAGTACTTGTATGTGCTTCTTTGTTTGGTATATTTCACTGTAAAAATATTTGTCAGTGAAAGATTGAACAATATGAATGAATTTGATTATGCCATTGTCAAAAACCCCATGCATCACAATTTCTTGTTTTTAATCACTACTGTAAACCTCACAGCCTGAGGGCATAGTTTTAATTTGGGTGCCTTACTAATGAAAAGAAAAAAATAATTGTTTTGCCTGGATTTAATAATAAGCAATAAAATCAGCCAACCAGATTTTACCTCTGCATTCAATCTCTTTTTTATTATAAAACATTTTTGTCCTTTTTTTAGATTACAGGCGTAGATACCGAACATTTTACTAATAAATATTTCAGTTTGCTTATGAAGGCTAATGCTGTCATCTGAATATGGAATTATATTTCTTTCATGCTTCATTATCATTTCATGGTAGTAATGACAGTGAGGCGATGGAATATTTACAGGCTTTTCAGAAGACATTTATCCAATACATTTCCCTGAAGGGCACCTAGGCTTAAAGATACATTATCCTTTTATAAAACACTGCCCAGAATCCCAATTTCTGAATCAACCAATCAGAACTTGTTTTGCAGCAGTTACTGCTAAAACCCTCAAGCCAGTCTCATATTAATCCTGAGAATCTTGGGGGGGGTGTGGGTATGTGTCTGTGTGTGTGTGAATGGTGGGCTGGGGAGGGGGAAAGAGGTAGCATTTGCTCCTGAATCATCAGGCTTGGTGCTTTAAGTAAAATATGTTATTTCTTCTGTATTGATACAGTTTTTCAAACCTGTACTTACAACACTTGGTTGAAACTGGGTAGACTGCAGTAGTAAAGGCTGGTTGTTCAAGTTTGGATGTATTTTTTATTTAAAATTTGTTAGACTTTTGCATTAACTTACCATAACCTTGTCTGTTGTGTGTCTGTTAAATGAGCAGATTCCTCAGATCTCTGTTGCTGTACATAAATACATTGCACGAATTCATCTTATTCTAAAAGTATTCAGGCGTTCAATCTGTTGCTCAGTAGCTGGGTTCTCTCGCAAAGAGCCTTGTTTTCTTTGTGTAAGGCTTATTATTTTTAAATAAGAAAGCAAAAGTTTTACACTGCTATAATATCTTTCATCCAAAGGACTCGTAAGAGGCAGTATGTTGCAGTGATTAGTATTTTGGAATAGCTATGGAATTTTTGCATTTTGCTTCTGCTGCTGGCCTGCTATACTGGTATGTGTCTACACAACATTAGGCAGAGCAATACAGAGATTTCTTTTTAGATTCCAAAAGAAATCTAGCTGAGATACCACAGAGCTCTGTGGTAGGAGCTAATTTACTCTGTGCCCTTTGTTAAAGCTAAGTTGAGGATCTCTGTTGTATGGCAACAAGTAATTTAGACATAACATGCACACCATTGAAATTAATATAGTGGAAAGATCCCTGTACTGGCAGTCCCTGGGTACTCAACATACTGTAAGGTGGCAAAAGGTGCTTATTTTTTTCTAGTGAAAGCTATATAACAGATCTTGCTTAGAAAAAAATTCCCTGTAATAACAATACTGAATTATGTCATCTGAGAGATACACATCCTAAAGTGCATACAGCTTGCACTATCTTCCTGAAAGGGTTGATTATATAAATTTCTCTGTCTAGGAGTTCTAACTTACAGCTTCAGAATACTGAGGTCTTTCAAAGTTTATGCAATATTTGCCACTAAAACTATTGGCATATACCATCTGTTACCACGTACACATATCCAAGGTACTGCATTTTATCCTCAGAAGGGTTGTAGACAGTGTGCATGTCTGCCAAAAAAGTTAAGTGGCTCTGGTGAAGTAGTTTGCGGTTATGTTGATGCTCTTTGGCAGCCAATCTCAGTGCTTCTGGTAGTCCTGTAAGCAGGCGCTTTTGCTCCTTTCCTGTCTCTCCTAAAATGTAAGTTTTAAAATTCACATGAACAAGTCACTTTGGGACGTATTTTTGGTGGGCTTGAGACTCTGGTTCTTTCTGATAACTTGATCTTCGTATTTTGCGTGCATTACACAAATTTCAGAGCAAGAATAAAATAAAATAAATATCTATATATTTTCTGCTCTAACTGCTTGTTTTGTGCCTGAGAACAGATAATTAGAGATAAATGTGCTCAGATGTGCACCTGCATATCAATTTGGCTGCAAAAATTTCTGTTGTTCAGTTCCCAGCGTCTATCAATGTAACAGCTACTACACAAAGAGGATTTACCAGGTTTTGAGGCCCAGATGTTGTTGAAATAAAAGCACAAGTCTCTTCTCTATACACAAAGCTTTTAAGGTGAGACTGATATACTCCTTTTTTTTCTTTGACTGGATTAAAAGATATGCATGTAATAACATGAGCACTGATTGACAAATTACTGGGGATTCTTGGGCTAGCTTGCATTTAGGTCTGGATAATTTAGAAGATTCCTTTGCTTCTGCAGTCATTGAGCATCTTTTATGTCCGTCAATGTAGAACCAGTAATGCCCAACACCATTCTGGTAACATAAGAATTCTCTGTGTACCTTTCATTAGCACTGAACACTTCCACTTCTTTTCACAACATCAGGAAAAATGATGCCTGACATATTTGAGCAGAAATAGCTCTTGGTGGCTGTTAATCCCAACAAAACCACGAAGCTGTTCTGCAATACAATTTAATTCCCAGTTAGCAATCTTGTGTCTATCTTCACTAATGCTGTTGTCTTCTCTGTAATCTCCACTGAAATGCTTAATGATTTCTAATGACTTCAAGATTACTAAAACAAGGTTTATCTTGTAGACTGTGTATAATTGTTGATGTTCTGTCTGAAGACTATAGATATAAATGTGATCCAAGTCACCATTTTGCACAGGCTCTTTGTGTTGGTTTTGGGAATTTCAGTGTGGTTGACATTCCAGTAATAGTAAAGTTGCTGTTTTGCGTATCTTCCTTTGTCTGGAATACCTATAGCTGTAGTAGTTTGAGATACTTATCTAATGGTGGCTGTACCTCTGTGGATTGTGTATCAACATTGGCAGCAGATTGCTGGAGGTACTTCGGAGCACTGTCTGAGAAGATGCCCACGTGATGGTGGAATATGGATTCATACTACATATCATGTGGCTTGAAAGAGATGTGTAGTTTGGTATGTGTAGCAAATGAAAGGGACTGGGCAGATCGTTACGGAACCTAACTTCTGTGTAAAACCCCTGCCCTCCTCCCAAATTCAGAACTTAAATTAGTGGGCTAAAACTTAAACGCTTAGATACAGGGTTTAGGGAGGTGCAGAAAAAACTGATTTCTGTGACCAGTCATCTTAATAAATAGCCTCATATTTTGTCCTTTTTGGTTCCTCTCCCCTCAATCTACAGAAATGTCTCTCCTTGGAGATTAGATACTCTGGATGCATGCACATCCTTAGTTGTTATAGTGGGAAGGGTAGGTCTGCGTCACAATTGCTTAATGTATTAGATACATAAAGGGTTCACTTAGTGTGAATATTTCTGAAAATTAGTACTTGGAAGCAGCAGCATGAGCTATTTCTAAGATATTTTAGAAAAAAAACTTCTCTCCTTATGATTTACTTTGAAGAATAACGCTTTCTTTCCAGAACTTGTTTCAGTAGGTTGCCTTTAAGAGCATCACAGGAATGAGACCTCTCTAAAGTGAACACTAAACTGAAGATATATTTGATTACAAAGGGGATTGTGCATAACAGTAATTTGTATCTCTAAATAACCTCTCATACAGTAGATTTACAGTTGGGATGTGTGAGGGGGTGTGCCTCATGCTTACAGGATCATAAAGCTTGTAGATAAAATGCGAGATATTACTGGAGCATGTCTTTCACCCCTGTGAGTGCTAGGTATCTCATCCTACAGTAAGGCATTTCTATTTTTTTTTTTTTTTTTAAAGCAAAATCACAACCAAACCAACCACTCAAAAAATCCAAGGCAAATACATTTAAATTTAAGGTTTAAACAATATTAAAAAAAAATAGAAAGGTCTGCTTAAAACAAAATTTTCAACTGAAACTTAGTTCTTCCTGAATAAAAAAAATGAGGTAGAGATAATAACAAATAAACTCCAACAATCTAACCTACTTTTAGGTGTAGGTAAAAAAATGTTGCATGGTGATTCACACAAGATTACTCAAACACAGTGATTGCTTGCTCAGATCACTAGAGCACCATGCAAAGAGGAAAAAAACAGGTTAGTAACTGTTATGGTGTTTGCAGTAGAAAAATCTGTTGCAGACTGTGAAAGATATCACTCCTTGCCTAAGCAAGTAAACTACACTTCAATGCGATGGAATGTCGATGTTATTTTGGTGTCACTAGTCTGGTATAGCCTGTCTCTAGTTCTGGGATTGTTGTAACTTTCTCCTTCCCTCAGAATGAGCCTACTAGCATGCATTGAGTGCCCAGTGTAATCTTGATTTCTTTTCTAGTTGCAGATAACAAGAAAAATGTTATAATTACACAAGGCAGGGTTCTGAAATTGTGATTATCTAAGTAATATCTTAGTAATTTTGCAACACAGGAATTCTCTGATTTTTCTTTTCTTAACAGCCAAAGGTGACTTTTCAACTTCTATTTAATCAGGAAAAGGGGGTAACCTCAAGCAAACATGCCCCCGTCCGCCCCATTCCCATCCCTTAAACCTCCTGATAAATCCTAAGCAGCTGCATATGACTGTTATTACTCAAGAGAATTTGAACTCATAATGTTTGAGATGAAAAAAAGGACTCAAAGCTGCTCACCAATCAAGAACGAAACATTTCCACTCTGCAAGACTTGCCTCAACAAAGAATAAATCTGTAAATCATTAACCATATTTTTCCTTCCTCCCCTCTCTCACCTGCCCCGGGTGTGCAGCACTGTGTACTGGTTTAAGGCAGACACAACCCCTTGTAAAGTCGTCATAGCTGGAATCTGATACAGCACTTGCTTTAAAATCCACTTTGATCAGTGAACATTAACCAAAGTGTCGACAAAAGGTCATTTGGCCTCAGGGAAGAAATAGAAAATTTTATGTACAGAACACACTGCAGTGAGTACAGGGTCATTATAACTATGAGAATAGCTGTTGTGGTTTTCTTTTTTTCTTTTTTTTTTTTTCCCCCCTTTTTGCTTGGGTACTATATGACTTTGAACTTGGTATGGAAGCACAGGCTGCTGAAGCAAAAACTCCTCCCTCCAGTGATCACATGAGCCCCTGTGAATTCTTGACAGGGCCAGTAAAGAGCTGTGTCCCACAGCAGATATCATATTTTTGACATAGAACTTCAATTGCAAAAATGTTGATGACCAGTGCAAATGTATCGATTTGTTTTTTTTTCCTCAATAGACCAAAGTGTTGTTTGTAGTTAGAAGAGGAGAAGAAAGCTAGTGAAACAGAGTTGAATCTACTTCTTAGAAGCCTGGGTTATCAAACTCATTAATCTACATGTCAAGAGGCTAGGAATGAATAATTGTGTGTAGAATTTATCTGCCAACATGATAGCTACTTTTCAGCTCTCTTCAGAGCTCTTTCATTGTGCTTGGCTTTATTATATGCTTTGTCTTTTCTATTTCTAGTCTGTTGGGGAGGTATAGAAATATGTACCTCAGCACTACAGAGGACAGTTGCTTTGAAACATGACACTGGTTAGTTCTTTGCATGCACATTTATTCTTACCTAGGTGTTTAAGCATCAGGGTAGCTTGCAAGATTTACTCTTTGTTCAAATGCTAATTCTTAGCATTATGAATATTATTCCACCAAAAAATCGCCTTAGAGGTAACATCTTCGTGCCATTTTGACAGCTTTGTGGACAATATAGGCTGCTTTATTAAAGTAGTGCTCTTGTTAGTAAAGCTTATAAATGATGATTCAGAGCATTTTATAACAATGATGTTTCAAGAATCTCAGTAGAACTGAGATGCTCTCTATTATTTGCTATAGGGATTTTCATTGCCGTGAAAGACAAAATCCAAAACCACAGCTGGTGTAGAGAGGGTGGTAGAAAGCAGCTTCTGTGGGGATGTGAAACTAATTTGAATCAGAGTATATTGTAACTAACTAACTTTCTGAAAGAGCATTATCCTGATTCTTATCTTGAACTTGTTTTATGACAGTGTGGCAGTACAGTAGTTTAACTAATTTATCCAGAATTTCCTCTCTGTTTTGTTTATAACAAATCTGCATGCCTTGGTCTTTCTTACTATATGTGTTTTCAAGACAAAATGTTTATATGATTCTGATGCCAGAATTGTATTTCAAATGTATAATATCTGGGAGCTGCTGGTCTTGGCAACTTCCTGGGTGTGTGTGGTGGGTTTATGGTGTGGGATTTTTTTTTTTTCTTTTGTTGCTTTGTTGTTTTGTTTTCTTTTTTTTTTTTTGGCTAAGATCTTTGATAATGTACCACAATTATGGCCTTTGCTGTAAAAACCATTAGGCCAGACTAGTGTCTATCTTGCTGATACCCAGGAATTCATAGACAGGATTAATATATGTTGGTACTCATAGCAAAAATTATATGTGCTGTTTGGTGTTTCCTTTCTTTTGCCTCTCTGAGGCATTTGTCCTGTTACTCAGCACAGCCAAAATGCTTCATCGTGTTATTACCCAGGTGTTGCATTTCTATTCCTTTTCTCAGTGATCTATATGACACTGGTAGAAAAATTCAGCATTTGGCCCTTACTGCACTGATATTGCACCATTATAATTTCACTAGTGAAAGGTAAATAGTTTATTTTTAAAGGATCATGAACAATGTGTTCTCATTTTTTCACCAAGACATACTGTAACATTTGATGAAATGAAAATCTGTAATGAGAAAGGGAGGGAGCTTTATATTCAGTGTGTATATGGTAACTCAGAACACTGTTTATTGTAACAGAATGAAAGTACTGCAAGTCTAAGTGGTTTCAACGATGTTTCCTTCATCCCAGGAGCATCTGAACCCAGCTTCTGCCTTGTCAGCCACATTTATGATGTGTTCATAATTAAATGTCCACGAAGCTCACAGCATGCTGACCACAGAGGGGCCATAAGCAGTAAAGATAAATGAGAGAGAGAGATGTAATATTGCTTCACTTGTGGGTTTAGTCTGATGTTAAAGATTGTCAGTGATAATTATTAATATGTGACCTGGTTGAGTCTTTATGTGAACAATCACAATTTTAATAAAGTGGTAAACTCTGCTCTCTCTGTGTAATCTCACTCTACATTTAACTGTTTTACAATTAATTCTAGAATTTCAGGACAAACTTCAGTTATTGAAAAATAATATGGTAGCCTATTAATATAAACATGTTGCTGCTAAGATTTTTATTTAAAGCTTAAATAAGTCTACAATTTGAATGAGAAATTGAAAAGAATAGCTCTAGTCTAAGCTGTGGTAGGGATCAAATCTAATCTGGTCAACTGTTTGTCACCTTAAACAAGTCTTAGGAATCCTCCTTTGTTAATATCAATAAAGAATATGCTATGTATGGCATTTATAATCCTGTATCCTTATGCACCTAAACCTGCAGTTTACTGCAGTGTGTCCACTGACCTGATTGTTGCCAAAAATATCTTCTAAGTTGAACTGGAAATATACTTTGTTGTTGTATTTGATATTTAAGACTTGCCACTTATCTTCTTCCTTCTGCTTATATCTCTCAATTTTATTTGTAGACAATTGACCATAAGATATATTCCAGCTTACAAAATTAAAATACTGTAAAATAAAGGCATTTGCAGAGAAATGCCACCCTGTGACTGGCACACTGCTAAAAACTGCCCACTGAATGTTTAAAATTTCTTTTATCTTATTTATTTCAAATAATTGCGCTTGTACAAGGGAGTGTTTTTGTTCAGTTTTGTCAGGAAATGACACTGTGGTACAAAATATTATTTTTGAAAGACTAGTGAGTGTACCAAGGCCACAAGTTACTTTAAGTAATGTTGGTTTGGTGTGTTAAATTTGGAGCTATAGGAATGCCAGATGCTTACAGTGGTGCATTTGAATTTTGTTTCTTTTTTGCATTATTATAGAGGTGGAAGGAAAAATTGTACATTGGAAAAATTGGGTATTTTAAAATAACCTGCAAAGTTTTTAGAGCCAGTTATTTCTTTTCTTGTTTTAAACTTTTCACATAAAAGATTATTTCCTATTCAGAAATAAATGTTGTTTTGGAGTGTGTGCGTGTGTATCTTTCAAATGCAATATTTTACAGCTGGAATTCCCATCTACTCTTCTGTATTTTTGCATGCATAGCAGCTGCAGTTACTAGTAATTACTTACCTAGTTACCAATTACCCATAATGCTTCATAAATTCAGGATCAGATTCTGACACTTTTACAAATATTTGTTCTTCATTTTATGACTGTGTTTTTCTGAAAGGTGGAAGGAAATTTTTCATTTGAGGGATGATAACTGAATAGGAAGAACCAAATTAAACAACAGATATGTTCCATCATGCTTTTACTGGAAAAATTAATGGGTTTATTTGTGAAGTAAGATACTATGTAGCCTTAGTAAAAATAGGAGGAAACAGTCTTAGAATTTTTAACTTTTAATTTGGGGAGAACAGTGGGAGCTGAGAGGTGAAAAATTCTATTTTTTTTTCTTTTAAATGACTGTAGGGCATAGTCTGGGCACAACATACCACCAAACCATTTTCTACTGCATGATATGGGTGCTTATGCAATAACAACTTTATGCTATTCTGCGGTGTATTCAAATGTTGCTTGATTATCTATGCTCTAAAAGGTACAGTTTGTCCCTAAGTCCAATCATTTCTTTAACTCACCAGTGTATGCAAACTATTAATGATACTTAAGTGATGTGTACATCACAATGGATAGTGGTTTTATGACATTAATAAAAGTAATTATATGCACTAATATGGTTAAAAAAAAAGTGAAATTCAAGGAAATGTTGATTAAAGGCAATCGCTTATTGGAAACAAATGCCGTAGCGTTGTCTTTGTTTAGTTGATCAACCCAAGCATTTTATCAGTTTGCCTGTCAGACTTGCATGTCTTTGCAAGCCTAATTGACGCTAATAGACTTGAAAAGAGTAGGAGTAAACTTAGAACATAATGCACATATAAAGATCCAGAGAATTGGTAACTAGTTATAAATGCATCAAAGTGCTTTCAATTGAAAAGCTTAAACAAAGGAATAACATTTGGATAATAAAGAAGTCCATTACGCTTAAATGGCTATGAACAGGTAAAAAAAAGGGGTTCTGTCAAATCAATACTTGTAGTGCAAAATTAATCACACATTTGACAAGACATGATTCTGTGTTATTTCCACCTACTGTATCTGATTCCATCTGAACATCCATTATTAATAAAATAGTCTCTCTCAAGAAATTTATTATCCCAGAATAAATACTGGATTTTTTCATAAAATGTAGATTTGAAATATTATTTCACAATTAATTCGGTACAGATGTTTCTCATGAATATTTTTCTCCATTCCGCTTAAATAATTGTGTCTTTCTCCCATTAGTTCTGTTCACATCATACTTATCCTTTTCTTATTTTGCACATGACTCTTAACTGTGAAACTGTGGCCTACATACAAACTGTCACTCAAATTAATAGAGGCTGAGCACTCTTGATTTTAGGAGTACATAGTATCAATCTGTTTTCTACAGATTTCTTCATTTGTTTAGTTTCTTCAAATAAATGTGAGGACTGTGGTAACTGATTACTGCTTTTGGATACTACAAACAGAGGGTTTATGAAAAATGTTGTTCATGTTGTAAATGGTGATGACTCTGGGTGGTGGGAGGAAATAAAATGAAAAGATCTAGTACGGTTCCTGCTGAAGTAAATGAGAAGAAATATTGTGGAGAGTCAACAGTCGTGACCATTTAGATTAGAATGTTTAAGAGTTTTGTGAGAGTCAGATCTGATGGACTTGATTTGATCTTCCAAAGGAGGGGATAGAAACCTTCTCTAAACTACATTGCAACCTTACATTTTAATCCTGTGTAGGAAGGCCTTTTTCATCAGTAACGTTTTATTTTATGTCTGTGTTCCATAACCTTTTGAATAATTTCTATAATAGCAAATTGTGATAATCTGCATTCCTGCCTTGAAACCAAATATTTTAAAATAAATTGCAAAACTCCAAGCATTTAACATCAGGTCAATATAACTATAGCTTTTTTGCTGTTCTGTGGTGTGTAACTTTTAAAATCTGAAAAGAATCGGAATGAAAACCAATATTCACTGCTTACTTCTGAGCAGTAAAATATCTAAAACATAGTCGTTTGGTAACTTTCAAAATCATCAATATTGGGATCCATTGTTCAAATATAAAAGTTCATTGGACCATATCTACATCAGTTGATTGCTACTCCTCCATTTTTTTTGACTATCTGGGTAATAAAGTCTAATAAGATAATGGAAGTACACTTTGTTGAAATATATTAAGTTCTCATTGACAAACTTTAGAGTGAAAATGTGAGTGTTAAACTCCATTCCTTTGTAGTAGACATTTGACTGCGCAGTCACTTTTACATTATTTTATAATGTTGACAATTTTATAGTAGATATTCAGAATTCATTATAATAATAGAACATTGTTCATAAGACACATTTGCCTATGTGCTAGATAATGAAATATGATAATATACTTTGCAACGCTGCAATGTAATAAAAGTGTTCAAATTTTCTATATAAATGTAAAGAAGTAAATAAAATCGTTGAAGAGGATACATTTTATTCTCAGTACACGTTACATGCAATAAGCAAAGTGTTCATGGTGGAAGTTTTGAGAAGTGTCCTACTGGCTTATGAAGTTTTACTGGCTTTTTAAACTGTTATCTTAAGATGTGCAATGGGACTTTAGACTCTTATAAATACACATAGAATCACAGAATGGTTTAGGCTGTATCATTTTTTATCTTTTTTTTTTTTCCTAATTTTGTAATAATAAAGTAGCTTTTTGCTGTATGGTACTGAATGTGTGGTATTTACAACTCTAACTGTTTATAGAATTTGTGTAATATCACATAATACAACCAATTTCTATAGACCTGGATGTGCAGATGAAAGACACAAATGTGGACTTTTGTTTTTAACTAAATCTCTCTCACTGCCTGGATGTAATTCTTGGATTCACTGCATGGCAATGCTCCTAGTGATACTGTTTCATCAAATTTTGGACCATATTCGGTAAAACTAGAGGGAGATGCTCTGTGATGAGGTGAAGGTGTCCACCTTTTTTCGTGAATTATGGTCTAGTAAAAAAGTCAGAATCCTTTAGAATCATCAAGCTGCTAAGTAAAAGTGAATTCTTGACAAAGAATCTAGACATTTAAAGGTGATATGGCCTTTGGGGTTCACTGAGTAATATGAGTGTTGATGGCCTGTACACTTAATCAACCATATGTCCTTACTTGAAAACCATAGAAACATTGGCTAAATATATCTGAGTGAGCTTTATGTATATTAAGCAGAGAAAAATACCTTTGACCACTGCATTTGAATTGAGTCTTCATAGTTGAGAGTAATCTGCTCTCGATGATGCTACCATTTCCTTTGTGATGTGGTATACCTGTGTTCTGAATAGATAGCTAGTAAGATTTGGTACAAATAATTGTCACTTTCTTCCTAAAGTCCAAAATATGGTAGATCTGGAGTTAAATGGGATGGCAGATTTGGATGACTAATTTTACCAATAATGTTAGCCGGACAGGAATATTTTTCTTGCCTTGTTAATGCATTCATCATAAATCTTGGTGTTGAGTAGTTGAATGAATTGGGGGAAAAAACCCACACCCAAACCTGGTATTTTGTGAACATTTTTCAAAAGTTTTTTTCATTCTAAAATCTACCCGCATTGTGTGACCTCATGCAGAACCGATCAGAAATCAAGCTTAACTATATTTCTAACATAAAAGGTGAATTAAAAATGAAAATACGGTAGGAAATTCAAATTTATAAACTGTAATTCATATGAGTAAGTTGTGTGGTTGGAAAGAAGGATGAAGTAGGTTTTCTGTTTGTTTTTAATGGCCTGTTGCTTGTTGCTCTCATCAGAATTTTTATACATCCATGTTCTTTGCTTCATCTGGAATGAGAACACTCTGTGAAACTTGTGGTTCTTATTGTCCTATTTTAAGCTTGTAAATGATGACAAAGAGTTTGATTTGGGTGCTCTAATTGTGTTCCTGTTTTGTTCTAGTGACATAATAGAAGCAGATGTTGTGTTAAATGTAACTTTTCCCTTTTAGTACAAGGGTTTCTACATGCCTGCTTATCAAATGGGTCTAGTAGATAAGTGTTCTGTAGCTAGTATTTGATTAATAAGATGGTCATGCCCACTTACCCCCCTACTTGAATGTATGCATTATCATTGTAAAAGAAAATATAAATGACATTGATCATAGCTGAAAAATGGCTCCTCCTGATGTCTTTCTGAATGGCAGTTGTAGAATGCTGTCTTTAGGGAAAGCTTACCAAATTCTTGCCTCATAAAGCTATTTTTCTTCATGTTAGAAATAAGAAGAACTCAAAATGGAAATGGAACTAGTGCCAGAAAATGCCAAGGGAGTTTCCTTTTTTCAGCTATTGGGAAGTTGACAGTTGAATATAATCTTGTCCCTTTCACTAAGTGTTATTATTACCTCTCTTAGCTCTGATGATTTCTGGAGTTACTAATGTGCCACTAAAGTTGAAACTGAGAACTACTATAAATTCATATTCCAAAATATAAATTAATTTTTTCATCAGAACAGATATTTCTTATGTGTTCTGCCACAAATTCTGAGGATTTGTGCAAAGCTCTGTTGCTGTGATCATAAAAAGATAAAGAGGGTATCAGTTAGCTTCAGTTTTAGATAATGAGTCTTTAAAGTTGGCTTTTCTTTCTCAACTGGTCATGTTTACTTTTTCATTAAACATTTGGTTTTGATATCACAAGAAGCAGTTTTATCGTTTTAGGATACCTTACTCTTTCTCTCATTGTCCTGTTAGGATTGCATCAGCTTAGGAGTTTCCCTGGATCTAGAAATGTAGGCAAGAAACAAGAGACTATCACTGTTTTGTTAGGGATGGCATACCTCAAACTTAGTTGACTAAGACCTGTGATGAATAAAATTCCTCTACAAGAAGAGATTTTTTGCTATTAATAAACATCATTTTGTTTTTGTTCGTGATCTGGGTCACCAGCCCTTCTTTGTAACCTGATTTTTCCTACTGTGAGTCTGCAATTCTTTCTGATACTGAAGGACTGTGCATAATTTATTTCATGGGAATGTTTTATGCTTGCAAGAGATGAACAGATGTTTAGAAAACAAAGCTACTAGTCACTAGTTTTGTTACAGCTACACTAGTGATCAATTTATGCATTTTACAGCATAGCTGTATTGGAATGGATGTTTCAGAGGCATTTCAATCAAAAGCGGTGCCATTCTGAGATTGAAACATAGGCTTAGATTTATCTTTCTAGCAGTGCAATCCTCAAAGTTTATACTTCATGCACCATTTTCAGGCATGTCAACATCCCTTACAAAATACAATGATGAGCGTTATTTCATTGAGGTGGCACAAAATAATACAATAAAATGGATTTATTTCATCTTAATTTATTTAAAATGTGCATAGACTGAACTGGGGTAAAATCTGTGAGATGAAATATCTTGTTCACATGAATATATTGGAGAAAAAAATCAACATTGTTCTAACTTTGAAAGGAAAAGAGGAATATGTGGCCTGCTTTTACAGGCATGGATGGAAATTGTTCTAGTAATGCATTTAAAAATGTTTACAAATAGATTTAATTTTCTGATGTCCAAAAGTATATATTGACTGTAGTCTGAGCTGTCCTGTAAACTCTGTTTGGGAATACTGTTCAGTGGCTCTTGCAAGACAGGACTTGTGTTTCGTTCCCTGGCTGTGCAGCTGATTTGAAGCAGTACCTAATGACGTAAGGCACAACCTCTGCTAATTATGATTTAAAGACAAAGCTTGCTTTTTAATATCATTAGTATTAGTGCTTTAATTGCAGTTCTGAGTATAGACCTGTACTGTCTCAGTGGAATCAGGTACATCTCAGCGATGATTAATCTTTGTCGTGCAAAAGAACAGTTTGACAGCATAGCAAGGCTTAAGTAGATAAAAAGTATACATGTAGTCTAACTTCATTGGTTGGGATAGTAACTTCTTACACAGTTTGGGCTGTGTTCTCTAGGGTGTACCTGACCATGATCTAAGCTGAAATTTCTCTAGAGCTAGTTCTCTGCATTCACTTTGATCTATGCTTACTTTGTACTTTATCAGGTATATCGTCAATTTATATATATTTTTTTTTTTTATTAAAAGCTTGTAGTTACAACTATTCTGACAAAAATATCACTGACATTTTTAACTGACATAATGCTTAATAAAAAAAAAGCTCAAAACCCCCAAATGAATGTAATGGAAGGATTTATTAAAAGGAAGCATGGCATGGTGGTATACCAAGATTTATGATTGATGCATTATACTTTCTATCAAGAATAATATTTAAGCACCGCTTTTCATACATGAGAGTAACAGTGATGGTTTTCAGATAATAGCTTTTGTTGTGTTTGTCAGAGTTACAGTGAAAAGCTTCAGTGACCACAGAAGCAAATATATGCTGTTTACGTCTAACAGAGGTAAGTGTAGAGTTTGGCTTTGCTGTTGTCAGCCAGGAATTCTTACTGAGGAGTGTCATCAGCCTCTAGAGGGTTTTATGGATCCAAAGTCACTTGAATTGAGCTTGACTGCATTAAAGGGGCATTACATGACACAAGCTTTAGATGACTGGTTTACCTACTTGCAGTCACAGTTACAGCAGTCAAGTTTCCTTTGCTGCTTGTTACTTGAAGACTACAAGGGGTCACAATGTCTCAGCTGATGTTTCAGAGTGTGAATGATACCAAAATAAGCATAGGATTAACAGGGGGAAAAAAA
Organism: Pluvialis apricaria; assembly: GCA_017639485.1. Classification (NCBI taxonomy): domain Eukaryota; kingdom Metazoa; phylum Chordata; class Aves; order Charadriiformes; family Charadriidae; genus Pluvialis; species Pluvialis apricaria. The sequence continues at coordinate 12,619,350 of CM030018.1, forward strand.
AAACCAAACAAACCCCAACCCAAAACAGCACTACCAGAGCTTTGGCAAACATTGCCAGAATACAAGGTTTTGGTGTAAGAGCATCTCAATGCTGACAAATTTATGCTTTTTGTTATATCAGCTGCCTTGTTTACGTTCACTCCATTTCTGTAGATATAGTCTGTTAGGGTCACAGCTGAGCACCACAAGTAAATGTGAAACATCGTAGTGCTAAGCCTTGGGGAAAAAGCAGTAGCTTCAGGACCCTCTGACATAGAACAGAGAGTTTTTGCTCTTGTGTGTCTAAGGTGAGCAGAGGGTAAGAAATTGCATAAGCGCAGGAGACCAATGTACTAGAAGTACCACAAACAAAAACAGTATAAAAGATGGGAGAGACAATTTGGAGAGTAAGTTCACCAAACCTCTCAAGCCTGAAGATGACTGACACACAGGTAAGCATTTAATTTAAGTATGCATAATGACCCCAAGATTGTTGTAAAAGTAATTTTTAAATTTGTACCTGCAAATAGTGTATTTAATGTCCTAAATAATGATGGATGGCACCAAGATGTGATTACCTTGCTTCATTTGAACTAAACACAGGTTCAGGAATTTACTCAAATGACTAGGGTTACTTGATTTGGCAGTGTTTGTCATAAGAAAATCTCATGGGACTGAAAATTAAGATGGGCTAAATATATGTTCTAAATGGTTTATCCCCTGAAATTTTGGGAGGAAGTGTATGGGACTGAATTGTAAGCAAAGTTGTAAGCTTTTGTACCTGCCTCGTAGGTTTTTAATGATTTAACTGAAACCCAGGATCTGAATACCTGTAAATGAGGACAAATATTCAGTAACCTGTTCTGAACCTGGTTCTGTGTCTTTTGAATGTAAATTTTCTTTTGATGGTTCTGTAGCCTTGTGCATCTAGTAAGGCGGTGATGGGGAAACATGAGCCACATGGAAACATGATAAACTAGTTAGGAAAATGCTACCTCTCGAGTCCTTTGTTCTTTAGAGTGGCCGGATCTTTAGAAGGGCAAATGGATCATACTCTTGAGATGTATTGGATCAGTTATGTATATAAAAAAACAGTTCTGACATGAAGAGTGGTGCCTAGGTGAGCGGTAAAGTGGTAAAATAATTCCGTTATTACAGACTGACAGACTTTTAACAGGAGCTAGGCATGGCCTTCTTTGTGAGAAGCTACGTAGTTCCAGTTGGGATGTAACACATGGATTGGCTATTGCTTGAGCAGCAAGGAATTCTGTGATTATCCTGAATGTATTGAGTTGTTCAGATGGGAGAATTGAATACTGGAAGGGTGCTTGCAATACTTTGGAAGTATCATGTAAGTTTTTTGCGGCCTTCCTGAGTGTGGTGAGAGACATTTCAGTGCCCAAGTTACATATTCTTTCTAGGACATTGGACATTTGAGTTGCTATTGCTAGAATTGAATTAGATGGTTTTAAATGTTTAAGACCCCTTGCTGCCCTGGGTTCAGGGTGTTGTATGGGGTTGGGTAGTTGGGATTAGCTCCATTATGGAATGGCTGCTCAGATAGTCCTTTGAGAATGGTTTGCCTGTGCTAAAAGTACATTTGGGGATGGCTTCTCATGTTAGGAGGATAGGTTGAAATCAAAACTACAAGTTTCTCTCGTATTGTGGAGGAGGAATCTGAAGTAGTTGGGAAGTTTAAAGCCAGTGATATACACAACTTGAGCTTTCCTTGCTCTTGTGGAGGGTTCTGAGGTGAGGTTATAGCAAATTTAACCGTTGGCAAAATCAGAAAAGAGGTGTTTTATTATGGACACACTGACGTGGAAGCAGGGAAGTACTAGGAAATGTTAGGAAATAGTGCAAGGTCACACAGGATTTCTAATTGGGTGCCTCTGATCTCAGTGATTTCTCAAGAGGAATATACACTTTGGGCCAAATAACCTGCTAGTTCTAGAAAGGTGCAAATGCCTCTTGCTGCTTGGTCTATTAATTTGCTGCATGAGAGCAAATGGACAGTTTATTCTGTCCTGTATGCATGAATTAACCTGTGAGGGGATGGTATAGATGATTGTTTTTAACCTGTTAGAGTCTGAAAGACATTCAGAACAAGTCCTAGTTTGTCGTCTTCCTTCATATTTTTATGTCCCAAAGCCTCAGTGTTGTTCAAAAAAGAAATCTGTATATTGTCTTTTATTCTGTCTTTCATTTGCAATTGTAATATATACGTAGCTAATATAGCAATGCAGTAACTATTGTGATTAATAAAGCAGTTCAAGTTGTATTTTATGAAAAATTTAAAAATGCACTATTTTAGAACTTCTGTAGATATCAAATTATTATTCCTTCAAAATAAATGAATGCTACATATATTATTTAGCATTTAAAATGGGAAAAGTTGAAATGGACATGAGTTCGCATTTTAACGGAGTATGCTAAAAATAATATACCTCAATAACAGATTAATCATATTGTCATTGTTAATATGTCTTCCTTGATTGGGAATTGTTCCATTGACTTCAATATTAGGTTCAGTTCAGTTGACCTCAAAAGAAACTTTGAATAATCAAAAATGTCACATCTTTAAACAGGCTCTTGAACCTTTGGTTTTTTTTGCTCTTAACACCCGGAGTAAATAATGTTACTGTACTAGTTGAAGGATACAATGCAGAAGCAAGGTGAACTCTTAAGTTTGCTTCCAATTTAATGTGGAGTGGAATACAAAAATCATAGCTGGTTATGAACAGCTATTGGCAAAAACTTCTATTAGTGTCAGGTATTGTGTTTTCCTGTTTTATTTTGACACTCAGTGGACTACAGGGACACTGGTTTAATGTGATGTATAGTGGAAAAAAGTGTAGAGCTGCAAAGAGATGTTGGTTGCATAATGCACAAATTCTTCTCCGATGTGTCTTGTGTACCCCATTTGGTGGTAGCAACTATGGAAAAAATAGTTAATTTCCCAAGAGAAGGCATACTATACATGTTCAGTGAGTAAAACATTAAAAAGGAGAAGCAAAATAACATGGAATCCACAGGCTATGGTGTTACCAATTTTATGTCACAGTCTTGACTGAACTTGGCATTACATTTTGTATAACACAATGTCCAAAGTAATGTAATTAGAAATCCTTCTTCCTTAGTACCTTAAATATCTATTAGAGAAACACGTGACATAGTTCAAATAAATGTATGGTTTTGAATGCTGACTATCAAATAATTCATACAAATACTATGTTTTTTCTTAGCCTCAGGATAGCCTCGTTTGTTTTCAAACCTGTTCAAATATCAATTATGTTGATAGGAAACAGAATTTCAATGTTTGCCATCTCATACCAGGTATGAAAGCAAAAGCTATATTTGTGTTTGCATTGAGGATACTCATCTACGTACATAAAACCTTTGCATATGTAATGCTGTTGATACCATCTTAAAAGTCATACTAAGACTCTTGGAAATCTGGACCAAAATTCTGTTCTGCAGTTCTTTTATGTGCAAGACTTATAAGCGTGATGATAAGCTTCTCTAAAACTGAGTTTTCTGGCTTTTGGGTTAATTTTATGAGTACCTTTATCGTTTGTGTTTTGTTTAAAGTATTGCTGACATCTGTGTTTTGCCTTTCCCTCTTACAAAAGGAACTTTGTTTCAGCATCTCTTTGAACAATAATTAAATGTTATTAGGTGTTGTGAAGGGAGAGCAGGTGGGGTTTGTTTGGACTTAATTTATCTATAAACTGTGATTTTTTTTTTTTTTTTTTTTTCAGCTATAACATACAAGCTTCATGGCTGGGCTACTCTGTCAACTTCTCAGTCTTTAAACTCTAAGGTTTTGTGTAGCAGTTTGTCCTTTATTAGTGTTCACAAAGCATTTGTCATGCAGAAAGTGTTGCTTTAATTAAATTACACAAAAACAGTGAAATGCAAAGTTGAAGTTTTAATCTAAGGTGCATTTTGCCTGGTAATAAGACTATTCAATCTCCTAATATAGCTTTATCTCCAGCTGACTTCCCTGTGCTCCTCCAGCTGCATGCAAGACCTAATCCAATATTCCCCAGTGACTTGTTCCCTGTTCCTAAGGATTGACAGAGCACCTGTTGTCCTTTTACTTCCACTATCTTGTCATTGTTGAGCATGACATTGTGATTCAGTTTCTGTGTACTTTATCCTGTGATGTCAGAAAAAGTGAAAAAGTACTAGTAAGAAACCTCCTTAAAAAGAGCTAGTATCTGTATAAGTATTATAGACAGCATGCAAATATTTTGGCAAGAATAATGTTACTAAAGTGGATAGTGTGTCTTGGGATTTTTTTCTGTTTGTTTTACTTTTTTTTAACATTTGCATCAAAGGGATTTTTTTTCTTTGTCTTTTCGTTATACTTATTTTGTCTTCCTGCTGTACAGAATAATTGTTATTTTTTATTTGTTTTACTTAAAATTCTAATCTTCATTTAGCACATTCAGTTTTACCAAGCATTCATATATCATGAGCAAGGCCTCAAAACTGATTTCTCTTCTGTTTTGTCATGTGTTAAGGTGAATTTTGAGTCTTGATTTCTCTGCAGCCGAGACCATAGTAACTGATTTTTAAAATGTGACTATAAAAATGAATAAATTATGGTTTTTTTTTCCTAGGATCACATTATCCAGCAACTGGGTCTTTAAAGGAAATAAAGCACGAAGTACTGGGAAATTAATAATATGTTTGTGACATTTGTCAATACTGAACTTTTCATTGTATATGGATGGGTTAACTGCTTACCAGCTAATTGCAGTCTCGCTTTGCTGTTTTGCTTTCCACATTTGATCCTGACTTTTATAAGGAATTAGCTTCTATAAATCCCTGTTAAGATTAGTCAGATGACTACTAGCACTTTTACGTTGAAATTTATTTTGAGTATTTAGCTTCCCTGTGAGGGTAGTGACTATGTCTATTCTGGAGCGTGCTTTCCTTAACTCACTCAAGCACGTGTCTCTTAAATATAGCATGAATGAAACCATCAATGTTTTACTCTTCTTATGTTATTGCTTCTCTGCCAGTTTCTTTTCTGCTTGCAAAGCTGTTTACACATGATTGAGTTTGGGATAGACTGCATTTCTTCAGCTGAGGTTCAGTCTTGCCCCCTAAAAATTTTATGTGCATAGTAAGTCAGGCTTTCTTTGAATGAACGTGCTGATTTCTGAAGAAAGGCATATTCTTGGAATATCGTGAGTGATTATTAGACCATTTTCCTCAGTGAATTGCCCCACCCTCTGTTGGCAGCAATTCCAACTTGACATGAATCTTCTTTGCATTATATCAACATTTTTTTTGTGTGCAGTGTACAAATTATTGTCCTTCAGCATCAGACAAACAGCATTTTACCTAAACTCTTTATCAGAACAAACACACCTAAGCAAATCTTACCTAGTTTAAAGTTTAATTCCTTTATATACCTTTTACATTACCCCAGGTTATTTATAGGTTACCAGCTTGTACTCCACGCTTACCTAATTTTTGTAGGATTCCTTCCAAGACTGGATAATGGAACAACTTGTAGTGGTGAGTGACCTTCTCTAGCAGTAATTTCTTCCCTTGGGCATTGAAATTGATTTTCTTCATCTTGGCATGTGAAGAGTCAAAGTATGCCTCTTGCCCTGGCTCTCCCATGAGCATACGGTGGCATTGGAACAAATCATGTGAATGCTACAGCTTTTAGGGTGTTTGCTATGGCAGCATCAGGAAGAGGAGAATGTTTTTAGGCAGTTTCATTCTGTGCTGTGGTATAATTTAGTTCAAAAACACCATTTACTGTGGGTTACATTCTGACAGATTGTTTTGGGAGTGTTTGAAGATATGGGTAATAGGCGGATTCATTTTCCCTTTACCTGTGAAGGCTGGAGGCAGCCTGTGCCACGTGAGAGAACGTACCAAGCAGGATCTCTTTGCCCACATTCTGGTGAGGGTGAGCCCTGAACTATTGCTTGTGCAGAGCTAGAAAATTCTGGCCTCTATGTGTGTATCTTATATACATGTGTATGGTTAACCATGGGCTAAATACACTATCTTTTCTTGGATACGTGCAGTTGCTTCATGATAATATTACATTCAGTGTATTTGAAATTCATGAGTAAGTGCCTACTGTAAGAAAGGCTACATTGATATCTGCATGTAGCCTGACAATGACAAAGCTTCTTGCATGAATCTGTTCAAAACGAGTTCAGTATCACAGAATCACAGAATGGTCAGGGTTGGAAGTGACCTCTGGAGATCATCTAGTCCAACCCCCCTGCCAGAGCATGTTCACCTACAGCAGGTAAATACACACAGTATGTGGTGGTCTAGCATGTGCATGGGCAAAAGGAGGTATACGCCTGGAAAGTTGTTATGCCTAGAAATTTATTTCTGGCTGTAGATACGTAGTGTTCAGTATCTCTGAACTTTTGATATACAATGGCAAGAAAACAAAACATAATTTATCAATAAAATAGACAATCTTTAATACTTGTAGTTGCAAAAAATTTCTGAGGATTTACTGAGCCTGATAAAATATTATAAGGGAGCAGGCTAGTATGTTTTGTTGGGGAGAGTTTTGTTTTGTTTGCCTTTTGCATATACAAAAGGTGAAGGGAGAGGATAGCAGAGAAAGATTGATATTGCAGAAGATGCCAAGTGAAGGTATTCTTCCTTTGCTTAGTGGATTGTTTCTTGGAGGTGTGGGGCACTGAAACCCCAGTTCTCCAAAGACCTTTGGCCTGGCCTTGAATACAGCCAACATCAGTATAAGTGTATGTATGTACATCAGTAAGCATTATCCCTGAATTCTGCACTCCCCCCTGCTTCAGTTAGTCAGTAAAACTAACTTGAGTGGAGCTTGTGTCTGAGAAATTACTTCTTGGGTCGCAGAATGACTGCAGATAGGATAACTCATAAGTAATAGTGCATAGTTCTCTTTATGTGCATAATTAGAAAAACGTGTACATAATAAGTTGTGAGCATTCCCTTTAATTCTAACCAGCAAAACTGAAAATATTGAAAAGTGACTAGTTGGTGTATTCAGCTCAGGAATAAACATATATTGGTGAAATGTGTATTTCCATTTAATCTCTGTATTGATCAGAAGACAATTGATCAGCCAATATCCTGAAAACACTGAGAAGAACAGTGCGGAAAATACAAACTGTACTCTTCTGGCATAAATTAGCAAAAAAACCCCAGATGTGATATATATATTTATGTAATAAATAAAAATATACTAGTGTAAGGAATGAATTACGTTAGCAGGCAAAACTCCTGTTAACAGGCGGTTAATGAAAAAGAAGGATGATAGAAGTGAGATGGCAAACTAAATGGGTGAATAACTTGTGTGTGTAAGGTTTCATGATAAACGAATCTAAACAGCAGTCATTAAGTATAATTTTAACAAGATCTCAAGAAGAATAGTATAAGCAATTGAAGAGGCAACAACCCATGGTGGGGCTGTAGCATGTTCTTTCCTTCAGTGATCGTGATAGCACACTAATTATAATTGTCAGTAACAACATCCTGTGGTGAGCAGAAGAGTTTCACAGTCATCTTTACATGAATGTGTTGTGAAAGGGAAGATATAGACATCTCTATAAAGAAAAGAGGAAGAAAGGAAAGAGGAAAAAGTGCTGAAATAGATAGGAAAAGAACTTCAGAGAAGAGGATTTCAGAGAAGTGAAGTAATAGCAATGATATTAAAAGCCTTCTTGTCAAAAGACACAGAAATAATATTGAAAACAACATCTCTGCTTCCTTTTGACAGTTTACAAAATTTAAAATAGAATTTTAAATACCTTTCACACTGCAATATGAAGCTTCATTCAATCAAGGCTATTACATAGGTACAAAGGACTCAGCTGTAAGAAAGAAGGCTCAGCATTTTTATCTGGCAGTTAGACCTCATACTCTTCCTCCCTCCACCTCTATATAATCATGCACCCTCTCTGCTTCTTATTTATATTCACCTGCTTTCTAATTAGCATCCCATAAAGTCACACACTTACAGTATATTTAACCTCAATTCATGACACTGTAGCTATTATCGTTTGCATCAGGGACGATGATTGTTTGAAGGTCTTTTACAGAGAACACCTTATTACTTGTCCATGACAGATATCAGTTATAAGAAAGGTCTAATGGGGCTGTGGTCATTGGAAGTCTTCCAAAGTCAAGTTTTAGTGAAGGTTTCTTTCTCTTTCACAGAGGGTCATGAAAAGTAAGATTTCTGTCATACTTTTATGTAACGACATTCAGAAGAATAAGAAAATTGCATGTTGCAATCTCTCAGAATTTTGTAGACCATCTTCTGAAATTTAAGGTAGGAAGGAAAGGAATTTGATATACTGTAAATTCTAAACAGCAAAAACACAGGATGCTGGTTAATGCATATGTAAAAAAATCTGTCATAATAATTATTTTTTTTTATAGCCGTGATTTCTGCTAAGTTTAGGAGCGGGTTGTTCTGCAAATATTTACACGGGAAAGCCAGTTAGTAGTAGTATAGTGTTTAGACAAATTTAACCTGTCATCCTTCTGACATCAGTTTATAAAAAGATCAGTCCTTCAAACTAAAAAAAATAGCCTCTAGATAACACAGATGATGACAAATTTTCTAACAGAAAAGTGCCATGCAAAAGAAATAAAAGAAATAACTTCATTTTTGGCAACGATAAAATTGGGTTGGAAAGAAACTATTGGATTATTCTGAAAACTAATCAAACAATTCAAAACTCAAACTGATTTTTTTGCTATTTCATATAAATTTGGAAATGCTGGCACAGCTTGAGGTATTTGAGCAGTGTTTGGTCCACTTTTTCCTGTGAGACATTTAAAGGCCTAAAATATATTGTCCAATACAAGTTCTTCTACTGCTTGTGGACGTCCTATTCAGCTTTTCAGTATCTGTTTGAAGTATTGGATAGTGACTCTATTACACATTAATCAGATAAGATTTAATGATTCATTATTGGAGTTTTATGAACATTCCTGTGAATGCTATTCTGTGAAATAATTAAATAATACCTTTGTGAGAAATGGGCAATTTTTTCATTGGTAAATGTAATTCTGCCACGGTCTCTTTGATTAACGGTGAGGGGAAAGAAAGGTATGTCACTGTGTTTCTAGGAGCTGAAGTAGACGTGTGAAGTCTCAGGCCAGGTCATCTTTTCACCAACACATGGTGATTGCAGAGCATTGTGTAGTTCTTGTAGAAACTCAGGTGAATGTACCCGAAGATGAAATGGTGCCAATGTAGAAAGAGTGATGATAACAGATAAAGAAATTGAGAGATGTTCTCTGTACTTATGGTCTACTCATCCCAGCCTTTTGTGTGGTTTCTTCAGATAAATAAACTCAAGTTCAAGTGCAAGAAGGAGAGAGTCTTATGTGTGAACTACCTTTAAACTGAAGGATTTGGGAAAAATAGAAGTAACAAACCATAACATCTTTCTAGGAAGAGACTATAGCAGTATCTGTTGTATTGCACTCTGTGAACTGTACAGGGCATCTCAAACCTGAGGTTCTGAGTCAGCTCTGGAAATGCTAGATGAGTGCATTATGGTGTTTGCTAATGTTCTTGCAGTTATTCCTGAAGCCATATAACCCAACATTCCTATTTTTAGATTAACAAGCAAATATAATTGAGTATTCGGTTTGCCACACTCAAGGTAGTTAAAAATATGTCCTGTCCTATAACTCCTGTATGCTGTGAGTTAATAGATACTGTAATTGATTTAGTGTAATGTGGTGAGCATAGGTGACAATTCAAGATAACCGAGAGCAATAGAAATGATGAAATTACTTGTTGGATTATTGTCAACAACCCAGATCTGATTTTTTAGATTTGGGAATGTGGACACCAATATTATTTTTGGTAACATTCTTCAATTTCACTTTCAATTTTTGAGGTTATTTTTTAACTGAACAACACTAAAAAGATCTTCATGTGTAGGGATGCTGTATTACTTACAGGGGTTGCCTTTCTATGATGTGGCTAACTCAGGCTCTTTGCTAAAGATGAACATAACTAAAGTATTGTCTTTCAAAGGATAGGGCTCTATACTACCTACAAAGATGTTGCAAAATCTGTCGTCTGTAGTAGAAAGCATATTTAAGGAAAAGAGACTTTTGGCAGGCAAATTTAGTCAGTTGTACAGTGTATTTCTGAAATGATCCATTGTGTTCAAAACTTTGAAGGATTCCTTGAAAATCATGTTGTACCTACATTCCTAGAGGCTCAAAGCCCTGGGAAAGGGGGATTCCTACAAAGTTGTATGAATTTGGAAAAAAAAAAAATCGAAAAGGCGTTTAGCATAACTTTGATCTAGGTACTTAGTGAATGAGACACGTGTTCTGGATTCTGGAACACAGGACATTCAATGAAGTTGGAAAAGAGTAAGTATAAAACAAGAGTGAAAAGTTTTTCATCCCATATATGTTTAGTATGGGAACCCTTTTCCAGAAGTCTTGTGGGATGACTGTTTTAGCATATTAGACATGTGGATGGGTAAAAAGATCTACAGTTGTTACTTTAAATTTCAAAGGATTGTTTTGAAATCATTCTTCAGTGTAAGATAATGAAATACTTAGGAATAGGTTTTTCTAATATGATACATTGTTATCTATTAGGAACTTTTCTAAACATTAAATAATTTTGTAAAGGCAAATGTCACAGACAGAATACCAGGCTAGATTGACCCTGAGATCAATTATCACCTTTATATTACTTCTGTTATCACCTTTATGTTTACTGCCTATGGAGGGTTTTTTACACTCCCTCTTCTTTTGATTTTTCTGGAACAACTGAGGAAAAGCCAATCTTTTTTGTAAGTGGATGAAAGGGAATTGAAATGGAGAGAAACTTGCTCAAAGGATATTGAAGCTAAAGCAAAATGGTAAATTTTGCTTAGTTGCTCTTTTAATTTTCCTTTTTCTTCCAATGAATGTTCTTAGTGAGAACAAATAGTATCCTCTAGAAGTGTGCGTGAGAGTTCATCCTTTTAGCTGAAGAAGGGATTAAATAAAGGAAGCTGTTCTGAAGGAGCCCGTCTTATTTAGGTCATTTTAAACATCAATATGAATAAATGGGAGGTTATATATCATCCTTTCACCTTAAATTTGCAGGTTGTAATGTGTAAATTTTTCCTTATAAGTTTTTTAAAGCAGAGATTATTTTTTTTGTCTTCTAAAAAAACCTGTGTATGTCAATGTCTCTGTAAAATAGTAAAAAAAAAAATAAAAAAAATACAGTGTGTGTTATGAAGGATCCTAAGCTTTTGAAACCTAGAAAACAAAGCTTACCTCATTTGGAAGGAAAGCTTGGATTATGATCCAAAAATTTTCTCTGTGTAGTCAAAAAAAGCTAAGGGGACTTAAAGTGTCATTTTGGTTTGTATAATGAGGAAAACCACATCTACATCTAATTTCCTCAAATCTCACCTTTGTACCTCAAATTTGAAATTAAATGTTGAGAGTAGAACATCAAGGCAAACCATTTCAATCCATTAGTGCTTAAAACTATATTCTGTTTATTACATCCAAATGCATTTAAGCTTTTTTTTAAAAAAATCATTGAAATAGTATTTGTGAAGAACTGTAAAGTTCTACAGATCTACACAAGTTCTGTTAAAGCTCTGTAGTTTTTCAGAGTGAGTTTCGCAGCACAGGATGAAGTTTTTGGTATTGGGGAGTGTACTCCTTGTTATAGAAGTAGCTGAATGAAGCTTTTTAATGTATCTTGCGTCAGATCAGGTTAGATTGGATAGTTCCTGTGATCTCATGTCTTTGGAATTTGTATTCTACAAGCGAGTTAGAACCATATAAGAAAGTTGCGATTTCTAGTGAATTCCTTGGATTCTGCTCACCCCCTGAGTTATTTCTCTTATTTGCATCAGAACTTGAGACAGAAGAAGAATATAAGTTAGAAAATGTGTTTGCATACTGGAAAATCCATTATCAAGTGAAAAGTAAGAATGATGAATAAATTCTTTAACTGAAAAAGCAACACGTGAGGCTTGATCGTCTTGAGGGCAATATGCATTGACACGTTGACTCTGTACTGTCTTCCATGTGAAATTCTAACCTTTGCTCTTGTAATGCCAATATTGCTTTTTGTCATGCTTGTGTGAGATAACTAGGGTAAAAATAATTTTTTGTTTAAAACTTGCCTGAAATTACACAAGAGTAGCTAACTAGTATTTTTTGAAACATTTCACATAGAAATGTTGTGAAGCAGATGATGCTGTGGGATGTCACTTCCAAAAGAATTTCTTGTATGAAGCAGAGGGGAAAACAATATATACAAAAAACCATGGAAACCTTCTATTGTAGAAAATACATACGTTTAGCTTTTGTTTAGCTTTTTAGCTTTGCAGTTATTTTCCCTGAAAGTAACAAAGTGTAGTATCCTATACAGAAATGATCTCACAAGTTGCTTTCTTTCTGAAGAAACATGCTATCTCTATTTAAATGACAGTAACCAATCACCATATATCTGTAAACACTATCAACAGAGAACTTAAATAGTGTCTTTGGAGTAGGCTAAAATTAGTTTTCATTACAACCCATTTGTAAATCATTTGAAGCAAATATCTCAAGCTGAAAATGTAAATGTGTTTTTGTTTTTACTGTAGAGATGAGGTCAGCAGAAGTCTGCAACAAATATGATTACTTGGGTGGAGGTGACATGATTTACTTAAATCAGGCAATTTCCCCATTAAAGCATTGAAGCCTCAACTCATAAAGAGACTGCTTAGCAGATGAACTATAATGTCTTCTACCATTTGTTCTATTAGGTGATTTGAAAGAAAAGAACAATTATAAGAATGAATGTATTTCTATGCTGAGTGGGAAAAATCCAGTTTTTACAGCAGGGGGTGGCTAATTTTCGGCAGATAAAATAGGGCTTCTTCATAAAAGCTTCTTTATAAATATTGTACAATTAAATATGTATATATATTTAGATTTATATCACCAGGAGAGGACAACGCAAGGATGAATCATTTGAGTGGTTAGTTTCTTACACTCTTGCCCCTCTTTGACTTTGAAGAGGTTACACAGAGGCGCTTTTAGTGGGTTGTATTGCTGTTGTGGTCTAAGCCTCATTTCGTTCCCAAGCATTCACATTTGCAGTTGGAGTCTCAAGTGCTGCAGACAGGCTTCTAGCCTTTGGTCTAATCTACATAAGATGGTTATATATACTGCTCTGCTAAGGGAGACAAGATTTGTAAAGAGAGGTGAATTTTCTAATTAGAGCAACCAATGTCTTATTTTAGAGTTTGGGTTTTTTTTTAATCATTCTTGTATTTTTCACATTTACAGTAAATCTACTCTCCTGTGTGCCATTGTACATAGGTACATTTGATCAAAGTAAAAATTAGCTGTTTAACCATAGCTTGGGAGAGCGGATCATGACATGAGTAAAAGCTCATAAGAACTTCAAGATGCTAAATGTTTGTGGTCTGCACCACTATTTTTTGCTATGCATTTTCTTCTGGGAAAGCAGAAAAAAAAATTGTGTACTTAGTTTTGGGCACTGTGTTTCTGAAAGAAGACTGAGGTTGCAAAATTCTCCCCGAGATTAGAAGCTCTGACCTCTTGAGTAGATGTAAGAGCTGAATATTGTGCTCAAGGCTGAACAAAACTCAAAAATACTTAGGAAAAACTTGATTTTAACATAATTGAAGGCTCATTTTAGAGCTTTATTTGGACATTATTTTGTAGTAGAGCAAGTTGAGAAAAGATGAAAATCACAAGTTGATAAAAGTTCCTTTTGGTTTTCATGTCAATGCAGTATCTCCTGGGGGACCATGAAAATATACATTAGTTGCGCATAAGTGGGTGTTGGTCTTCTTCCTGCTGCTAGTGATTAGAGCTTGGTGTAATATCATCGTGTATTTTCAATGGGAGAAAGAGTGGGTTGCAGCAGAGGAGCAGGAAGTGTAGTTGTGGCAGACACGTTTGAGAAGAGGTTGAAGGTTTAGGTTGTCTGCAATGAGGCAACAGTGCATTGCTTAAAAATTCAGCATATAACCCAGATGTAAGAGCATCTCTTCCAAAATTGGTAGCTGTGAGCAGCACCTCCAAAACGAGCAGTATTGATCTCTCTGATACCGCATCTTACTGCTACTAAAGAATATTTACAAAACTATTATGCATTTTAGTTTGCTTTTTCAAAATAGTGAAAGGAATCTGGTAATTTTATAATTGATAGTTCAGTTGCTTAAGATTAAGCATGTGTTTTGACTTTGAGTGTAAGCAAAAATATATGGTTCATCCTGACAGTGAATGTCTCTTGGTTTTAAAGCACTACATATTGTGAGACCTTGGAATTTAAAATAATTCAAAATAACCTTTTAAATTAAATGGGCACTAAATAAAAAATTTAAATATTTGACTATCCCTGGAAGTGACAGTATATAAAAACAGTCTAGAGTAACTTTTTTATGTCAGGTTATAAAACCATAAAGCCAGAGAAGGAATAAATACAATGAAAACACTGATTAATCCCCCTGTGTTGCAGTGCCACTTCATACTGTTGTAATGCGGACCCTTTCCTCTGATATTACTCAAGAAATACAAACAAGAAGCATTTATTATCTCCAAAGTAGTGTATGCTATAGAGTGCTGAATAAGGAAGTGAGGTATTGCAGCTGTTATCTTCTGAACTAACTGCTACTGCGTGTTGCATGACCAGCCCTGGCAGGGTTTTTGTTCCCATGAATGAATAGGCTATAAATCTGTCGAAGCTGACACTAGCAGCACTGCTGGAGAGTGTAAAGGGAAAATTTGCAGAGGAATCTTGTGGTCTTTGCTTGCCTGGAAAATGAGTTCAATAAAATGGAGGTGATCAGTGCTTATTTATAGGCCAAGCTGATACATCCAGCACTGGCTGTCAGAGTTTAACTTAGTGTTTCCTCATTTATGCTCACTCTGTAAAGCAAAACATGGCACTGTAAAAAGCTTATATAATGCTGTTATACTGTGCTAGTCACTATTGTCGAAAACAGATAAAGCGAAATAAAGGGAGGAAAAGATAAAAGCACAGATAAAATGTACAGCAAGGAAATGGAAGAGGCTGGCAGATGCTAACACCCTGAGAAGGGATGTGGAGCTGCTCAGAATCATTTTGCTTGAACTCTAGATTGAAGGTGCTTGGCAATTACTGCTGTGTTATAAGAGCAGATACATCCTGAGAACTCTGCTCTGGAAGGAAGGCATGGGGATTTTATTTGGTTGAAGGAAAAGAATGAGGAGATATCTTCTTTGTTTGTTTGTTTGTTTGTTTTTTTTTTTTTTTTTTTTACATAGAGTTCCCAATAACACTAAATCCTAAAGTTTGCTGGAACTGCATAACGAGTGTGTATTATGTTCTATGCAGAGGGCTCAAATATAGATTAGTGTTATATGGGAAAGGGTTTACATAAGACAAATCCTAAATTGTAATTTGCTGAAGAAAAAATTTGAGGAATTCCTTTAGATGCTTTTAAGTAGATATTAACAAAACAAAGCATTTTTTAAGTTTTGTTTCTGTTGCTTGGTGACTTTCTGTGAACAAACCGATGGTAGGTAATTTCAGGGGCTTTGACAATAATTAATATTAGGAGCAATAAAAGTAAAGGCTTGTTAAGTAGGGAGAACAGTGCACTGCTAATTTTTTCCTTAAAACGTGTTTTGTTTTATTTTTTTTTTTTTAAAGTAACAACAAAAACCACATATGCAGCACAGTATAGCCTGTACATAACAACTGCACCTGGACTCAGGCTGGCTGAGACAGTTTCACCTGTAAATAATTAAAATCTTTTAAGAAGCACTCACCTGATATAAAATATGAATGGCTTCACCTAGCAAGTCTGTGAAATTTGCTTCACTGGAGTTTGGGTAGCTATGGGTTTGGAGCCAATCAGGACACTCTGTCACCAGAAGTAGGAAGAATTTAAAAACTAAGTTCACTGGAAACTTGTAGTGAAAGACAATTTTTCCTCTCTCCTAATAACTTCTCAATTGTTTTAGGCTTACTGCCTATAGCTATATTTCTTGCTGTGTTCAAAGCAGTCAAAGTAAATGTATGTTTTCATATTTCTATCTTTGTGCCATAGTACACTTAAGACCCTTAAACTGTACTGCTTGTGCCTTCTTTGATAGAGTGACCTCTGCCTGAAAGCAGGGAAGATGTGAAATAACTCCTCTGAGTAAGTGAACTTAATGAATGACGTAAGGATGCATTGGGGATATATGTTGTTGTTTTGAATAAGTACTTTAAAAATGAATAATATTACAAGATCCTGAGAGACCATTGAGTTAGTCTTTGATCAGTTGTATTTCTGCAAAGTTGGAGGTCAGGTGTGTAAGAGCAGTAAATATAGTTTTCCTTCTATCAGTGGAATTTGCTATGGAATGGGAAACAGGAGAGGGGTGAAGTTTGTTATCTTTAATTTCTTTTAAGGTTTTTCTCAGTGTGTATTCAAAAAAACCAGACTTGCACTATATGTCTTTAGTCTTGCAAATCCTGTTAGCTGTAATTCTGAGTTGTAAAATTTAAATGTCTTCCCTTGCATCTTTTTATGGAAGCTGAAATTTTGATTTTTTCAAAATTCTGAATACTGATTTTTCTCTCTTCTAGCACTCCAAAATTTATTTCAGTATCTCAATTAGTGCAAACTTATCAGAAAGAAAAGTACAGTTTTCTTTTTTTCTGAAATTGCTTATTATAGTAGTAATAAAATATTTTGAAGACATTTTGGGCTATTTCAACGCACAGACAGGCTTTGAAGGGAATTTCAAATAAGAATGCCAAATTAAGTGATAACACTCATTACTAGACTGTTTCACATATCATTCAGAGCTACTCCAGGGACAATGCTTGAGTTATACATAAAAATGATACTTGACCTTTTGTGACCTATTCCATTTCCAGTCTCTTGTATCCTGTGATTTAATGAATGAGCCTGTAAATTTTCTTGGTAAACATAAAAAAAATAAATAAATCCTAACAACCCAAACCAGATTTGAGTGTTACATCTTTGTACTTCCAAGAAAATCTGGAATGTGCAAGTAGTTTCTGAAAAGGTCTTTCTCTTACATGTAACTGAAATATTAAAATTTCCTTTTATTTGTAACAAGCTAATGAACCATGTAAACACTTTTCTACCCTGCAGTTCAAGAATCGGTGCATGTATTTTGTTAGCAATGATCCTGTTTCCCTTCTTGCTACTCAGCTTTCAGAAAAGGTATGAAATATTTGCAATATAACTGTTGGTTCATTAAAACAAGTGTTTTCCTTTCCATTAAGTTAATAGATCTTAGGTCTAAGTGTCTGTTCTTTTTGAACATATCTGGATTATCCTTCATATCATCATGCAGTTCTTGTTTGTGGTGATGGGTATATTTTCTATATTAAAAAAACAGTATTTGTTGTCTGTAAAAAGCGTGTGCCTATATTGTGCAGAGGGTTCAATGGGAAGTCATAGCAGGTTTGGAGCACTAACTCATTAGATTCTAAAACTGCATAAACAGGTGCTAAACTTTTGAAGCATGTGATTCTTTCTAGCTTGTGCTTTTTTCAGTCAGGTTTTGAAAGAAGTTATTGCAGTGAATGTCCATGGACAGGAGATCAGTGTGCATTTTCTACAGTAGCAGGATGCCTGTGTGAATGCATTTCTTGTGTGTGTTTGTATTAGTGAAAATGGAAGACAAATACTTTCCAAAAGCAAACATAAAGTTGTCTGAAACTGAGAATTTTCTTTACTCTTGAATAAGCACTTGTACATTTTTTCATTGTTTTCTGAATGTACTTGTACTGTTTACAGGTTCTACATAAAAATATGAATAAAACTAGTTAGACCCAAAATGTTGCAAGTGTAGAATCTGGGATAAAAAGAAGCAGCAAGTCAGCTGCTTGTGTTGTGTAAAGCCTAAGAAGTGAGGAGGAAAGAGACTTCCACTTTTCTAGTGTAACATAAATTGTGTGGTGATTATTTGTCTTATCAGAATGGAACTCTTTAATTACCTACAGGTACAACTTCTTAAATACAATAAATCAGACAGGAAACATGGTAGGTGATAGTGACAGGCACTTGTCGATGAAGCCTGCAGTAATAAGTGTTGTACCATGTGCCAGCTGCCTTTCTTTATGTGTGCATGTCTGTATGAAGGAAGGAGGATTAAGGGGGAGTGGGGGAACAGTCAGGTATAAAGCCTTAGGGCACTGAAAAGTTTAGCCAGAGATTTATTTTTTTTTTTGTCTGAGAAATAAAGGGTGGCCAAAGAAGTAAAAAGGTATTTGTGTTAAAATGTTAATATTTAAAACTTGTATTTTTACTTTTTGCACATCTACAACTGCAATGGTTTAAAGTAATTTTCTAGTTACTGTGGGCTGTACTAAATGTAAGAGCATATACACAGCAATGTGTACTTTTGAATATAGATGTGTGCAAGTGCACATCTGTAAGTGATGAACCTAAATAAGAATTTTTGTGGGGGCAATGTAGGATGGTATATTCAAGTGGTCATAATCAGAGTGCCTGGTTGAAAATCCTGGTAATCCATGAGTGCAGCACTGTGTGACTACATTAACACTTCACAATAAAGGATGGCAAGTGGGCAGATTTGCATGCAAATTAAATTTTCAACAATATTTCTGCATGCAACTTCCATTACAGTTGGGCAACTTTACACAATTGAAACTGATGACTAAGAAAAAGCATTTATAATTTAGTAAATTACAACAGCAATGCCTGTAATCACCCAGGTTATCTGTTAAAGTGCCTCTAGTAGTTTGATTAGAAGGAGGAGAACCTTGAAGAGGCTCATGAGGCAGTATCAAGCACTGTGAATTGAAACAGAGTAAGAGAACCTGTTATAGCCTGGGCGTAGTTGAACAAATCCTAAGACAAACTGATGTAATACAGTGAACTTCTAATCAGTGAAACAAGAGTTCATCAATCAAACAATGAAGAGCTGCTAATAGTGTGATATTTGTATCAGAACCAAGGCTGCGTTTTGTTAAACTGTATATGCAAGACATTGTTAAATGCCCATTGAAAATAAAAGGTGATTGGTGACACAAAGCATGCAAGGAAAGGGATACCATTTACTATACCAGGCCCTGAGAAGTATAGAATGTTCACAACCCCCCATGGACCTTTCAACATGTCACCACATAATTTCTACACGTGTAAAAGATTTGTTTTGTATTTACATCATGCACAGTTGGTTTTGTGCAAGATCTGTGTGGAAGTGGAGATGAATAATGCTGAGTCAAAACTCAGAATATACTGCCCTCTCCTGACAGTTGGGTCAACTTAGGAGCATGCAAGTGAAACACCTCATTAATTTTTGTTAGAAGAAATTTTGGTGCTTGATCCTTCAGCCTTATGGTTCTATAACTTACAAAGGCTCTTCCACTGTGATAGTGTGGTTTTTTTTTTTTCTTTCATTACAAAAAAATTAACATGGGTATTATTTGTTGACATTCATAAGTTGATCGTCTCCCATTCTAAAAAGATCCTTATAACATTTAAAAAATATTTCCCATACTGCTTGTTATCAATTTACATAAATTCAGAATTGGCTCACTAGCAGATTGTTGAAGGTCATTAAAATCATGACTGAATGTTGTGGCAAGGTGATAATGAAATTAGCACCTCTCTTCTCCATAAACAGGTTAATTTTTTGAGGTGGTACAATGATGAGTGATAACTGAAAGTAGAAAGATGTACATGAGAAGTTTCTAGGTATTGCATTGGATTGTAAATTGTTTATACTGCGTGGCAGGGGCTTACTTGGAAGTGTTGTCTGGTGGCGGCCATACAAACCTCTTAGATTTTTCAAATAGTAGGTTCTACCACACATTTAAAGCCAGGTTGCATTTTGTCAACTCCCAATTATAGAAATAAGTACTGATTTTGTCTGATATTGAGATTATGTCTTGATCTGTTCTTAGGCCATAGCTGAAAGAGATTGAGTATAAACTCTGCTATTTTTCCCCACTTATTCTGAGAAGGTAGATCATGAAGAAATGAAAACCTTCTCAATTATTTGGAAAACCTCAGTGAAGCTTTCTTGCCTTCAACAGGGTATGTGTAATGTCTTCCTGAGAGGTAATGGCTCTATTATTTGCCCGCTCTTCTTCCCCTCTGCCCAGTATGTGGTTGTCTCTTCAATTTCTGCTACTCTTTCTGCAGTCCAAGGAGTGGTCAAGCAGTAGAAGTTTCTATTTGTAGGTAACTACATTCTTTCTGAGTTCTATGTATAAGACTGCTGGTACACTACCTAAAAACACCAGTAAAGAAATATTTCTGCCTTATATATTACGTGTGACTTTGTTTATTAGAACTTCAGAAGTAGATGGTATCCTGCCTCCAAAAGTCTTCCTTTATTCAGGGGTCATGAACTGATTTCTAGCAGTCCCAGAAAACCACAAAAATAGTGGCTCTAGCTCTAGAAAAGAAAGCTTAAAACAAAAGCTGTTCAGTGTATCACCACACTAAGGATTAGCGTGGCTAGGAGAGAATTATGAGAAAAAGTAAGTGGAAAAGTTTTCACAGGAATGATACAGAATAATGTTAGGATGTGTAGCAGCTCTAATGTACAGGTGCTTGCAAAAAACTTGATTTCTGATGGAGCTCTCACTGGACTAGACAAACTTGTACACACACTTCATCCAATATAACTGTTAAATTCAGTGCTCGTGTAAGAGCTTCTTGCTTCACCTCTTTTGTCTGGAGGTAAATCATGACCACAAAACCCTGTCTCTTTTTTTTTTTTTTTTTTTTTTTTTGTGTGTGTCACAAAAACCTGTAGTTTTTTAATGTAAATTACCTACCACAACTATGTCTGATCACATGTTGCTGCTGTTGGTATAAGTACACAGATGAGTAATCTGAGCTAGGCAGAGCTAGGAGTGCGTGCTTTTTCCTAGCTAAGGGCTGTTGAGAGCAGCTGCTCCCTCTTTCAGCTGTTGTTTAGGATTGATGTTTGAATTCTGTTCCTAAGACTGAATGTATAGTATCAGAGTGGTGTTTATATTTTCCTACAATAAACTGCCAAGCCGGCTTTAGTAGGCACTTAGCCACACCCTGCCATGTCTTTCCCTTACCCCAAGTTGTCAAATTAATATCATACATAGAGAGAGAGAGAGAGAGATATGGTATGAGGTACTTTACAAACGAGAGTTGTGCTATAGATGTTGTCATAATGAGTCATATTAATCTAAAAATATATACACCAAGTTTTAAATATATGTCCTATGACACTGGTACTATTTTTGAAGGAATGATATTAGTGTTTTCCCAGATAGGTACTGTGTATGGACACTGAGGGAATGTGTGTATAACTTTTATGCACTGCTTTTGGGCATATTTATATTAATGGAAAATAAGATAATGCTGTCTTAATATGGTATGGTGCTTTGCAGCTCAGAGGCCTATGAGGGTGTCTCTGTTCCTGTTAGTACCAACCTGGTGGAGAAGATGCTGATCTGGAGCATACAACTGAGTTACTAGGAAGCAACTAGTGAGAGGTGATATAAAACCTATGCAGTCACAAATGAAAAGGTCCTTTTTATTTCGTTAGGCTATAAAGTTGCAGAAGAATCTATAATGTGTGTGTGAATCTATAATGTGTGTGTATCAAACTATCATCCCTTGGAATGGAGGTAATGTTGACAGTAATGACAACAACTTCAAAGAAATTCTAAAATAATATCCGGTTCTTAACGAAATAAAACCTAGTCCTCGTTGTTAGATAATCCTGCTTTATCAAGATGCCATTATTAATGCTGCTGGTAAGTAATTTACCACTTCTCCTAGCAAATGTTGAGATGTTGGACTGTTGACCGGTTAGCATTAACATAGTTATTTGTGAACTACATACGATAATGTAATTTGCCAAGGCACTTCTTTCACATTTAATTATTCATGCAAATTGCACTAAGAGATATTGTAATATTGGTTATGCAGATTCAGTGCAAACAGCATATTGGTGCAAATAGTGTTTATGTGTTTTTTTTTAAGGTTTTTATTGCTCATTCAGAGGAGAATTGATTGTCAGGTTTTATAAATCCTAAAATGTAGCCAAGAGTAAAATGACAACACTTGCCGAAAAGCTGGAACGCTGATAAATGCAAGTGCCATATTTTAATCCACCACAAATATTTTTATTTAATTGTCTAAAAGCTCTTTTGATATAAAGAGATGGGCGACAGAAAGGTGTCTCTGTGCTTCTTAGTTTCATTAGATACGTAAACAAATCCTCCTGAAATTAATGATACTTTAAATGGATATGAAATAGATTTAACTCTTGGTTAATTGTTCTGAGCTCTTTCAAATTAGTAGGTATTTGGCAGGATAGCACCATTTTAGCCATGTAACCGGTATATTGATACTATTAAAGAAACATTAAAATAAAGACCTACTAAGCGTGGATGTTAAAGCATAGACCATAAAGGAATTATTCCTGATTTTCATCCTAAAGCAACAGAGAAAAGTGTCTGGCTGTCCCTAACTTGTTACTATGTTCAACAAGCAAGGCAGTGATTAAAAAAGTCTGTTCTTTGCACCCTTTGTATTTAGAGAGGGGAATACTTTACAAAGCTTTGACTTGAGCATCTTGGTTGCTGTACCATCTTGTATTTCCCTTTTGCAGTGCAGTCTTTGCCTGTTCATGCACAAAGTGCAAGCGTTGGGAGAGGGTGAGATGGGGCTTCAAGATAAAAATAAAGTTTACAATGTAATTTGCCATCACAGAAGATAGAAATCACTTACCAAGAGTGAATGCGAGCTACCTAAGGCTCATCAGCTCAACTTAAATTCCACCCAAGGTTCTGTGTCAGTGTATGGTGTTAACTTTCAGGGCCTTGAAGTAGCCTTCATTCTCTAGTCATGGTTCCAAATATGTCCTCTTTGTTAGCTGAGATAATTTCCTCCTCCCTCACATGTAAGCAAGGTTTTGCAGTAATAGATGTTTCGTGCTGAGAGTTTGCCAGGCAACACAAATCTCTAGGGAGGCTTAAAATGTCCTCCTCTTAAAAAATGTCCAATTTAACAGCAGTAGTTGGGTGTTTGAGGCCGTACAATGTTTGCAACAACTATGATGGCTCTATTATGATAATGGAAGAAAGCTACATTATGAAATAAATGCATTTTAGGTTTTCCTTGGCAACATAATGTAAGGATCGTTCTGTGTGTTGGTACTAAAGAATCAAAAACAGTTTAGTAAGTTGATGTGAACACTGTTTCTTGTCATGTGGTTAATGGATCTACTGTTGTATTTGTGTTCTTTCCAGCTCTGCTGCCTTACATCAATGAAAAATTATGTTTTTTTCTTCAATGCCACAACACTAGTCATCTTCATATTCAATGTATTCCCCTTTAAATCTTCCAGTATAAAATGTCTACCACTTTACTGGTTTTGAGTCATTTCCCTGGTTCTTTGCAATAGAAAAGGGTCATCTTTCTTGATTATTGGTGTTGCATGTAATAAGTTCAGTTTACTATAGTCATGTTGATATGTGAACAAATGCACTATTTGTTTTTGGGTTTGGTTTAGTGGTGGTGTGTGTTTGTTTTTTTTTTTTTTTTTTTTTTTTTTGTACATATGTAGAGATGGCTGGAAACATGGCTGTATGTATTTATTCTGGTTTTGCTTCTGATTAAAGCAATGATAAATCTTTTGCCCTAATAGATATATTATTTATACCCTCTCTAATCCTTCTTCACTTTCCCAAAAGCTGTTGCTTGTGATTGGCTGGGCAGTTCTAGGAAACAGTGAAAATCTTTATGAAAAGCAGTTAAAGTGCATGAATAGTAGGCATTCTTCAGATTTAAAGAGGTCAAATTGATTTTTGTGTGTGTGTGACAGAATTTGTTCCTGGGGTGAGACTTTGAAGTAAAATTTCAAAGCATTGACTAGGGGTGCAGCTCTGCAGCTTCTTATTGACTTTGTTCAGAGATCGGGAGTTAAAACTGCATGCTGCACTTTGAAAATTTACCCCTAAGTATTGAGTTTTACCTCAGAATAATTTTTTTCCAATAATTTAATAAACCCCAGAGAATGTGGTTTATAATGGAAATGCTGACATACTTAAATTCAATGCTAATCACTGAAAATTAGTAAGATCTTTAAACAAAACTTGGGCAAAACCTGCAACTCATGAGTCTCCTGTAGTTAATTAACCGAAAACATTTCAGAAATGCATGATCCTCAGAACGCTGTTAGCAGTGACCATGTCAATAGTAATATATTTTCTTTTATTCCTTACACTTGGCATTATCCTCCAATTCATAGGAGAGTGCTTCTGAACACCTAGCTATTTCCCAAACATATATCTGCATTGTGGAATTGAGCTTGTCAAACTTAGAAGCTCACGGAGAGGAATGTTTGTATACAGTAACAGCATGACAGATTCTTTAATATGAAAGCATCAACAAGATCAGTGTTCTTATGATCTTGTTTGTTTGAGTAGGACCTCAGAAAAGAACATTGTCCAGTCTAGAATTTGTGTTGACAATGTCCAGAACAATGATTTTGAGTTCAGGCATGTTTGTGGTGCTGCTTCCTCTTGCTTCTCCATGGCTCCTTTGTACTTCTCTCTCACATTTCTCCATGGTAAAGTAACTGCAATTACTGCAAATTGGAAAGAGAGTTGTGGGGCAGTGCACAGTATAGGAATTGCTGGTCTTGGATATGAAAGATGAATTTTGCTTACACGGGCTGAGGTTTGGGAAACTGACCTTGATTTCTGAGCCCTGTAAAAAAGACTGGATTTTTTTTTTTTTTGCATATTGTAGTTGCTTTGTGTTGTTTTGGTGGTGGTTGTGTTTTGTTGTACTAGCTAGGAGGTAGATTCACTAGATATAGTTGTTAGCTAAAAGTCTGATCATGGCTTCTTTGCTCTCCCATCACATCTCCTGTACTTGTGCTACTTGTACAGGAGCCAATGAAGAGAAAATGGCAGTAATATCTATATCTAAAATTTTGTATTGTGGGTTGATGATCTCAAGTCCTAGTAATCTACGTCAAAACGTATATCAAATATAATCTCCTTAGAAGAGCCTTTTAAAGAGGAATTGGAAGAAAAATGGTGTGGTGGAACCATGGATCTTTGCAGAGCTTATGGAAGGCAATGTGGAAGAAAACACACAGGTAAATTTAAAAAAGGAGTAAATAAATGTGTGGTTTCCTTTAAAAAAAGTGTTCCAAAAATACTAACATTTAATATTTTCAGTCACAATGGAACTCCTGAATGTCACAACCAATTTATACGATTTTCTGTAAAAAAACCAAACAAATAAAAACCGTGCATCTGGACTGACAAGCTGTATGCCAAGATTCAGCCAGATGCAATTTGAAATGTCCAAGACATTGAACGTGCCCTGAAATGGAGCTTTTAATGAAAGTGCCATCTCAGCCTCAGCTATAGTGAATGCCAGTGTAACGCACTGCAAGGAATTTATCATGCTAGATCTCAACTGCAAGTAGGTTACACTGATCTAGAAAAAACATACTGGAAGTCTGCAGAAGTTAATGTCTGGGAGGTGATTTTTCCATCACGTATCCCATCCTGCCTGCGTACTTTGTTTCCAGTAATGTATTTCTGATAACTACATAAATTTTAGCAAACTTAAAGAAAAAAAGAAAAAAAGGAAAGAAAACAAAAAAGTTGTGTGCTGTGTGCTTGGTATGCATCGTTTTGTTTCTTTCATTAATTCTTGCTGGCATTCTGGATGCTCAGATGAACAATAGCAGTAGCCTGTAAAGATCAATACCAGATTGCTGATAGTGCCTATCTATTCAAAGAGTAGATTATTTGATAAATGGTTTGGTCCATATGTTTTGACATTTGTTAGCTGTATAGCCCAGACCAACTGGTAGAACTGTAGTTCCATCATAAAAAACAGGAGCAACAAATAGAATATTTCCTTTTGGCACAAAACTCATATATTGTAGTTTAAAGCTGCAAGTAGTAGATTTCATGAGAGAAAAACATAAACATCAAGTTGTTAAAAGTTCACATGTTTTTCTTAAGTTTTTTTAATTATGGTCTATGAATACAATAATTTCTATTGTATGGCTTTGTAGTTGACAGGATTCGGATCTCATAAAACTGTAATCTTAGCCACTTTTTTATGTCAATGTCTCTATATAGTGGATCACACAGGGTCCTCTGAGAGAACTCACTTCTTTCTTCCCCCCAGATTTGCCCTCTTTCAAAAAAAAAACCTGGGGAATTTAATGAAAGACATGCAGTGACAAGAATATCCAGAGCAGGCTCAAAAGTTAATGAAACAAGCATCTGGAACTTTATGTGAGCTCAGATTTCAATTCCTAGCACTTAGGTCAAAATTCTGAATTATTTTTGGAAGGCATATACTTATGCTTTCTTTTCTCTCAATGTCATATAATGTATGCTCAAATGCCTTGTAATGGATGCTCAAGTGCAAAGTCCTGCACTTTATATGCACTTAAACAAAGGCCATTTTGTCATTTAGGTAGTGGTAGTAGTCAAATACTTCTCTTTCTTCCAGTCTCGGAGGACCAAATAAATCTGTTTGTGAAAGGCATATGGCAGCATGCTCTGTAAACTGAATTCAAAGAACTAGTTATAGTTACTGTATTTATTTCAAGCTATTTATGAGAGGAATTTGAGTAAATTTGTAAATAAAATTATAATTCAAAATTTGTAGATAAACTTACAAGTAAAAAGACTAGCCAGTTGCTCATTGCTGCATTAAGAGTCAAAAAATCATTATTTCAAAGTGATTTTCAGTCCTTTTACAGGGAGACCTCATACAGGTGAAAAGTATTACTGTAATAGATATGGCAGGAAAAATACAATGAAAAATTGTACCTGACATGCTTCAACTCCAAAATACATTTTAGAGTCTTATAAGCAAACAGGAGAACAATGTTGTTCTCCCCATTTTGTGACTTTGTCTTCATGCGGTGAAAAAAAGGATGGCGTTTGCTTAGAGGTCCCTGCCCTCTAAAGGTCTCTTGGGGTTCAGTTAGGGCATTACTTGCTGGGTACGTGGTGAAGGGTATATAAACCTTGTTCCTCTACCTCTTGCCATGATCCAGGCAGTTCCTTAGGCTTTTGTGAGTGTTGCTGTCGTTTTTGGGATTTGGAAGGGTTTCTCTCCTCTGTCAGCAACAGCAGGTTGGTCCCTATAGGGCAAGTGAAGAGGAAATTGTCCAGGTGTGCTTTAGCAGCTTGTAGATACTTGGGTATGGAGTCTGTGTCTGCACCTCTGGTAGGTTAAAATGGGCTGTTTTTAACTGAAACGGATTTTAAGGAAGACTGGGAATGGGGTTAGAATTTCTGGAATAGCTGTGACAACTTCTTTTCCCTTTCTTTTAACCCAAGATGGTCATAAACGAGAAAGTTGGTCTGAGAATAAGATCAGAGGAGTTAGGGACTGACAGTTTGCCTCCATAAAATGGAGAGGAACATGAAGGGAAAGACACTCTGAACTGGAAGAGGTATTTCTAGGTAGCTCTAAGGATGGATGAGATTTAATGTAGGTAAATACTATCCTGTGTATCTTGTCCTCTTCCTACTTGTTTTGAATAATCAGTAGTAGTTTAATGTAGAATGGTGGAAAATGGGTGTCTCAGCAGGGGGCTTGATCACACACTGAAAGGTACATACTGTATTATTTACTGTTTAAGGAATGGTGTTATGCAATCTGGTATCAGAGGATGATCTTTGCTTTTTTTATTTTTTCTTTTTTAGGGCTTGCAGGAGGAAAATGTAAAATGTCAGTATTTCTCCGTTAAGTAATTGGTAGTAAGTAGATATAAGATCCCTGAACCATTGCTCTCAGAATCATCTTAAAATAGCCACTTTTGTTTTCCTCGTGTATATATGAAATAGGTGTATTAACATATTAATGATCAGATGTTATATTTAGCTCTGCATTTTAAGAGTCTTTAGCAATGTAGAAAAGGATGATTTGACAGGCTTAATTCAACACTGGGCAACAAATAAAGCTTATAATGAAATTAACATAAATCATTAGCATTAATCATTCAGTATTATTGATAGCCGTATAAAGAAATGTATCACAGCCCTGGAAGTACAGAAGAGGAGAGCAATATTTCTTGCCAGCTGTCCTGACGAGCTATGAGCCCATATGGTAGTGGTACTGGCTTTCCTTTCTAATTTTCCTCCTCTGCTTGAGCTGTCAGAAGCCCCTCTCTCTCCTTTTCTTTTCCCACAGACTGCAGAGATAGCTTCTATGCTGTTTTTTTGAAAATGCCAGCTTTTTAGAACAGGTCAGACTCCATCAGCTTGTATGACTGTCACTAGTCATGTGACCAACATGAGCAAACTAGCTAGGTGACAATTAACATGCAGTCTACATTCGACGTTTTCAATTTGGTAACCTTCACTTCTACTTACACTTTCATCTCCAAAACCTAGTAAGAGTTTTCCGCACTGGGAAACAACATACTCTTAAAGTAGCATTTAGAAAACATGGATTTGGAAATGTGTGTATTTGGAATCTGATATGAAAAAATTGAACAAATGCAGGTGTGTTTCATGGTGTTCAGTCATTATTCCCCGGATAGCTGTTTTTTGCTTGTGTGCTGCTGTCGCCCACCCAGCCCCGCACCCCCCCACCCCCCCCTCAAAAAAAAAAAAAAAAAAAAAGGTGAAAGAATTGAGGTTAAAATAATGAATGCTGCTAGTACTGCTTGTGCTGGAAGCTTTTGAGAACCTGAAGTTAGTCATCTTTATTTACCTGAAGTAAGCTCAGTGAAACTTTAGGTAAACACGGGTACAGGGACTAAGTAGCAGGACTGACATATCCCTAAAGCTATCATCTCAGATCCTTGTTCTAATCATAGACACTGCATGCTTTCTTCATAGTTTTGGCATGGTTTCAAGTGTTAGACAAATCTTCATGATCAGCAGTGCTCAGATTCAGTGCTGTGAGAACATGAGCAAAGTAGATGCACTGGGGAGGTATCACAGAGTTATAATCTTTGGATGGCAGTGACGAAAATTGCCTCCTTTTCCATTGTTTTATATCTTTACCTGCTCCTCTTAATTTCTTTGTATTGTGTGGGCAGTTGGAATCATTCTGTCTCTCATGAGTGTCTCCATTTTCCTAGTTAAAAGGAAATATAAAATGGCTTCAAATTAAGAAAACCATGCATATGCAAGCAATTTTTACATTTCTTTGTAACCTTCTACAGTTGGTTCTTTGTATTTACCTTTAAAGTGTCTAAACATATAGAAAGTAAGGCTTTTCCATCCTTAATTCAAGATCACACAATATACAAGGGATATGGTTAGGCATTGTCAGAGCTTTGCACAATGGTACAGTACTGTCAGCTCTCCTTAAACTGTCTTTCTTTTTAAGCATCTTGGCTAAAAGGATCTGGTATACTTAAATGCGGGTTACTAAATTTAAGTTACTGGACTTTCCGTTGAATATTTAAATATCCTTCTTCAAAGAACAAGATTCTGCCTTCTATTGCCATAAAATATTCTTCATTTTCAAGGTAGTTACATGCAGAAGAGCATAAAGAAAACAGGTGCTTGGAAGAAACATGTATGAACATAGAAAAGAATCCCAGACTTCATCACTCTTGGGCAATCATGTGTTCACCTTTTAAATTTGCATGGGACCTTAATCTCCAATATAGAAATACATACCATTCCCTTATGCTCAAAGTCAGTGTTGCACGGGAGCATAATAGCCAGGACTGGTATCCTATACCAAAGCGAATAGATCCCTTAATTTCATGGTTTAAAAAATACTTGAGTTGACCTCAGTATAATTCCTATATTTTAGTCATTTAGGTGTCATGGCTCAGTAATCATTCATTAACTATAGTGCTTTTCAAATGAAGAACTGAGATGAAAATTTTTCTTAATGATGACAAGTGATGTAATTTAGTTTTATTCGTATATTATAGTGGTGCCCGCTAGCGCCACTGTAGTTAAGGGTCTGTCAGTGGTTCCATTATAAACCCCTATTTTCAAAGGGTTTATAACTCAAAAATTGATTTTAGACTTAAAACTGCCACCCAAGGTCTAAGTCCTGGAGGTTGTTTTTATATACAAATTGGCATTTTGGGGAGGAGAGGAGGAAAGGTTAATAGTTTCTCAACTGTAAGAAGACGACTGAGGATTTTCTGTTTCAGATTTGTGTTTGTGCTTCTATCATACTAAAAGCACTTCATCCATCTCAACACCAAAGAAAAAAAGCCACTATTGAGTACTTTATGACCAAAGAAAGGCTGCAGATCGTATTAACTACAGTGTAAGAATTGAATTGTTCTGAGGCTTGTAAAAACAAGTCCATGGCTTGGAAAATCCCATGACATTTGATCAGAAGTCGAAATCTCTTTGAGTGTAGTCATTTAGGAAACTGGGGAAGGGATGAAGCAAGGCCGCCTCTTTCTCTGTGCAAGGCAAGAGAGTGAAAAGAGATGTGCTGTTTTGCCTTATGCTATAAAGAAACTACAACAAAACTGGTACTAATATTATAAAGGTAATTTTCAAAGGAGTGTAAGGTACTTACTGGGCCTTAAATGGCATCTTTGGAATTGAGAATAGAATAGTAAATATAGCAGTGGCTTACTAAAAGCTCATGGGAAGGAAGGATGATGATTTTGATCCTGGCTGGAACAAAATGAAGACTGCTGCTTCTGTCCTGATGGAAATGGAAGCTCCAGTAAGGAAACCTCCATGACTCGACAGACAAAGGTAGGCTGACGAGAGGAGGGAAAGCCTTGGTGCTCTCTGGTCTGCGTAGGCGTCCTCAGAAAAGAGGTAGCTACACACTGAAAGAGAATCCCAGGCCAATCAGCTCCTACTGATTTGTCCTCTGGTAACCACACTCCTGCTAAGCTGAGAAGAAACAGGGTTGATCAACTTTAAAGCTGTCTGTTTATTGGAAAAATGGTAGTAATACCTCACTGGAATTATACTATTAAAACTGAGAATTAATATAAAATAAATGCCAAAGAAATTGCGGAATTATTATAGATTTACTTTCACTTACCTGATGGTCAAATCTCATTCTGTGAGTCTCTAAAAATGACCTCATAAACATTAGAAATGAATAGGTGGAACCAGAACGTGGAAATATGAAGGCATTGTGTTTGTATGCAAGCTTTGCATTGGATTCTGGAATACATAATATAGATTCACTACAGATGCACGTGGTTTTTCTTACTGTAAGAAACAAAAGAAAAAAAAAAGATCAAGTTGTTTCAGTTCTTCTCCAGCAGAATTACTTATCCTGCATCTATTGGAATTATTTATGATTAATGGTCCTGTATTTTGTTTTCGGTCCAGGTCTGCTGTTGCTCACAACTGTAGCTAAAAATATGAGAACTGGCAGCTGTTAGATATGCATCTCTCTCAGAAGAGAAAAAGAAGCTTGATATTTCTTGAGGAGGAAAAGTTTCTGACTAGTTTTATATTCCAGTGAGACAGCCTAGTGGGTTGCCTAAGATGATATCCTCCAACTAGACCTAACTGTTTACAAACCCAGTTATCCTATGGAGACAGTTGATCCTTTCTGTCTTTAGTAGCAATAATTTTGACTTTTCTCATAACAAAAAAATGAAAGAATGTCAAGATATTCACATAAATGTTAAAACTTGTGTTTTCAATAGTAATAAAAAGCCTCCTGCTAGATCCAAAGGTATCAATACACAAGGAAAAGTATGCATTTTTATCTCATTCTCGCCTCTCTCCTTAAGAAACATTAGAGAGATGCTTTGTTTTCCCTGACAGCTTCTGGCATCTTGTCATACATTACAATGCACTGTACTGCAGAGAGGATACATTTCTGTACAGAGGATACATTTCTGTACAGATGTATAGAAACTGTGTATTATATAAGACCTGTTTGGTGCCATATCATGTATAAATGCAGACCTGTGTATGAGTTTTACATTAGGGAAAGGAGAAGAGTAATACACAACTCTCCTGTTTCTGATTCAGGGTCAAGTCTGCCTCCTTGGCTAGTCATGCTAGGCTGTCTGCAGTTTTGAAGAATGCTTGGACTAGAGAGGAGGGATAATATCTGGGAGAACAGTTCAGGACTGGTGGTTAAAAGCAGATGTAGTTGTGTAACGGTAGATGCTAATGTGAATTTAGGCATACCATTTTTTGATTTTCTTTAAATTTCAGCTATTTGTAAAACATGAGATTTAACGGAATGCTTGTTAGTGTGGTTTATAGCTTTGTGAGAAGATACATGGTGAAGCAGTATATTGTACATTTAGACTATGAATTTTACTGTGCATTTTTAAAAAATACTTTTATAATTCCTGTAGTTCTTGCACTGAAAAATTCCACTGGGAATCTTCCATCTTTCCCAGAATAGGATTACCACTGCAAGGAAGGTAATCTCAAGTTATATTAACCAGAACAAAGTTTAAGATGCAGAATGCCATCCCCCTCTCTCAGATGGCTTTATGAATGTTAAAATGGAATGTAACTCTTAGTCCACCGTTGTTAGCACTATAGAGTGCTAAGTTTCGATAGCGGTCATGGCATTTTGATGGAATAAATTTATGAGCCTCTAAATAGTTTTTATTATTAACAAAAAGTACTGTATCATATAAAGCTGTTACATAATGAGGAACTCTGTGGTTTCATTTTTATTATTTATTTTGTTACTGCATTTTCAACTAACCCCATTATTTTAAAAAAGGTATTTAATAAAATGGCTATTCCAGAGGCTGAGATCTTTGTGTCTTACTTTTCTTTAGGATAGTCGTGGTAATATCTGAAAGATTTGCAAAGCTATGGAAGTAATACAACAAATGTAATTTTTGGATAAGTTCTGCTGAGAACAGTTATGTGTTCTGGAGTAAAACTGGTTTTGCCAGAGATCTAGTAGTAGTCTGTAACTAATCGGGCCCAAAAGGAGCTACCTGGTGATTGTTTTTATCATAAGGATAGTGGTTTTGTTATTTCTTTTCTTTTCCAGGAAAACAGATATTTAATTATTTATTTTTTTTTAACTGTCCTTGTACACAGACAATACAGCTGACTGATGTATAGATGCGTGTAGATATTTGTTACCTCTAGTCTTCTGTAAGTGCAAGTAAAGATCTACCAACTCAAATCTGTGGTACATGTGTAAGCAGAGATTGGCATCTTTGAACATGTGTGTAGCATCTTTGAACACTAGCAGCATCTTTGAATACTAGCTCTGTAAGCAAGGGATCATTGCTGATGACAGCAAATATTTTGGCTGCTGACTGCTATCTGAGCTCTCCCATCATTGTTATATTTAAGGATTTCACAAACACTCAGTTTGTTGATGAAACAACTGGTAGGTTGTGGAAATAGCCGCCCACCCCCCCCCCATAAGGGTGTTACCAAGAACTTGAGGCACATACCAGTTTGTGAGAATGATGCATTAAACATGTGGCAGATTTGAATTCATCTGGTCCATTGATTCATGTCTTTCTATCTGGCTAAAACTAGAGTGCAGATAAGGACAGGATGATACTGTAGAAGTTGCACCTTTTTTAGGGTTTTGGTTTCCCTTAAGGGCACATGTATTTCCTTATGGACCTGTTTTTTGTTTTAAGCAATTTAATTAATTATATAATGCAATCAGGTACATTTTCCATTTAGAGACTGTGGAAAAGGTGGTGTTGAGGAAAACTGGGTGTCTAAATTTGCCCGTTCTTATTCTAAGCTGCTTGCATATGTGCAAGCAGCAGAAATTCTGCTGGCTTTGTAGGTGAATTGCAGTACTGCTGGTGAGTACAGACTATGCATCTGTTCTTGCATACTTAGATTTGTGCTCTTAAACCTAAGAATAGTATTAACTTACCCATGATCTGACTTCAGTGCACGCTAAATCTATTTGTTTAAGATAGGTATCTGCCAAGGAGCACATTCCACTGGTTTTCTACAAGTAGTATTAGTGGCTTCCCAATTCTTCATTCAATTTACAGTGGTGGTCTCGTGTGATGTCCATGTGATTTGAAAGCAGTCTATCTGAGAAAGCATTACCGATTTTGAAATCAGCAAAAATGCTGTTTAGAAAAGCCACCAACCACTTGTTTTCTTTAGTGAGGTATGGGCATGATAGTTTCTATATTAGGCACTTAATTTGGTTCTTCCTAAAATCGGGTCCAAAATAACTGCTAATAAAATAAAAGCATTTTGGGGTGTAGCATAAAGATGCTGTTTTTCTTAAGAATTTAGGAAGCATGGAGAATAAGGAATAGTGCTAGCGATGGTAGAAAGGTGTTATTCTTAACTGATTTATTTTACAGTTTGGACTACATTAAATCTGTGTTGGCAAATCATGCTTTGAAAAAATCAGAAGGTGCTCAGTGTTTCAGACAGATTCTGGTTTTGTTTTGCAAATCTAAAACCAGTGTAAAGGATAGGCAAGGCTAACACTCTCAGTGTCCCACCTGTTGTCTGGTATCGAAGCAGACGCATAATATGCCATTGCAGTCACCAGGAGCATAAAAAGTATTAGGGATGAATCATGATATTGAGAGTCATGGAAATTGAATATTTAGACTTAGCTTGTCATTAAATGGCAAAGGTTTTATCACTGTGTATGTATTCTACTGGAAATAAACAACAGTATCAGCTCAGTGAATACACATGTGCTCTGGATCGTTCCTAATTATCTAACTGAATCAAGAATTTAAGATTCAGTTAATAAAGATGTCCAAATATTCAGATACCTGCTTCCTACACATGGGTAACACCAAAAAACATGTGCTTTTCAGTGGCAAAATCACTGGAGAAGAAAAGTCTTTTTTTATTTTTCTTAAGATTTAAAACCTCCAGGGCAGTTAGAAAACCATGTTTTTCATTGAACTGTGTCTTTTTGAAATTCACAAGCTTGACATGTCATTGGCATGACGTGTCTCAGTCCGTTACACAGAAATGCCACATTACACCGTGTGACGTGACAGGCTGACAAAAAGGGACATGACGCACCAGCCCAATGGGATGTCAAGCCTGAGAAATTTAAGCCATGCTGTTTGCTTAAAAAAAAAAAAGGCAAGGGAGGGCACACTCCATGCTGATATCCAATTCTGTTGGATTTTACAGTTTCTAAAAGGTTTTCTTGGTTCACTCGTGCCTTCCTGTTGTGTTTGATAGTAAACCAGGCAAATATAAGTTTGTGCTTTTGTATGTTTTATCCTATGGGATCACATAGACTTGAGTTCCTCCACAATGCTTGGCAAACCTTTGTAGAAATCCTATATACTCGCAGCACTTGTGACATGGGGATATGAGTTACAGAAGTACATTGTACTACATTTGGGATTACTATGTGCATAAACAAGAATTGTTCAAAGATCACTGTGATAACATGACATGCTGTAAGCCACAGTTCAAAAATCTATGAAGGCTTCAGAAATTTTTCTTAGTCGTATTAGGTTTCTAGAAGACAGTATGAAGTCTATCCAGGGTAGGACAAATGGAAGGGCAGGAGAGCTTAGGAGAAATAAAAGGTCATTAACAGACAAGTTTTTCTTCTGAAAAAGGCTTTCCCTCGATAATTGTTTGCTTTAAGTAGCAGCAAAAGTATTTCAATAATCTCTAAAGAGTTTAAGAACAATATACTTAATTGCTATGAGTAATTTCAGAGCTAATTAATGTGATAAATCTCTATAGTGAAGTATTCTCAGCTACTGATCAACATAAAATGAAATAGATTAAAGTCAGTGCAGATGTATCTTCTAGTTAATTTTACGTTTAGTGTGGAATGGTGAAACAGCAGACAGACATGCACACGTTTTAGTTTAGAATTTGAATATTCTGAGTTGCATCATGTATACATGTTTTTAATGCAGTCTTTTACATGCAGACTTTGGCATGGATCTTTTTTAATAGGTTGTAATAATGGGTTGAGTTAAAATAGACAAATTAAATTTAGTATTATTAAAAACATGTCATGATTGTTCATCTATTAAAAATAACAATTCGCTCATGGGTAAAAAGTGCAAGAAATAAATTGCTGCACACATTTTTGTTAGATTTTTTGTATTTTATGCATTGTAAAAATTTTATATAGAGATAATCTAAAATTAAATTTCTTCCTTCTGGGTTGCTAAACATATGGAATAAGCTTTGACTACAACAGCATAAATCAGCTAAAATACACATATATAATGCTAGTGGGATGTGACCTTAAATGTGAGTCTGAACAGTGCTTCTGTAATTCCTGGTGATAAACAATATCCTTCTACTTTCTCTCATCGATATGCTTGAAACTGATGAAAGAAGTTGGTCTATAAGCACAAATTCTCCTTTGCGGAAACATTTGTCTATCTTTTTCAAATAGACTTTGCTGAACTATGATTGGTTTCAGTTTATGTACAGTCTTTCTATTGACTTAGGTGTGCTTTGGATTGTGTTCAAAAATATATTTTTCAGGCTTGACCGATTCTGAGAATTCTTTTTGAGAAAAGTCTGGTTCTAGTTTAAAGTAGCAGTGTTGCTGAGAATCTTTTCCTCTTCTCAAAATGTTCATGCCCAGCTCCAAAGGCATACAGTACATGAAAAATTGTCCATGCCAGGTCCCTCTGACCTTCCACACCTGTTTACTCTGCTATGTGCTGGCTGACAGGGCATCTGAGATTGTATCCCATGGATGTCTGCATCAGGCATTGTAATGAGGTCTCAAGCAACCACTTGTAGGAAAGACATGTGCAATCTGCCCATAGAAATGGCCATAGTGAGAATAATAAACTGCAAGATCGGAGAAGGGTGCTTTAACACTGAACACTTTCCCTCTTTCCCCAGGCGATGGGGGTGAAACTTGACTCGGCAAACCGTGGTGCAAGGCACAGTGAGGGCTATCATGAGATATGCCACTGCCAAGGCAGAGCAACAGGATGTTTGGTATCTGGATTGCATGTCTTTACTGCTGCATTGGTCTATGGATGTACGCCAGACTAAAAATACCTGTTCTGTATAACTAATGACCAGCATTTTGGGAGGATGTAATCTGTACACAAAAACATGTATGCATAGATTTTGATATGTGGAACTGTAATATATAAACCAGGATGCAATTTCTGCACAGAAATGTGTAGAAAGGTAGTAGTAGAATAGTAAGGGACTGGATAACCAGTACTACTTGAATAGTTTAACTTACTTCTTCACTGCAAAGGGGTTTAGGTTTCGTAGCCAGACTTCACAGCCATACCACCATAGCACCACCCAACCAAGGTCAGGAGCTCAGTTAGGTTCTCTTTCAGCAGTTAGTTCTGCTTTAACATAGCTGTTAAGACTGGCCTGTGCAGCCTGCTGTTGTGGGGACCTGTGGAGCAGTATATTTCAAAATGGAGATGAATGGATCAATTTGAAACGATTAGATTTTTTATTTTTTTTTATTTTAAGACTTCATGCGAGCAAGCTAGTGTGGTAGTGCGCTGATGTTACACACTCAGTTGAGAAATATGAGAACTATACAAGTCACATTTTCCAAATGAAATTAGTTACTCTGATGTCATTGTATTCTTGAAACTGGACTTTTGAACATGTCACTGTTTTTATCCAGATCCAGCTTTGCCATTCTTGACTCCTTGGTGTAGCTCAGCCTCTGAGCGTGCATAATGAAGCTATTAGTACTTTATGAATTGAACTCTATTTCTCTTGGGGAAGGGAGGGCTTCCTGAGTGTGTTAAGCAAAGCAGAATTCATATGAATCATATGGCTGAATTACAGTATATCTACTTGCCCTTGAACTTTATGATCTGCTGCAAAAGACACGAACGTTTGTAAAGGTAAGGAAAGGGTATGATCTGGGATCGGCACTGAATATGTCAAACATTAATTAAAGCTGAAGAAATGTAAGTTTGTTATAGAAACAAAGAGAAACACAGAACAGAGTGTGCTGCAAACCAAGTCCCTGAGACATTCAGGAATCCTGCTTTGAGAATCTTATCAACTCCCGAAATGCATTTGCTAAAAGTTCTTCTCCGTGATTTTTTCTTCCTATATTTTGAATTCCATCTGTTTGGAAAATCCAGACTCCCTTTTCCTTTAAATTTAACGTTGCTATGTATTCCTAAAGCACAAGAAGGATCTGAAACTATGAAGCCTAACGATACTCCTTTGGATTTTTAGCTCTAATGAATAACACTTCTTTCATGACTAATGATCCGGTCAGCGAAACACCTAAATCAGTTAAAAATAGGCAGATTAACTTGCTAGTTTGTAGTTTGTGGCGGGCTTTTTTTTTTTTTAAGGTGTAGGTGTGTTTTTGTGTTTTTTGTTGTTGTTGTTGTTGTTTTGGTTTTAGGGTTGTTTGTTTGTTTGGTGTTTTTTTTACCTGTGGTCCTGATACTGCCAAATTAAATCCACCACAGATGCTTTGGCAGAGGCTGTACTATTTTGAAGACTTTGATTTTAACCACATCCTTTATGTTATCATATTTTGAGGAATAAGTTATACTTGGTTTTTGGACTGTGACTTTTGGAAATAAAATTTTAAACAATATCAGTTCTTGGGTCCAAAGGACTGATTATTTTTTCTCTCCAGAGCTTTTAGCTTCCTTAGGTTTTATTTAGACAACGTTATGCATGTCTTTTACTCCTGTAATTTGCAGATTCAAGTGGTAATAAATGCCCTCTTTGTGCTGAATAAGGAAGCCTAGAAATGGCATCCTTGCCCACATAACAGAATGGCACATGAACTGAGTGGTTGAAAATTCTACTTGAGTATATACAAGCCTAAGAACTTTAAAAGTGGACGTACATTTTCTTAAATCTGCAGAACATGATACACTGTGAAGACAGCATTCAGTTGCAATTGCTCAGAGAGCACACTGATAGACAGATGGGCTTTGATAACAGAAGTGGCAAATATCATAAATTTCTCTTAAAGAAAAGTGCTATCATTTCTGCTACTTGCTTACATATGTTTTCAAGCATGACTGTCTTAAGTGTTGCTGATAAGTTACATCCCATTGATAATTCAATTGAATCTTAGAGTTTTCAAGAAAGGGTTAAATTCTGCAAGAATTCTCTTACTTTCTGAATTCTCCTACTCAGTGCATGCAGTCAAAGCAAGATTGTTAAAGCAATCCTGATTATTGGACAGATAATTACCCTCTGAAAGAATACAGGTTTTCACGTGGGTTTTTTTTTTTTTTTAGTTTTCTATTGGAGCAGATTGCTGTAGGTGTTATCTGTTTTCAAAAAGGTTTTCTGAGCACAAGTATGCACAGGCTCTTTTTAGATTGTTCTCACCTGCTATGAACTCTTTCTAGCTCGGGAAGTTGATCACTTCTAACAGCGTGTTCCCATTGTACACTATTGTAAACAGCATTGTAAAATACGCTAATAGAATTTTGCCTACTAAATTGTATTTGCTCTGTTTCCTTTGTTAGAATCCCCTCCTTCATTAGATGAGATTTTGTTCAAAAGAAAAAACAAGCGAACACCGCCCTTGTATCATCTTTTTCAGTTTCATAACCTCAAGCATTAGCAACTGAATTTCTTCTGAACTCATAAACCACCTTACCAAGTGCTGCCTTCTGTAGTTTAGCAGGGGAGCAAACAATGGAACTGTCATAAGATCAGAATTTTCCTTCAGGAAACATCAGGCGGAAGGTTACACGGGCTGCCTGGATGGACTTGCTTGAGACTTCTGCTGGCTGCCATCCCTGAATGTAGGCTTGGCATTATGCAGCAACTGCGTCTGTGTGTGTGTACTTTGGTTGTGTTTAACGTAGGGTTCAAACCTTGAAATATCTGAATGTCTGTTCACCCCTGAGCTTGTGAACTTGTAGTTGATATGATGAATCTTCCTAATCAGGCTGAGGGTTGCATTAACTTTCCAAACTGAAAAATATTTTCTACATCTGACTAAGAGTGTTTATTTTTAAAGTTAGTTTGATCGTAACTGTAGATAAGTGCCCACCTGAAACAAGTGATACTCACAAAATGTTATGCATCCAGGTAATTGAGCTGTGACAAGTGAAAATGGGAATTATTTCACTTTCATTTGCCTGAAGCATATGCAGGTAAAAAGACCAGATTAAATGCTTTTTGCGATTTCCCCCCTGCTCCCATTTTGTTTCTTTAGTGAACAGTGCCTAAAGGGCATATTCTCTGTTGAATGTGTACAACTACCAAAGGAGATAATGTTGGATACTTTAATTTGAATAAGCTCTTAAATTTATTATTAAATGGTAATGTTAGTGTGAGACATGGAGAACAAATGCTATGCAGTCTGTGTGCATTAAAATTCTTATTCAAATGTGAAGTCCATGATTTTGATAATGGTCTGTGATAATTGAGCATTTGTTAGTACGGTTTTGGAATTAAATGTTTTTAAGAATATTGAAACTAAGATGTGGTCAAATAGCTACTGCTAGCCTTTGAAGCATCGCCAAGCATAATGTCATATTCTTAGGGCATGAATAGTTTTAGGAAGGAATCCAGGGGCATTCCGTAACTATTTACTAATGCCAAAGATAACTGTGAGATGGAAAACTGTAAATGCACAGAAAAATATGTTTAAATACTGTCCTCATGGGCATCTTCTTTTTCTTTAAATTTACTTTTATGGTTTTGTATGCTATGTATGATATCCTGTGGGATGATTAACAGTGCTGATGTGCAGGGAATATCCAGATTACCTGGTCCAGTTTGGTTGCGATGTAGGTAGTAGTGTACGATGCTTATAGTCCTTGCAAGGGAAATATATTAAATGCAAGCTGTTTCTCATTTTAGGCATGGTGTTGACTATGTTTTTTTCATTGTAAAAGGCAGTATTGGCTATAAGGTAACAGTAGTGGACCTGATCTTGATGTACGTTAATTGTAGCCTGTGCTAAGATGCTATCTGCATGGGTAGCTCTGAGCTTTTCTGTCCAATGTAAAACTTCTCTCTCTCTCTCTCTTTTTTTTCTTTTTTTTTTTTTTTTTTTTTTTTTTTGTTGTGCAAGTGTGGAAGGCAAAAAGCTCAGGCGATGACATTACTGTCACCTGCTTAAAACAGTATGAAGTTCTTCAAGAATCGGCATAATCTCCAGGGTTCACTGTTTTCCATGAAAGCATTTATTTCAGTCAAAATACTTCACGTTCTTCTCTACACAGACATTTCAAGAAAAGTTAAAAACATGCCATTTTAAAGGGAAACCTTACCTTTCTTTACAAATATACATACTTTTAAGTAGATCATACCATTGTGGAATCAAATAATACACCTTATTAGGCACACATGATTCACATGAAAGCTAAATAAACTGAGATGCTTCTAATAAAAGATGTAATTGAAACTGGTTTAGATTGGTGAACAAGCCTTTCCCTTCACCTTCTTTATTTTTAATTCATTGTTTTATCTGGCGTCTTCCTCAATAACTGATCTTTTAATTCTGTTTAAATTAAAACCAAAATAGTCTCCTGGTTTTTTTTCACTTTCTTTTATTTTATATGTATGATTTGCCCTCTCAGAGCAAGGGGAAACAATCTTGCCCATCTGCTTGTAAAAGCATGATGAATCTTTTGAATATGCGAATGTAAGATCTGTTGTTCAAGATGTCATGTTTTTCCCTCTGTTGTTAGCTAGGAGACAACATGGAATACCCTGATTTACCTGTGTAATCCCAGTGTGTCTCAGGTGCCAGGACTTGCTGTTGAGATCAGCATGTCTCCTGTCAGAAATGGTTGGAGTGAGACAGGGACGGCATGACCACTGGGCGCAAAAAGCTACAGAGGTCAGGTTTCAAGGACAGCCAGCATGGCAGTGATGTGGCAGTGACAAGTTGTCAAGCGAGCAAATATAAAAGCGGGGTTGGGAGGGAGGGAGAAGGAAAAAGTCTTGTCATTTCTGATGAAATATTCAGCGTAGCAGGTAGCAATGGACTGAATGGATTACACTCATGAGTTTGGTGATTGTTTTTTAAGAATGGTGGAGAGCTGATTGCTCACAGTGGAGACCTGTTCAGTGGTTGCAAATATGTTATTTACTAGCCTGATGATGCTCCACAAGAGATGTCTGTCATAAATTGCCTACTTTAATTTTTTGAATAAATTAAATATTGCACTCTTGTTTACAACAGTAGCAACATCAGGCTTGGGTAAGACACCTTTTAGAGCTCTAAACTGCTGTTAAGTCATTTGTATAGATCCTTGAGTTGCTATGGAGCGATGCATCTTAGAGAAATTTGGAAGGAAAACGATAATAAACATGCCAGTTCTGAATGATCATAAATAATCATAATTAACAACTCTGCTGTGTAATTTTGTTGGTTTGTTTTCAGACACTTTTCATTTTATTTTGAATTTTTTCATATTGTATTGAATTGAAACACTTCTGTTTGTAGTTCTGTGTATTCCATAGTATATGAGATAATAGCATACTTTATTTGTCCCTGAAACAGACCGCAGTAATATGGTGACTTTTATCTCCTGGCATATTTGCAGAGTTCTCGATACCAGATTTCTTAATGGTAAGAGCATTCTACTACATGCACGTTATTCCTTGGATCAGTAATACTTTCACCAGTCTGCATATGTGTTCGTGCATGTGAATTCTGCGTGTGTATGGGGAATAAATGTTAATTTAAGCTTGATTAGTGTAATCTCATTAAGAATAAATACTACAAGAAGTGTATCGTGATTCCCAGTGAAGTCCTTGAAATAGCTTGCTATAATCTGAGGAAAAATGGTGTATTTGTCTGCTGAAAGAATGCCTGCATATATTGCTATGTAGAATTTAACAATTTAGCAATCATAGTTCTTTTTTGTTAATGTGCATGTTTATTCTTAAATTAGCAAACATTTTGTGTGGATATATATGGGAAAAATGCTTTAAATATGCGTTCTGTATTAGATTTCTTCAGGGTGTACTTTTAACTGCCATCAAGTACTTCTTAAGTTTAACTTTTCATTTCTTTACATGAGGGAGCAGCTGTATATTGACAACTAGTGATGCTGAAGGGAGAAATATAAAGTTCTCTTTACTATCCTACTCTCTTATTTCTATCTAAAACAATTTAATTATTTTTTAATTCATCTGCAGCTGCTCAGGTTATAGTTGTTGTAGTGGGGGGATAGAAGGAATGAAAACAGCCTAAACCCATAGTCAATAAGTCAGTATTTAAAAATGGATGAATATTACTTTTTAGCCTTACAAAAATATGCTTATTTGCTTGAGAATGTAGACGGAAGAAGAAAAATTTCCTGAGGCAAAATGGTCTTGGAATGAAAAGAGAAAATAAGTTTAAATGAAAACAAAGCTATGAAAATGTTTAATGACTCAATGCAGTTTTGTCTCATTAAAGAGCAATATAGCTAAAGTGTAACCTTAAGAGTTTAAATATAAAAACAGACTCAAGAAAAAAGACAGAAGTCCGTATGTAGAGTGAATGAGACTAGTGTGCACGGGGAGCCTGTTGACTGGGATCTTGCCCACCTGAGGGCCGCTAAGCATCGGCATCTTTGCCACAGTAATGCTTGAACTATGCTACCAGCCAGATCACTTTGTCTATCTCTTGCTGTGGATTTTTGGCAGTGGATTCTCAGAGTTGCAAGCTGGCTTTCACACTGTCATGTGCTCTCACTCCCTGCTGATGCACACTGCAGGTGATAACACAAAGGTATCAAAGACTTTTCCATGTCTTCCAAGTAAAAAAAAAAAACCAAACAAACAACCCAACAGTGGAACAGAAGTTTCAGAGGTGGACTAAAACAAAAGCCCCCAAAAGATATATGTTGAAATCCAGCAGAGAAATTGTTCAATATTGATAATCTGGCAATGTGATATGCTCTTTTCTCAGAATAAGACTTGGAATTTGAAGTGCCTATAAAAAAGAACTTGGGTTTTTATTGTTAAAATGCAGATTTTTAGCCTTTTCCTAGTAAGTTTCCTTGGAAATGTAGTCACTACTCT
The DNA here is from genome assembly GCA_017639485.1 of Pluvialis apricaria. Classification (NCBI taxonomy): domain Eukaryota; kingdom Metazoa; phylum Chordata; class Aves; order Charadriiformes; family Charadriidae; genus Pluvialis; species Pluvialis apricaria. The sequence goes on from CM030018.1 coordinate 12,663,199, forward strand.
TGTGAATGGATGGCCTTTCAGTTACCCCATTATAAAATGTTAGAGAGAGAAATTGTGAAGAGCACTCACATCCTGCACCAGAGGACTGCCCATTCTCCCCTGTACCTCCTCTCTTTCACGGATTATTTAGGCACCCTTTAGCAATGTGTGCATTTGTGTATAGTCCTTGGAAATTGTGAGAACTACCCATTAGTTGTGACATACAAATACACTATTTGACCATTTTATTGTTCTGTAAGAAGTGCTGGAATTTATTTTTTTAAAATTTAACATTCAGGGCTGCTACGCACTCCCGTTTGGTACTATGGAATGTGGTGTAGTCTCTGGTTATTGTCTTAGAGAGTTGATGTGCTTCTGCTTCTGTTAGCTTGGTTCTTGCTACCGGAATAATCAAATATCTGAAATTTTTAGACACGTGTTCCTGATGGTTCTTGTTTTTGCCTGTCTTCACCTTGAGAAGGCTGTTCTCACAAGGTTTTTCTTCCATTAATAAGTGATAAAGTGCCAGTCAGTATTGTCTTTAGGGTCACTTTGGAACTCAGTTTTCTGAAAAATGGCTGCCAAGCGGTATTTTCATTCATATGGGAATGAAAAATTGCTGTGGCAATCCCATGTGTATTTCCCCTGTGCCTAATTCAAGCAAAATTGCTAGGAGAGACAGGAAACTATGTCTGTGTGTAGTCTATTTACCTTTCTTTTTAAAAATCATGAAAGATTTGCATACTTGTGAGGTTTAGACAGTGACCACTTACAAATCCTATCTGGCATCTGTGTACATTACACAGTGACTGCTCTGGCCTTTGTGTTAAGAATCACATCAGTGATTGTTTTGCATAACCTCCATAATTTCCTTATTTTAAGTCTCTGATTTGGTCAGATATTTAAACTCATGCCCACTTCTGGCTGTTTTGCTTAACATCAGTGAGTTTGGGGTTTTTTTATATGACCAAGAAAGAAATCAGATGCCTCTTTGAAAATCTAAATATAAGCCTGTAGGGAATTTGGCAAAACCATCATTTCACCAAATCTTGTTATCTTTCCGTGAAATCTTGCTTGAATCGTGTCTTATAGAAAAAGGCCACATTGTAGGTAATGTGTGTTCTGGCTTGCCAAACTGGTTAAAAAATGTCTCTCTTATTGTCTGCACTATAACGTATTCAGTAGTGTGTATTACTAATAGAATAAATGAAAAATGTATTTCTTTTAACGCTGTCATCTCTCTCTCTGACATGCATCTTGAGATGATTTGCAAATGCTCAGTTGTATAAGTGGCTTACAGAGGGAAATCAGTTAGCCTCTAATGTTATGCTGATGCATGGCCAGTTGCTTGAACCCATTAATGAACTAATCTCTGATACTCTAGTAAATGGTATTCTCTTGCATGCTGCACATTTTGTTTCAGGTAAAACCAACATTAAAAAAAGAGAATTTAAATGGATTATGGCACTTATCCTGCCTTTTTCTTGTATGTACTTTGAGAGAAATTAGAAAGTTTGCTATCCAAAGCAAAATCTTGTGTCTCTTTTTGTTGTGCTAAGCCAAGGTTATTAAAACCTACGATTTGTATTTGGCTGACCACTGAAGCTAAATAGCATCTTCTACATACAGAATAATCTTTTAAAACAATATACCAGGACACTTGTATTAAGCACAAGGTAATTTTTCTTTATTTCCCTGTCTATCATCACTGATTATGAAAAGAGTTTTGTGTAAGTACAGATTCTCTCTCCCTTATAATCAGCTACCTCCTGCCTTATTCCTTAATTAATGACATAATTCAGTGTTCTGGATATCACAATCACTTCCAGGGTAGTGAAATATGATCAGAGCTGCCTGGAATGTGTGTAACGAACCTCCCAAGTGAAGGTCGTGCCTCTGTTGTGTTTTCCTATCCATAGGAAAAAAAATAAATGGTCTCAATCTAGATGATTTTCATTTTTAGATTAAAGAAAGAACAACTGAAACCCCCCAGAGAGAAAGAACAAGTATAAAACTTCCTAGAAATAGAAAACATCCTGGTAATCTTCCTTCTTAAATTGCCTCAGAAGTCTGTTTCTTAATGCACGGGTTGGTAGTGCTTCCTACAGAAGAATGTGGTATAGAGGTAGAGAATCAAATTAGCATGTGCCATGCTGTTTTTTGGCTTTTTTTTTTTTTTAAAGGAATCTGACACTCAGGCCAGGACTGAGAAGTTTGTGTGTTACAGTTTGCAGTGGTAAACCACTTATCAGCAGTTTTGTCTGTCTTTACTTTTAAGTTTTTTGACTTGTCTATTTGAATGTCGAGGTCAGGAGAGAGAGAGAGCAGTTAGTGCTTTATTCCACAGATCTTGACAACCAACAGCTAGAAGCCCAGGGGGGGGAAAAACCAAAAAGCCTGAAGTGTTTCAGTGGAGTTTGTCTAAATCGTGTACATTTTCCAGAGTATGATTTTTCTTCTAGGCTGTGGAGATGTTTCCAGTAGAGGTCCACAATCATTTACGAAGCTCCCCTGAAAATCCACAAATCTGCTGTTCTGTAGCTCTCCAACTTTCAATCTGTTATATAGTGCTGTTGTTCCGTTGCTGTTATCTAGTACTGAGTATGTAAATTCATACATTTCCTCAGTAAGAAGTTGCTACAGTACATTGCAGAGCTCCTGATATTTTGCATTAAGAGTGCTAAGGTACTTTGCACTTTGTCTTAACTTCTTTTCCACAGGACATGCAAGATATACAGCTCATGTTTAAATCACCTCTGGTTAAGGTAAATCTTTTTGCTTGCTTCCTGTATTGATGGGTTTGTTCTAATGCCTGTTCACAAATCTAGCCAAAATGATACAGGTTTTACTCCAAGTTACCATCAGTCCCTGATCTTAATGTTTACTGCTGTTGAAGATGTAAAGATGAATGATACCTCTCAGATAAATGCAATGAGTCTGAAGTCATTGTCAGCTAATTTAAAAAAAGTTGTAAGGAGGCCTGTGAATTCCTTAGAAAATACCTGTTTAACACTTATCAAAATGTTCTTCTTTTTATTTTTTCTTTTCTCAGAGTTACTGTGTTGGCTTCTCTACCTGAATATCTCCAATTTAATGTATCTGGTGAGAATAGAGAGAGAGAGACAGAGAAAGATTTCATTAAAGTGAATGGAAATCTTACAAACTTTCACCTTTACTTTCTTGAAATAGTTAGAAACTGCATTTTGCCATGACTCCGGTCAGGTGGGGATCATATTTCTGAGGGGGGAAAAAAGACTTATGGCAAACTGATTTGCTCTGTGCTGGAAAATTTGCAATATTTCACACGCTTTTTAGATTATTTCCCTGTATTTTTAAAATGGGGATTTTTTTCCTGTCTACTCCAGGTCTCTGAACAGGTTTAGTTAAGCACTGCTTATATCAATATGTAATTTGGATATAGTGGTTGCAATTTTTGATTCCCATTTCTTTTGATTTCCTTGACGAGTACTAAGTAGCTGGGGAATGGTTCTTATGAAATTATACATCGAAAGTAATGCAGGCGCAATGGAAATATTAATGAACATGATTGTTTTGACACATAAGAATTAGAGCATGTTTAAATATTATGCATAGTGTATGAACTGCTGGCACAAAATTAGAAACATGAGATTTTTATTTTTTTTCTGGCAAATATAGTTCAACTTTAAGTTCTTCTCAGACTTAAAGTCAGTTTACTTAGGTCAGCTTCTGAGGTCTTTCAAAGTCTCTGTATTTCAGATTAAAGGCAGCCAAAGAGGTTGCATATAAGGATGGTTTGGTGAACTCCAAAGCTTTGTGATGTCTGAATTAAAAAAACCAGGTTAATCCACCTTACTTTGCACTAGGTTCCATTTGCATGTTGATAAAATGAAAATTACAGTTGCTTTTTGGCAGTGTTTAAATTTACATTTGGCATATTCTATACTTCTGGCATAGTATATACTTTTTGCTCTTTTGACCAGTTTTTTTTTTATGCAAATAACAGTAGAAATACAATGTGTTTGTCTGATGTCCTAAAATAAAACGCAAAATTTACAGGGTTATAAAACCATGGGTTAGAAAAGATTTAAAGGATCTTGAGCCAGGGCTAATTTCAGATGTTTGTATGGGAATGTGTGGGATTTGCAGGATGGTTTATGCTAAGAGCTTTTCAAAGTATTTGTTTAGTAATACTGTCTGTTGTGCTTTTTTCATGTCTTACAAACTGTCCTTGTTTCAAATGGCTAGATATGATCCCAAAATTTTAATGACCAAATGTGTCCTTCTAGAAAGTAGTGAAATATTCAGCTATGGCTAGAACAGTTAGTGGGATGATGTATATATATCTTTTCGCATTTGGACTTCGTGATGGAATTCTATTTCTTAGCTTTTTTAATGGAGGCTTTTGGTTTTTTTTCAGAATAATAGAGTTTATATGAGATATGGAAATGTGTGCAGGAAAGTTTGGTTTTTTAGTAGGAAAATAAATGTTACTTAAAGGATAACTTTGTTTAAACAACTGAAATTAAGACTAGTGAACACTTGACCTGCTCTTAAAATTACTGTTATTTCTTTATAATATAATACTGTTCATGGTCTTAGACTGTCCTGTTTCTGAAAATTGAAAAATCAAATATGTTTATCAGTCATCTCATCCTTCCATCCATAGGCACCTTGAAGCAAAAATGGCATCTCAGTATACTGGTTAGTTCTTGGATCAGACTGAAATATATAAATTGTTGGTTCATTTATATGTCTATGTTACAACAGAACGTAGTTAGTAAAGATATAACATCATAGTAGTAGGTGGGCAAATAAATAAGAACAAAAGTGCAAAATAAAGAATTTAAACTTACTTTAAAATATTTTATTAATTTCTTGACTTTTATTTAAGTAAACAAAAATTGTTGATTGACTACCTATTCCAAAGTCCATTGATTTCAAGCAATAGAGTGCCCCTTGTGTTCTGTGTCAGAGTAGAGCCAGCCTTATTCTAGTGATTATCACGCATGCAAGCTATAGGTTCAGATGCTGGACAAAGTAGAACCGGCTCTGTCAGGATTACACAGAGGTTTTGCATCTTCTCTGGACTTGGCTCCTGGTCTGTTGTTTTTCAAGTTCATATATCTGATGTTCTGCTGAAGAATTTTGAGAATTTGCATGGCCAGTAGCTAAGGTGCTTTCTAATAGCTTGCTTTTAATTACCCAGACGATTGCTCAACCTTTAATAACTAGTTCACCAGCCTTAAGGAATTGTCTTTGGAACCTTTCAAGGAGTTTGAAATTCAGCTTTCCTTGGCAGTATTTCACTTGAAGTAACATGGGAAGAAAAACTGTTATAGTGCAAGACTTAACTGCTGAGATTTCCTTACAGTGTCATACAGTGACAAGGTGATGTGCCCAGGCCCAAAATATCTGTGTGCAATATTTTGGGATATCTTTTAAAATCAATCTTTTAATCTTCCCTTTTCCTCTATAAACTACGGACTTTGTCAGGCTAAGTTTATCAGTAAGTTCCACCAGTGGATGACTTATGTGCTTAATTAACTTTTTGGATTATATCTTAGACTACACTCAATTTGTGAAGCCGATGCATGCAAATCCTGAGTTTCTGGTCCTCATCAGTAGTTCCAATGAGAACTTGGTTGCTGAACTCCATGGCTTTAGCTTGTAGGAGCAAAGTCTGAGGAAATGAGGGTATCTTGGCTTTTGCTGTGAGACAGGTACTTACCTGCACCCAGAATCTTTAAGTACTCTCAATTCTGTAAGTTAATGATAGTTGTAGTTATTGTGCAGGGATAAATATTGTTGCAGCTCCCTTACATTTCTGCTATTTATTTGAGATTAATACCTTCTGTGGATTGGTTTTCACACTGTTTTAACAAGTGAGATTGAAAAACGGAATAGTAAATAAATGTACGTAGATCAGCTGCTGTTCCTGAAAGAACTCTGTTGCAGGAGAGTAACTTGCTTCCTACAGAATTTGTTATCTACAGATATGAATTTACCTATTGCCTTCCCTTTAGGGAATTGGTTCATTCTCTTGCTTGACTTAAGGCCTAGGTCAGGACAGAACTGGCAGTTTCGTTATGAGTCTGTTTAAATCCCTGAACATGCATACATACGTAATGGCAGTACCTCAGAGCAACAAATCTTAACAAATCAATGAATGGATCTGCTCCTTGATGTCACCCACGAAGGGAGCCATGTGACACAGAACCATGAACTCAGAGGCACAGCCAGGAGAGAGGTCTGCTTACAGCAAGGAAGTTTGCTGTTGAATTTTTCAAAGTTGTTGGCCTGATGTTTTCCCCGTTGTTGAGCTAGCTCTAATCTCATTAGTATCTGGCGGGTTTTTTTCTGTTTGACATAGTGTTCCTAAAAGAGTATGTTTTGCCCGTTGGAAAAAGAAGAAATTATTATTTGTTTGCTTTAAATAAAACAAGAACAAAAAGCCCCACCCAGACAGAAAAGTACAGTGTGTCATTTGTGTGGAAGTATTAATTTTTCTTTCTTTTTGATATATTTCTCACTATGGTATATATGCGTGACACACAGAGGTTTATGGTGGTTAATTTTGTTACTTACATACAAGATAAACACAGGCACTGGTGTTAAGAGTACAGCTGTTTTGGCTTTTGTTTACAGTCGTTTTATTGAATCTATTGGCTGTTTTCAGATTGGTTTTAGCTATTTACTGTTTTTCCTAAAATGATATTTTGATGCTCTTTTTCCCTCTGCTGTTGCTCCTGGTGGTTTGATATTTATTGGAATGCAGGAATCATGGTAAGGATATTGATCTGTGTTGGTCGTTTTTTTCTTTCCTTCACATGGTCATTTAGATTGAGCCATCTGCTTGCCTAATAGTGGGAATGCTGAAGAAAGACATTTTCTTTTCAGCTCACATATGAATTGTACTTTCAGATAAAGGTTATTCACTTGCAAATACGAAGATTGAACTATGATTCTGTAGCATTATGTATAAAATAATGAAAAATAAATTATGTTCCTCCAAAATATTTTCTTTGATGTTAGTTCTTTGTCACTGCTCCACTATTGATTCAAACTGTGGCATATGAAGTGCATCTTTTCTGTAATCACTGCTGCAAGTGGGCAAGAAAAAGGACTGTCTTTATTCTACTAATTTTCTCACAGTTAATATCAGAAAAAATGCTTTGATAAATGCCCTCCATCCAAGGATCTCAAATGCTTTGCAAGATGGTTTTGTAGCATTGTTGCTATGTTGTTGCTATGTATTGTTGATTAGGACAGAGAGCAGAATATATCTCCTGGAAAGTTGCCCCATGCTGAGGACTGCACAGTGAGTCCATATAAGAATGCAAATAGAACCTACATAATCTCACTCCTGGTCTCCCCCTATTTTAGCTATCCGAAGTATTTTTTTTATTTTTTTTTTTTTAGCAAAATTTATGCATTCAAAATAAATCCTCAAAGCTTCCAAGTCTGAAACCAAATTGTAACAAAATATTTTGTGCCCGCTCTGACTGAATGATTAAATGGGAAAATAAAGAAGGTAGAAGATGATGTGGTGAATGTGGTTTGGCCCAATCTCCATTATATTCCAAGGTGGCTTTTTTTTGAATCACTGTGGAAGGCACAGTCATCTGTAAGTGACAAAGGGAGGAAGTTTACTCCTGGTAACCTCAACAGGTTCATCTGCACAGGAATTAGGCATGGGCTGTCATAATGAGGGCTCCAGCAGGCTCTCTAGAGGGGTGCCATGGGTGAGTTTGGCACTTATGAAATAACAGGGGAGTAGACGGGGCAGAGGTTGTTCTGCAGGATTCTCCTGACTTCTTTCTCCTTTAGGCTGGAACATAGTTGTTTCCTGGGTTCCTTTGAGAGTCTGGCTGTGGGAAGGCTCTGTTGACATCTTTCTGGAGTAATCCCACTACCAAGTTCTAGACACTGACTTTGTTGCTCATAATTGCCCTCTCGGGAGGAAAATTTTCTCCTTTGATTATAGAAGAGGCCTGTGCAGCCTACTAAATGCCTAAGGTTTGATTGACGTGAATATGATTAATGCTGTTAATTTAAATCCTTCAGTAGTTTCACTGCTGAACAACACAGGTAAATCTGGTTCACATTTATTTTCTGCTAACCTGTATCTTCTAACATGTTTACTGTCTCATTCTTCCCCTGTAAAGATCTGTAGTTAGTTTCTAGCCCTGCACTTAGGAAGACTTCTTGGCATGCAGTATGGTTCACTTAAAATTTTTGTTCTCTGTAACTTTTTAGCCCTCTAGTGTAATGTCTCTCAAACTCCAGATTCCCTTCTGTTTTCTCCAGGGGAAAAGGGTGGGAAAAGATGTCTGAGACTCCACTACTGCAAATGCTTCTGCTTATAGTTACTTCTACAATTCCTTTGAAATCAATAGAGAATATTCCCAGTAGTAAAGTTAAATAGTCTGAAATGTCTTACAGAATAAAGCCTAAGGCTGGGAAATATTACAGAATGTTGTATGACTTCATTATGAAGGGCATCACCACAAAAAAGAAACTCCATCTTAAATAACCACTAATGAACTTAATACAGTAAGTTATTTTATAAACTATATGATTTTCTAATTGTTATTTATATGCTATATAAATGGTTGTTTTTTTGTCAAGACATCAGCATAAATATTCCAATTTTGAAATAAAGCTTGTTTCAAGACCACATATATGAGAATCAGAACTGACCTTTGCTATATTCTATGCAACATTCTCTATCCTTACTTATTATCTTCTATGGCTGTTTCCTATCCATCAGAGAAGTATTTTACCAGTACTTTTTTTTTTTTTTTAACCCAATAATGAAGTAAATAAGTATACTTTGAAGAGCAGCTCTGAGTCAGGACTTCAGTAAATTAAAGTTTAATCAGCAAGGCCAAATCATGTCTGGAAGCACATTTTTAAACTTTAGTACAAACTGCTCCCACATATCTGAAGTTAGGATTTTGGCCTGCTTTTTCACAGCAACAGTACATATTTAATGTACTTTCTTCTTTTGATAACATAAATTTTAAGTAACCGCAACTTTTGGTCTAAATTGTTCTCTTGAGTATTTAAGAAGCTTTGCATGCTGCTGGGGATGAAGAAAATTAGCCCAGATTATTTATTAATTTATATGAAATCATAAGATGAAAATACAAAAATCTCTTTCCAAATCATCAAAGACTGAATCATGACTCAGTATAAATGTCCACATGCAGAGAATGGAGCCTGAAGCATATCGCTGAGAATACCTTTTTGCCCAGAAAATACAGCTGCAAAATGCTGATTCCTAGCTGATTAAATTCTTTTGTGCAACTTACAGTTTGTGTTTGAGGCCACATGTTTTCATGTCATGGTTTGGGCCAGACTGACCACTGAAATGAATGACAGGTGCTCTCTGACCTCTCTCCCTTCAGGGAGAGGAGGAAGCCAGGGGGAGACTTATGAATTTAAAAGGAAACTAAAATACTTTAATGAAAATATTAATAAAATAATAAAAAGAAAATAATGAAATATATACAAAACCAGTATCAAGCTCCCAGGATGACAATTACATCTCCAGCAGGCACTGGGAAAATCCCTGGCTGGACTCAGTGAGGGATGGGAGCTGGATTTCGGATCTGGATTCCGCAATACACGGATCAGGATCAAAGGCAGATGAATAGACAGAGACCTCCTCGGATGCTGTCCATTGGAGAAAAAGGGGTTGACCCTTTGATCCCTCAGTTTTTATACTGAGCATGATGCAGATGGGATGGAATACCCTGTTGGTCAGTTCGGGGTCACCTGTCCTGTCCTGTCCACTCCTCCCCACAGGTGTGACCCCTCTACGCTTTTCCGCTTCCAACCCTCCAATGGGGCATATAACGAACCTAGCTGGCCTTGGGTGTTATAGCAATAAGTATAAGCAAGAGCCTTTGTGCACACCGTTCCTTGGCATAAATTAGAAATCAGGACTTATCACTCTGGGAGTGAACAGTGTCTACATGCCATTAATTTTGGAGAGTTCAGTTAGTTAGAAGAGGCTTAACTGAAAAGGTAAAGTTCCTGAACAGAAACTTGGTTCTGTTTTATCTCAAATCAGGACATTTCATTATACAGCTATGAAGGAAACTGGAGAATTTGTAAAGTATAAAGGAAAAAAGTTCTACTCTATTTTTAAATAGTCTTTTCTATATTACGTAGTCGACAGCCTATAGAAATATGATATTACAAAAATGAGGTGGCAGATATGTATGAATACCATTAAATACAATTTTATAATGAAAATTTTGTCTTATGAAGGTGAAACTTTTAGATCATATTAGAATTCTAAATTTTTTATGCATAGCAATCCAATGACCTCTCCATATTGCCACATAAAGTATAGATTTAAAGTTAAATGATCCAGTCAGTCATTTAGCATTTTCTTAGGGTCATCTTTTGCCAATAGCTACAGATATTTACATATGGTTTTCTTGTTTCTGTGTTTGTATTATTTACATTTTAAGAATTGAAGAAAGAATGACACTTTAAAAGCTGTTTTTAATAGCCTTTGTTTATTGTTAATACGTAGGGTTCCAGGCTCTTGCTCTAATGATTTTTTTCACACTGCATTGATAATTAAATTCATTCATTTTCCTGGCTGCACAATTCTTTTTAAATAAAAAGTTATGGGTAATAATACCTATTATGTTGAAAGTACAGAGGAGAAAAGGGCAGATCGGCAGCTTTTAGTTCAAGGAGAGCCAATGGATTTTGCAAGTTACAGATTTAAACAAAATCAGAAATCTTGAGTCCTTTAATCTACACTATAGTAATGGTAGATCTTGAAGTGTTGTTTTGTTTATCTCATGCTATAGTGCATGCAATATTTTTTTCCAGTAAAACAGGAGCTGCAGGTATGTGAAGTGTTATCCATTTCACGGTATTTATTAATAGCAATTTTGGTAATCGTATTAAGTGTTGGTCCTCTTAGATGACTGGAGACTGTTTGCACACTGCTCTCTCCTAATGTATACATGGTAGCAGCAATCCTCTCCGCGCCCCTTCCACTCCCCTCCCCTTAAACTGATTTAATGTCAATAGATAGGGGAAAATATTGTGAACCTTTGTGATAACATAAGATTCATATAATAAAAAAATCACTCCATTCTGATCTTATTTATTTGCTTATACAGCCTCTGCAATTTTTATCTATTTCATGAGATTTTAGGTTCTGCAATTTTTAAATTATGCAAAATGGATTTAATACTTAATTACTAATAGAGAAGACATTCTTAGCCTCATATTTATTTTTTGTCATGTTTACAGAACTCAAGAGCAAAAAACATTATGTCTGTTTTGCCAAATATGTAGTTTAATTGTATTTTGAAAAAAGATCAGCGTAAATGAGTAAGAATTTATATAATTTAAATTACATAATAATCTCATTTTGTAAAATTTGTTTTGTAAGATAGAATATCACTAGTTTGCAAAAGCAATTAATAGAAAAAGTAATTTTGGAATAGTGATAAATAAAATGCTTGAATGAAAAGTGAGAGAAATCTAGATCAATTTGTAGGTATTACTTTTCAGCATCTCAGCTCAGGCTCATGAATTCTTTTGGACTCAGTTTGATGGAATTTTCTTGATTCTTGTCTACTCCTGAGTACACGGTCCTTGAAAGAGTGAGCATCTGTTCCTTTGAAAAAGCTCTTTTTCTAAATACTCTGAAGAATGACTTTCCTTCTGTTTTTTCTCCTCCTTTCTGCCTGTCTCCCTACCTTTTGCATTTTATTTGTATTTCTTTTCTTGGTAGAGTCTCAGCATAAATGAGCTCTGTTCTAAGGTTAATAGGGCTGGTAGAGTTATTGGAGTAGAGTGTTGAGGAGGACCTTGGTGGAGTTTCATCATTTAAAGCCCGTTTGGAGCTCTTCCTTTCTACCTGCATTCTTGCAAGTGTGTGGAAGATATGAAAGATAACACAACCACAAGTCTTCATCCCACTTTTCTCACATGTTGGACGGCTGATGATATTACTTTCTCCCAGCACGATATTCCGTCAGGGTTAGGTGGTGAATATTGGTGATGAAAATGTGCTCAGGCCGAATACTGCTACCCAGCCATCTCGTTTTACAATGATATAATAAGAATATGATGTCCCAGTTAGAGAGTAAAGATTTAAAGTTTCCATTATTTCAGGAGCTGAAAATGTTTTGTTCCTGACATTTTCTTACTTAAAATGTATCTACTACCTGTGTTATCTTTAGTAATTCTCACCAAGCATCCCATAACTTTTCATACGTATCTGTAATTAGTGTGGATGTATCTGCCTTGGGTATCCTTATTTCTGAAACTTGTTAAGAACAAATGAGTGACTTAAAGGAGATCTGAGCAATAATCACTGATCCCCAAGTTGAACACCATAAGACCTGTACCAGTGTCAAGTGCCAACACTGATGTATTTGAAAAGGCAAAGACTGAGATGCCGTATCAGACACTTCTCCTGTACTAAGGAACAGGATACCTGCATGTTCTCCCTACTGTCTAAGGTCCATCACAGAGGGAGTCATGAGGGAGCCCAGATAATGTTTTTAACTCATCTGCTCATACATTCTGGTATTATGATCTCCTGTCTCAATTGTTTCTGCTAGACATGCCTGAGTGTTTCTCTCAGAGATAAAGACAAGGGTGTTACATTCAGCTCCTGCTTCTGCTCCTGTGTTGGTGTAGATAATGAACTCCCAGATGCTGAATCTTTGAGTTTGTCAGAAGTTGTTAGTCAAATCCTATAGGAGTGCTGAAAGCATTCCTCATGGAAGTCTGGAATCAAAGTAGGTTTGAATCAGCATCATCAAGTTGGATGCATGGTTCCTGTTTGGGCCAACTTCTAACAAAAAGCTTATGAATTAAAGAGTCAGTCAGAAAGGGAAAGGGCAAGTAAGAGGAACTGGTCTTAAAAACACCAAAAGAATCAAAACCAGAAAAATTTAAGCTAATTCTTAATAAATATATTGCAGTGGAACTCAGATTATTAGGTAGCCTGATATTGAACAATTCTGTTAATTTTGGCAAAAAAGACTTTTCTAAATGACGCATTACAAGTGAGTGAACTGAAGTGAATGTCTCCTTGAAACTCTATGGGGAATTTGACTTCTTGGGTAATTCTAACAGTGAATTCAATGTTTTTATTACAAAAGACTGACCATCTTGTCACAATTCCAAGCATGTTGAGGTTAGGCTGAAATCTCTATATGAACAGCTTCATTTTGTAACTGCATATTGTGCTTAGAAGAGTGAGAAAGCTGAAAATCGCAGGTAGTTTCATTGCTGATTGTGTTTGTTTTTCTAATGGCTGAAATTGGTATGTACTGTATAGGGTCATTGTCCTGGGAATTTCCTTAATGATACCTTATAAGAAAGTGATCTTACTGCGCGAATTTGGTAACAATTGAGAAAAAGTGAGCATATGCTTTGCAGTGAGAGTTCTCTGCTGGCTGCCTGAGCATAATCCACATTCCTTCAATGAACTGCTGGGATCAGACTAATGTGGAGGGCAAACTTGTTGCATCTAGATCGTGTGTATATATGTATATGCTTGTTTCAAACTGTAGTTTACTACTTTTTAAGGAATTACTTATGCTTTTGATACAGTCTCCAAATAACTGCTAGTGAACCTTCTGATTCTTGTGAAGACGTGGGGAGGTATGTATTCCTCTCTGTACCCTTTCCTGTAAATAATGCTCATACAGTCTGTAAAGCTTGTCTGATCTAAAATTATGACATCTTATTGTGGAATATGAGGAAATTTTAGTCTGTTGTGTAGAGAAGAAAGGGAGGAAAGACTGGACAACAGCATTTAACAATTAGACATCGCTGCCTTCTCTGGAAAGTGAGAAACAATTACTTGCCACTTCCTGCAGCATATGCATGGATGGGAGAGAAAGTCTTATGACAGTATTGAAGGTTTGTCCTATCACCTGCAATTTTCTTGATAGAAAGAACTTGGGGTGCCCTCAGTTTCTTCCTTCCTTACACAGTTAAAGGTATTTTTGGAGTCTGACATTGGTTTCTATTGAGTGGAAGGTCTAAGGGGCCTCTAGTGCCTGCGCAGTAAGCCCCCCAGCTACCTGCCTGAGTCTCTGTAGCATTGTTAGAGATGCTGTTCTGCAGCCTTAGCTTTCCTCTCAGCCTGTGGGAGAGGCCCTGCCTTACAGGGTGACTTCTGTTGAAAAACAGTAAGTTCCTTGAACAAAAAGAAGTCTGTTCCTGTTTCGCAGGTTTCATAAAATCTGAAGTACCAGGACTGTGTATCACACTATTGCAAATATTCTTAAAAAACCCTCTGTAAGTTTGCTTTGCAGAAACGTATTGAGGTTTAAAGAAAATGGGAACATGCTGGAGAATCCTTTGTGGATTTAACATAACGCAGTACGTTTTCCAGGCTGAAATGTGATTTTACGTTACAATACATTTGTGAAAACCCAGTTTTGATATACAGTGTTGTGTCTATCCTAATAACTAGTTATTTCCCTGGCTTCCTCAACAAAGAGAAATAAGAAACAAGAAGAGATTTTCCAGTTGGTGGTAAAATCACAGTGCAGGCATGCTTACAAGAAGAGAATTACTACAAGTCCTGTTTCTTTGATGAGGGAGTTTTGTAGATTAGCTTATTTTTGTACTCTTGCAACAGAAGCATGCAGAGAGAACTCTATACCGCATCCTTTCTGCATTAATAAATAACCATTCTGCATGTTTTTGGTTCTAATCACTTATGCAGACAAAGGCATCTCTAGTAAGGAAGATGTGTATATTGAAGGTATTTGTGTAACTATGACTGCAGGTGAGAGATCTGTATTCTGTGCCAAGTGCTATCTTTTCTGAATATTTCTGGTACTTGATCTGCGTTCCAGTAAGTTGGTGTTTCAGCGTATCTCTTGCTTCACAAGTTCTCAACTTTTCTTTGTGAGCAATGAATGTCAGTAAAAAGGGCAAAACTATCCCCCAGCAAATTAGCCTACTTAAATCTGGAAGATATATGGCAACGTTATATTTCCTCATATCTAGAGTCTTTTTGCAAAAGTTAAAGGAATAATATATTAATTTGCTTTATGTTGGTGTAATGCACTATTTTGAACAAGAATGTATTAAATTCCTCTCATCTGAAGTATCTGGCTAATAGGCTGTTAAAATAATTATTCCATCAAAATATATTACGAGTTAGCAGTTCATGTTTAGCATCACGTGCTTTATACACAAAGTTTATGCTTATGTATTTTTTTTAAAATGCCAAGTTGTTGCTTATTTGTCTTAGAAATATTGTGAGTATGATTAGCAGAAAGATGTGTTCTTTGTCTAAGAAGTAACTGATTGTTGGTAATATGAAAAGGTCTTCTCCTTTACCTTTATAATTCTAATAAAGAAAATTTATAAACACAATTGATAGCTGAATTTGTCCAATGAATATATTTCACTTACATGCATACTGTTCCAAAAATACAACGTCAGCTATTTCAAAAGGCTTTAGAAATAAATTCTCTTCCCCAGTTTTGCATGATTTTTATAAAATTAGCTGAAAGGAATTTTCAATTGGAAACAGTACTTTGTCATGTTATCTACAACACGTCTAGAAAATTTGTTCATTTGAGTAAAGTTCCAAATCATAATGAATGGTTTAGACAGCATTATCATCAATTTCCTACGGCTGCAGCTGTGGAAATCAGTGACTTCAATCAAAAGCCTCTGTCAATTTTCACTGCACTGTCATTTATTTCTTTTTACATTCAGGTTTTGCTTAAATTAACAACAACAAAAAAAAGACCAAAAAAAAAAAGACAATTCTGTAAATGTCTTTACATCACTTCTACCTTTGGGTGGTGCTTTTGAGCAGTGCTGCACTGTTGTTTCTGTTCGAAGAATTTAACAGCATTCATATTTTTACACTTTATACTAACACAATATTTCTTTTGTGATATTATGGAGTTAAAATTGCACTGTGTGTTTTAACACACGTTACAACAACCTCTTAAGGCAAAAAAGTAAATTCATGCAAATGAGTTATGGAAAGTGAAAAGGTTTGTGCTGCTTCATTCATTGCAGAAATAGTTATTGGAAAACAGGCATTTTCCTTTTGTGGACTCTGTATGCTTACCGTATTTCATGCAATTTGTCCATTGATAATAGTTATCTTTTGAATACTAATCTTAAAAGGGAATATAAAAGGGTATGAAGAAGAAAGATATGGTTGACATAGCTTGCTTTAAATTATTTACTTTGTTTGACTTGTGTCTTTAAAATATTGTTGATACAGCTCATTCACGTTGCTTTGCTAGTATCTGAAAATTAGAATAAATGAGAAACAGTATTGAGTTAGTGGTACATTTCCTAGTTTTATAGTACTTCATACGCCACTGGCTTTCTAGGGCCTTCCTATAGAAGACTGCAATTAAAATCCAGTAACATTCAATAAAAATAGAATACCAATCCCTTTGAACAATTCCCAGTGTACTTAAAAAGTGAAGTTCTAACTAGGTAAATCATTGTACCTTGTGAAGACAAGAGACCAGGGTGTCTCCTGTCGTCAGTCACAGAAGCAAACAACCTACCAGTTCCCACCATATCTACTTGCAAACTGACAAGTCTCTGTTTCTGTGACTTAAGCAGCCACTTGTTGCCAGCAAAATCTTTTTGCAATGAAGCCATAGAAACCTAAATCCTGAGGGGTTCCTGCTCTTTCCCTGTGGGTGGCAGATAGTTTGAGCTCTATTAAATTTGAGGGATACTCGTTAGCTCATGAGTAAACCTGTATTTTGCTAATGTTTTCTGACTTATTTGCTATTCTTTTTTCCCTTTCAAGTGTTTGTGTGCTTTCTGTCTTAATGTTACTGCAGTCAGTGCTCATGTAACTTTTTGACAAGAATTTTTAATGTCTTCGTCTATGACCATTTTAATAGTGTTGAAGATGGAAGAGATACCATTTTTATTCTTTTTTAGGCTTTTTTGAAAAGGCTATGACATGCAAATTAATGATTCTATTTCTGTTTTAAAACTGTATATAGAGAGTTATGATAAATTATAATTTTTGATAATTTTGACACATTTCTAGCGTTGGAGTAGGGTTCCCTTCTGTGCAAAGTTGAAGCCCTGTCTGTTTGGATCTCCACTTACCATCCTGCAGAGAGCAACTAGAATAGCAAAGCTGCTGTGATTTTATCTCATGTTTTAATCTACACGTGAGCCCTTATGAAATTCCTTTTAAATTAAAGGAAAGCCTTTAAAAGGTAGAAAACATTGAGTTTATGTATGATTAACTTTTAGAGAATTCAGTTTCTGATGTCTTTTTCTGCAATTAGGCAATGATGGCAGCTTTACACTAGGCTGCACTAAGAACTGAGGTGGAAGCACCCAGCAACTGCACCGGCTCATCTATATAAGGGTCTGCAGGATAGAGCTCGTTTTTGCATTCTGTAATTCTGTAACTCAGTGCCACTTAGCAAAACAGCAGTTCTTTGTTTTGTGGCCTTGCTGAATTCAGTTTTGTGTTAAATGGTCTTGCCTGTTTGTCTTGTTTGTGTCATTCAGTAACAACCCTTTGAAATCTATCTTAAATGCTTTGGTTTACTTTGTTACTGCTCTTCAAGTTCAATCTGAAAATAATGTCTGATTCTTTAATCCTCCCTAATGAAATATGAGTCTTTTCTGCTTTTTTTTTATGCTCAAAATATAAAGCATCTGCGTACTGTAATTCTTAATACTAAAATAAATGATGTTTAAGAATATTAAAAAGTACTTTGAAGAAAAATTTAGTGTCCATAAATCAATTAAACTAATGCATACAAAATAATCAGTAGTATGTGGGGCCAGGCATTTCAAGCATTTATTTTGTTTCAGAATGTATGTTGATATATCCATATATCTTTCTTTTTCCCTGTGCTGGATAGAGGTTTGTGTGCTAAACTGATGCTGTCTCAGTTAAAATGTAAAGAGGAGTGGTATTTTTTTTAAACCATTTTAAAGAGAAGAAATTAATGTAATTTTTTTTGGAAAAAAAAGTAACCAAAAATAATTGATTTCTCTAAATAAGCATTCAAAGTAGTTTATTTAATAGGGTATTTTT
>CM030018.1:12683729-12733729 GCA_017639485.1 Pluvialis apricaria
TATAAGAAAAGTGAAAGTATCTGTTTTGCAAAAAGCCACCCATGATGCTGAAATGAACTAGAATTATTCTCAAGTAGCCAATAAGAGGTAAGTAACCCAATACAAATCTTTGTTTTCAGATTGTGATATATCCATAAATGCTCCTCACACTGTGATATCCTTGATGATGCTTTGTTTTTTCTTTTGAAACTTGTTGGCAAGTCCCAATTTCAGAAGCAGCAACCTGTGTTGTAAAAAGTTTAGATTATCCATACTTAAGAGTGTTTTGGAAGCAAATACAAGTTATTGGTCTCCCTGAGTGATTTTGTTGTTGAGTGTCTGGCTGAGGTGGGTATGTGATTACAGTCACAGTAAATTTTCACATTCAAAAGAATACAAGCACTGGTTTTGGTTCCCTTGTTCCTTATTTGCCCTATTGAAACAGACACTGTGGTACATAGTGCTATGTAGTACAATGATGTGAATTCATCAAAACGTGTTAAGGGGCAACACTACACAAGGGTAAGGATATGAATATATTTGACAATTCTTAGCTCCCTATCATAAGAATAGTTCATGAGTGAATATAAATTTACAGCAGGTGCTTATCAAATGTGAAAATCCTTGCAAATCAGAAACAAAGTTTGGGACTATAAACATATTTCAATGATAGTTCATGCAAAGAATATGTAAGATAAGTAAGTATATGTAAGATATAATGTTCTCTTTTAGTTTCTACATGAAGCAGGTTGACATATTATTGTATATGGAGAATTATAACACTTCTGAGTCAGAACACTGTATGCAACCTTTAATTCTCTAATCAGACTTATTATTAGGGAACATATAATGACATAAACTAATATTATTTATTTATAAAGAAAGAAGGGCATCGTCCACCATGAAGAGATAATAAAGTAAAGTTAAATTGGTTGATTTTACCTCTTTGTTCCATAGAGAAGTGATATACAAGCTGTCAGTCTTCTATGATTTTTAAAATACTTGATAAAAATATTGAAGTATGCTAATGTCTTGCATAAAAAAAGTTATCTGACATCTGAAAGTAAGTTCTGAATGCTACTGTGACTTGTACGTGTGTCCTGTGTACATGTGAGTTGGAATATTTTACTCCACTAAAGTAGAACCCTGTGAAATCTTTTGGGTCTGACTGTAAGATGCACTTGTACAGACAGTAATTGGCCTGTTACAGAGATATTAATTAACATGTTAGAAATGTTTTCTTTATTAATGAGAAATTCACACATACTATTTAAATTAATTTGTATAGTTTAAAATTAATTTATTGTGGCCTTCGATGACCTCAAATCTACTAAGACAAAGCTGGAGTATTGTACTAACTGTTAAACCATTCATTAAACATTTTATGCAAATAGTGTTTGTTTATAAACAAATTAACTGCAAGGATTTTCAAAACAGGTGCTGTGTTGTGAATGCGTACTAAATGATGTGGTACTGAAAGAATTAATTAGACCTTCAGATGTAATTAGTTGCAATAATTTGCGTGATTAGCGGCTTGGTTAAGAAGTAAGACACACACATTGTAATGCATGGAAGAGTCACTGCAGTAGCTTTGTCTTTCATACGGTGAAGATGAGATTTCCTCATGTTTAGGAAATTTTTCAAAAAATTGCTGACATAGCTGGAGTTAATTGCCAAGTATCCTGTAGGGGGTAACAGTTTTTTTTTGTTTTTTTTTTCCCTTGGCTTGCTGCGATGCATATGCATTGGAAGCAATACCATTTGTTTGTACCTCAATGAATTTTTAAAACAGAAAGCTGTTAACCCTAGATCTTCAAGTCTCCAGAGGAAGAACTGATACTTACGATGTTCAGGGTTAAGAGATAGGCTGTGTTAAGCCATACGAAACAGGTCCAGTGTTTCAAGATCAGTTCTAAATATTCATGTAATTTTTTACCTCTTGCAACCATAGTTCTGATTTTTCTTCTCACGTATCCAACAATGCGGTCAACCATTGGACGTACAGGAAGAATGCCTTTGAAACTGGCATTAGTCAAAACTGATTAAAAAGACAGTTATTATTACTGATACTTAGTTTATGATGATCACATTCCCAGTTGTGATAAATGTACGATACCTTTGTGACTTGCAAGAAAGCTTTTTCGTCTTAATGCCTTGATGCCCAATGACAAAATTAGAGCGTGTTTGATATTAATTAATATGGGCACTTTCTTGATTTTTGCTTTACCTAATTGAAAAGGTGGATTGACAGTAAACCACAATAGCTTCACTTTTGTGGTCACTGGTGGAAGTTGCTATTGCTTTGCTATTTTAAAAGAAAAGGCTAAAGATTTTGTGCCTTGAGGCATCAAGAACGCACAAATATAAAAGTAATGCACACTTTGACAGAATTTATTGTGCTGACAATACCCATTTAATATAGTTAGGAACACGCTTGAGGGGCCTGCACATGCATTTTGAAAGAATAGGTATGTTTTGTGTGAGTCACTTTGTCAGAAAAAGCAGAAGTTCCTAGAAAAATTTGAAGTATAGAAGAAAAAGAAACAAGGGAAGTTCACTAAATCAGTTATCAAGTAAATAAGTGCGGTTAGCAGTGTAGAAGACACGAAGTGATGAGTGGCTTGTCAGAATAACACACTTGCTTATGTTGAGTGTTAAGGCATTCCATAAAGGTGTCCTATCCTCAGTGAATTTGAATTTTAGCTTTTTAATACAGAACCTTATTTGATCAGATTAAACTACAGCAGTTTGTAAGATGAGCTCTGGGGGAACTGTGTTTCGTCTCAGATGGAAGTGGTCACATTAGGCCTTGTTTGTTTTATGTGTTAATGGGATGCTTCTGAGGCATGAGCTAGCGGAGACCTTGTTTAAAAGCTAAGCCTTGCTATAGTTACCAAATTGTTTATGTGCTTTTAAGTTTTCACCGTATGATTTCCAAGAGTTTTTATGTAGCTGCAAATCTGACATAAGCACGAAGACACAGCAGGAGGTCTCTGGCTGTATGGTGAACAAAATGATACTGTATTTGGATTAGTGACTGGGAAGTATTAGTAGTCACATATCTAAGTGAAAGTAAAACCTATGCTTTTCGTTGAGAACTCGATGTCGAATACAGTTCATTTTAGGACTGAGGCAGAGCATAAGTGCGCTACTCCTTTTCTACAACAGAACGGCTGTTTGCGGTCTTAACATCTATTCATATATTTATTTTTAAAAAGCATAGAAAGGAAATGGAATAAAATAAATATTAAAATGACAAAAAAAGAACAAAAAGCATCATTAATTGCTGCACATCTGCTGTGAGTCTGCTGTCACGGGGATTACCCTTAATTACTATGGATGAAGTTTGCTATCATTGATTCTTTGGGTGCCTCACAATTGGTTTATTTTTAAAGGAGTTCTTCCTTCTAGATATGATTTAATAGAATATGGAGCTGTTAAAGTTTTAAGGAAAGAAATCACTGTTGTAGTCCTGAAGAGACTGAAGATCATTTGACAGAGCTAACATAGGGATCCACTTGAATGAATTTATTTTTTTTCCTTTCTGTAGTCTGTTTAATTCAGTTCTTTCATTTTAAGTGTGATGTTTGTAAAGTAGTCTTTAAAATGGGCTCTTCTGTATGGGGTTTGAATTTGAGCAAAATTAACATTTGTATGTCATCGGTAGCTGCAATGCATAGCTCAAGGCAATGAAGGATAGAAAGTCAAAGAATATGGGAAATTTGATTAAAATGAATAAGCAGTAGAAGGTCGTAAGGGTGGACATAGCTTCCTCATTGATTTATTTGTATTGTTTCTTGAGGCAAAAGAAGCTAATTCCATGGGAAGTTTAGAAAATAGGTTTTAAATCTGAAGATAAAAAGGTGTTTAAGCCCATAAAATTTGGTTTTAGACAATGTAATCAGGAGACTTACCTACTTATATTTCTTAGTACCACTTCATAAGGGGGGGCACAATACTGAGCAACTAAATGTTCTTTGAGAGAACCTCTTTCCAATGAATTTTCACTGTACTTGTTAAGATGTGGAATCGGTTGGATACTCATATCGTTTTGCTTTGTCTTATTCACTAAGAAGTGAGTTGCGAGGCAGACCCCAAATTATCAACCTGGCAATTAGCTGCTGTGCATGGTTTACCAAACATGCTATTGTTCAGTGCTGCCCTCTGACTTCCTTGGATAGTGTTGTTTTTTATGCTGGCTTCAGTGAAGTGATCTGTATTTGCTATGCATTTCTGAGTCACAACCTGTTCACATGTTAGCTATTTCTGCATTTTGTTGCGTTATGAAAATTTTGTAGTTTGCAAGAATTCTGTACTCACATGTTTGTAATGCTTCGGCTCTCATTTCAAGGTCTTGCATTCTCATTTGTCTCAGTATTCCAAATGTTCTCAGTAGCAGCTTTTATACTTTTGAGTCTACTTGATGGATTGGCATAGGTACCTTTTCAATGTTTCAGAAACTTCCTTGTCAACGTTTTCTTTCCTCAGTGCTGGAAATGTGAAATGCGCTGCCTGCTAGTCTTTTGCTGGGGTGTTCAATGCTAAAGGGCAGTTTTTGCAAGAGAACTTTAAAACAAAAAATCAGTTGAAGTGGGCATCTAAGATGAAGGACCTATACTCCCAGTACTAGTGAAAATCCAGTCCCTAGCTTGGTCAAATGAAGGAAGCTTCCTAATTAATTTACTTAGCCCAATCATCTTCAAATTCAAAGATTAATGTCAGCTGTTTGGTTTATAGCACCTTTACTCAATAGCTATTTATTATTTTTTTAATTTATTTTTCTTAAGAAATAAGTTTTTTTTTTATTTTCTTAATAAGAAAAAAGTTGGAAAAGTTTGGATATTTATCTGTGGGTATTTATTTCTGATACAGATATTATTTCTGCTTAGTCCCTTATGTTGTATTCTCAATGTTTGTATTAAATAAATTTAAATAATATATTTAAATATATATATAAATATATAAATATATATTAAATATATATATTAAATATATATATTATATATTATATATAAATATATATTTTAATAATAATAAATGTATTAAATAAATAAATTTTGCTTAAAATAAAGACAAAGAAAATGTAGGTGCTTAATGGACCCTGAAAATGTTTGCATAGATTCAGCTCCTCTGCCCCCCGCCCCTTCCCCCCCAAACCCCCACAAAAGAAAAAGCCCTAAAAACTCCAGTGGATGTGGTTGTTTGCCAATGTTAATTAGCAAATTGAGAATTCTACTGTGTTTGTGGGGCGGCCAAGGTTATAATACTGCCCAGATAAGTCCTTCTCATTTCCATTTAATATTTAATGCCAAATAGAGACAGTCTAAAATGAGGAAAAGTTGATGCTGAACAAATAAAATTATTTAAAAAAATATCCCCTCAAAACCTTAAATGATCTGTAGTGCCCCAAAAAATACAAATGACCCGTTGAAGCTCTTACATAAAGGATGGTGTCAGGTGTACTGTTTTACATTTCTTACATAAGTGCAGCCTTGGAGTTGGAGAAATGACTTCCTTATTTGGGGTGTCTTAGGTTTTTACAATTTTTGTAGGCACAAAGAACTTCTTCCACTTAAGACTCCTCTCCCAGCATGTTGAATAGTACACCATGCACTGAACAGCCCCACTAAGTGGTGTGAAAGGCAAGTATGATGTTATTCCAAGGAAATGTATATTATGCCCATTTATGAAGAGAAGCAGCTGAGTCAGGAAACTGAAGTGACTTGAATAGTTTCTTGCATTCAGATTGAGGACATTGTATCATTGTCCTATCATACATTAGATGCCAACTTTCATCTAGTCCAAACTTTTTTAAAGCTATGCACTGGTTCAAAATGTGACAATTTAATAATCTGAAATGTCTGTGATTACGTGGATGTTTCTTTTGTAATTTTTTTAAATTCTGCAGATCTAGGAGGAACCCTCCCCTGAATTCTGATAATAAAGGTTGTCTGGCTCTTTTACTTTCTCTTTTTCTGATTCTGTCATGAAACCTGGAATTCAGGTTTCAGAAGCTTAGTTACTAAATCTTGATTTTTTTTTCTACTGGTTGCCAAAATAGACATTAATATTAGTATTAATATGTGTAACAGTACTTTATGACCAAGGAGTTACATTTTTTTGAAACTCAAGATATTTTTTCTTAAAGCAGGTTGTTGACATTTCAGCTGACTCTCTGAAAATCCATAAACACTTTCCAGATATATTTTTGTTCTGTGACTCCATTATAGGTTATCACTCTAAGAACAACCCTCACAACCTGGGCTTCTCTTTGTATCCCTAAATTGTTGCCATAAAAAGAGAAAATTACTAAAACCTAAAACATGTTACTTTCAAAAGGAAAACAGTAGTTCCAGTAGAGTTTATATACTGTATTTTTTCATTGTTGCTTGTCAGAAATATGAGACAAACACACACCTGGGGACTTCAGTGTTTCAGTGGCAGACGTCAATGTAAAACTAGGAGACCAATGTGACATTTACCTTTTCTATATAGATATTAATTTATACAAACAGATGCCTTTGTACATAGTGTGTTTTATAATGAAACTGAGATGATTCACAATCTAGTGCTATCTGTTACAGTCCTCAGATTTGTAATTCTGATTACAGCTAAATTACCTTGCAGTGAATTTTTCCATTTAAAATAGTTACTTAGCCATAAGAAGAATCTACTGTACAAAGCATTTTCTGTGATACTGCTGTTTTTGATATGCATGTATGTGTGGCAGTCCTTGAAATCCATGGCTTGTTCCTATGAATTGTAGGTTTATTGTGCATTTATCACTCTTTTGGAATCTTCTGTAAGCATAGGATTTTGATTTTATGCTCAGAGACCATCTGTAAAGAATCCTGTAATTCTTAAACATACAAGAAAAGCTGCTGTCACATTTTTCCAATGCACTTATAAACCTGACTCCAAATGGTGTTCTTTAGCTAACCTACCTTTCCTTTTCTAAATGCCCCAGATTGCTAACAGCACTATCTTCACCAAGAGTAAGAGTGTCAGACAGCTATCAGCAGCAGACTACCAGCAGGTGGATGGTATTTTAAATATATTCTGCAGTTTTTTGCAGTAGCTAGTGTTTTGTAGTCACTGAAGAGTTCATTTCACAAGAGGCACGTTTCTGTTTTTCAGCATAGAAATTTGGAAGATGTGAAGAACTGAGGCCACCTTATCTTGTATCAAGATGGGTGCAAACTCCCAGCCAACCAGGAATGATGGAAAGATTGGGGTATTATCAACTTTTTTGTCAAGAATAGTACCATGTACTTATGAATAGTGCAGTACGTATAATTGACTTCAGATTCTTGGCTGAAAAAAGACCCAGGAAAATACTTTGGGTGTTTTGCAATTATTTTTAACCAAAACTTTGAAATTGCTTAGTTTACTTTCATTCTTTTGCTTAAGAGGTGGAAGTGATTTCACAATTTCAGTTGAAATTAAACTGCATTTGTTTTTTGATCAAAACCAACCCCCCTACTCCTAAACAAAACAATACAATTTGCAAAGTACCGGCCCATAACTCCTAACACTCTGCCTCAAATGTTGCAGAGAATACAGCTTCTAGTTATAAGTATTAAGTGGAGATGTCTTGATTGGTGACTGAACTGAATCCTGGTGTGCCTATGAGCTGCTGTTCATGTTAAACGTGCATTCTGACTCCACAGAAGTTTTCCAGAGTTCAGATGCAGATCTTTGCTTTGTGTTTTAAATTCATCTGTGATAAACAAGACCATTTAAGTGCAACCCTGTCAGTAGTAAACTGTAAACCCATTGTAAAACAGTAGAGAAAATTACTCTCCATTAAAGGAAAAAGGGAGAGGAGTATCATATTCTTCAGGGGAAATTTGGGAGGCAAAATGGAAACACTGTAATTGGAATTTAGCCAATCTACAGTTAAACAGTATTTATTGTGAAAAATGTATTGTCAACATTTGAATATTTATGATAGCAACACTAATGATTAAAAGAACCATGGAAATATTTAATGAGCCCAAGTCATCACATCCACAGTTTATATCTCACTACAAGGTTGGCACTGTCAGCTCTAGTAACAACGTTGTGTTTGTTAACATACTAAGGTATTAGTTCAATGCAAACAAGGTAAAAACAATCTCTAGATATTGGAAAAAAAAAATAGTGCTTCTGCAACATGAAGATGTCTTTTACATATCCTCCATGCAAATAAGTCCTGACCAGGACTAACAGAGTAAGGAAGAGGCCAAGATTGAAGTATTACAGCTATATATATATATTTTTTTTAATTGACCTGGATGTTTCTGATGTAAATTTTGAGCTAATTCGCTACACGGAAGTGTGTTTAGAGAAACTATTGCCAGACAGAATAATTGCGGGCTTTTACTACATGTGCCAAATCAAACTTTAATTACATTTTTGGTTTTACAGTTCTGTATTGCCATAAATGAAATATTATATTTTAAAAAATGAACATAGGTTCAGATAAAACCCTGGTTAATCCCATTGACTTCTGTGAGATTGAGTGAAATTTCCGTAGAGAACTGTGCCCACTATATTCATCACATCCTATTTCTCCACTTAGGTTCCTTATAGTGAAACCATTGTCAAAGTATTGGATACCTTATATTCTAATAGCATTGTGCTCAAAATTAAAGTGTATGTTCCTGTGATAGACATTTTACATGCAAATAATTTTGTATTGCTATAAATACTTCGTATCTTAGAAATGCAGTGTTTGCTATCATGGAGATCATAATTTTTGTGAGCTGCATTTGCTTCAGATGATAGAGAAATTATAGGCTACAATATGTGATCAAACAGCAATATGGAAAGCTTAAATAGAATGCGCCCTAAGGACAAAGGTTGGTTAGGACTATAGGGGATAGAATAAATGGGAGTTTTAGTAAAGCTATCTCTGATTCCAACAGATAAATTATGCTCTGCCTTTTTTGTATCTCTTTGGGACTGTACTACATAAATTATGACCAAATATAATTTAGGCTTTCAGCCTATATTTCTGAACATCCATCTTGTACATTTTAAGTACAAAATTACCATTTTGCAGAAGTATGAAATTGAGACAAATTTTTTTCATCTGTACATTTAACTTCAGCATACTTTATAGCAGCTAAAGGGTTAGAGAGGACCTTGTTACTATCCAGAGGGTGATTGCATAACTGTGTTTAAGATCTACATAAGCGTGAATAAAGTTTGGGGGAAGAAGAGTGTAGAGTTGGATATTATTTCAGAATAAGTATCTACTGTAGCTTTAAATAATAAGTATCATGCTTTTTTGAATAAAAAGCAATCCTTTGTAAATCCAAATTCTTTATTTGTTATGAATTGCATTAAAAAAGTTATGTATGGAATTCCCATTTGAAGTACAGTCAGTTACAGTCAAATGACTTGAACTTTAGCATACATGAAGACCACAAAATGCAGGCTTTCAATGCACTTATGAGTTCCCAGTTTGCACTTGAATGTCAATGTGTGTATATAAATAAAGCAATAGATCCTAAGAGCCCTATTTTTTATCACTCAGGCACTACATTCTGTAGCTTGGATTTCTGTGTAAAGTCAACTGAGAATTGTATATGTCATTTCTCCCATTATAGTATGCAATGTTGTGATATTATCTGGAATTCAAAAATTAGGAGTAACCACAAGGTGCATCCTTGTGGGGATGTGTATGTGTCTTCCACAGGGAATAGAATGTGGAAAAAAGATGAAACTTGTCCTTTGAGGAAGGCAAACTCGCAAGAAATTTGTATTTTTTGACAAAGGAGCACAATTTAAAACTGACCCAATATAGCTTTAAATAACATGCCAATAGCTTGCAATAATGTTACTGGAGGAGTTTTTAGACCCGTAATCGCGGACACCTATCCCTTTAGACCTGATGTAACTTTTTCTGTATTAAGAATAAGAAATATCTAGCACTTTTGCTAATTTGCGTGAGGACCACACCTGCAGTATATAAAGGTTTAAAATCATAACTAGTTAGTATGTGTAGCAAGGTGAATTTATTTGGCTTTGTTTTGCATACATTTGATGACCATAGCTTTGGGAATTCAATGCAAGCTTTCATGATGTGTGAAAAATGAATAGAGAAAATGTCTGTTGTAGAAGTAGAATGAATTATAGTGTTGAAGAAGAAAATTTTCCCCTAAAATACAATAGGCCATTTTTTTCTCTGTTACAGATTTCCTATCCATTAAGTTAGTGATGCTCATATGTACAGTGTTTTGCCATTGCAATGTTTGTCTTTTACTGTAATTAATATTCCATTTAAAGCCAGTAGCATTCACTAGACTGCTGGCTTTCCCTGCTTTCTGCAGTAAGTAGAGGGAATACTGGAAATCAAGAAGTAATGCTAATTGCTTATAAAGATTTTAATGGCAATCACTTTAACTGATGGTGGAGATTAGTCTACTATCACAGACACCATCAAAGGCAGCACCAATAGCTTGTCACCTTACCTTCTGTAAGGAAAAAAAGGTGTTTCTGTTATCTACGTAAAATAGTGGAATATTTAAGTTTGAAAAGTGTGAGAATGTGGCAGAGTCAATTGTAACTTCCAGCTGTTTTTCATTAGAAAAAAGTAAATTGAATAAAATGATAACAGTAAAGTGAGATTTCTATACCGCCGCCCTCCATTATTTAACCTTTTCCAACATCATCTGGGGTGAAAATGCAACATAAAAATGGATTAGTTTCCCTGGCGCCTTCATTAGAGTAGGTTTTTTTTGTTTTTTTTTTTTCTTTTAATATAGTCTTTATTCTTTTCCCACTGAAAAGTGGAAGAAATTGGAAAAGGAAATTGTATCATTCTAGGATCATTGTCACATCGCTGCTGCACAATTCCTATTTTCTGGGACAGGACTGAACAGGCGTCTTTGAACTGTGCGTTATGTCTTCAGTAATTGCATTCACTTTTGTGACTGTCTCCTAAAGTTCTCTTGGTCAAAGACCCAATTGCTTTAAGGATATTACTGTTGACATTACACTATGATCTTAGTTTTTCAAGAGGTAATCTCTTCCTGCCCTAGTCAAGATTCTTCACAAAATAATGTAGCACGTACAGACCTTATAATTGACTTTTGCAAATTATGACTGGGAAGATCTTGTGTCAGAGGTCAGCCTGTTTTGATGTGTGGTAGAAGAGGATGAAATGAATTCTGTTAAATTTTAAAAGGCCCTCTTGTCATTAATTATACTGTGTATTTTACTTTTCAGGTCATGAGCTTTTAAAATCAACATATGAATACAAAAGAAAGTCTACGGGTTAGCTACCAGAGGGTTAAATTTTGAGTCATTACTAAGTGATTTCATGTCCAGAGAGCCTTCAACTCAGGATGTGTAACATTTATCTGCCTAAAATTAAAAGGAAATGAAAGAGATTTATTAGTGCTTGTTTCTTGAAGATGGTTCTCCACATTTGGATTGGTTGAATGATTGAGGATAAAAGGCTTTCATAACGATGTTGCATTGTACAAATGAGCTCTAACCAGAAATGCTGTCCTAAATGCTGCTGACTTAAGGATAAAACTACTAAGAAGAGACGGTAGCCTCTTTGCAGTTAATGTTATAACCAGAATCCTTTCATAAAATTCTAATTTAACTGGTATAATTTAGGCTGGGGTAATTGTCTATATGTGAAATATCACTAGGTTTGCACTGAAGTTTAAGGAAAGAAGTTTAAAAAATGGTCAAATGAATTTTGAGGTACAAACAGGCTAGTTGATCATCAATAAAACTGTTTGTTGGTGTGGGCAGTGATGCTGTAGTTTTTGGATTGAATGCATTCAGAAAGAGCAGAGTCATTTTTAGAGAGTATGGGGGGGGAAGAACAGTAGAGGTGAAGGTAGGGAGAAGGATGTGCATCTTTACCTTGAAAACCTTGTTTTCTTTAGACATTTTAGACATTCAGATGGGTTATAAATCCTTTCTTAAGATGTGAAAGAAGAAATTCAGCATTCAAAAAATCAGTAATACCAAAGTATGTTTGGAAAATGGACATAATAAATTTCACACTACTCATATAAGTATGGATGATTTTTTCCAAATAGCAAGAAAAGTATGTGCATCATAACATCACAATTTCAACCTAAAAAAACCTTTAATTTTTTCACTGGTGTTTGTCCTTTAAAGACTTCTTGATAAGAAACATATACTGTGAGATATATTGACATTTATTTGGTATGAGCTCTTACTTTCATATGACTTTATCATAATGATAACATAGTGCTAATAGTGATAGTTCTGTAATTTCTTGTGAACCATAGATAAGTGTTATAATTCCTATTTCTTGAGATAAGACCCCATTGTTCCAAATTCTATTGTTCTTAGCTGAATTAGCTGCCAAACTGTACTGTTTAAATTTTCAAACACTAAAATGAAGGTACCAAAAGTAATGAAAAGTTTAAAGTGATTCAACTGTGTACCATATGCCCTTTGTTTTTTGATAAAAGCAAGCCCTACGACAGTCTTCTGCTACAGTCCTTGCACTCTGTTCTGGATCTGTTAAGGGTTGGAAAAGGTGCTGCTGTGAGGTCTTAATGCAGATTGGATTTGGGGGGCAGGCAATATTCCGAACAGTGCATTGTATTGTACTGCTGGTGGATGACCTATATAAGGCTATTACATGTAGTGTATAAATTGAAAAATCCAGGCGCTAGCTAATTCCAGGAGCTGGGAAAGACAGAAAAGTGGGTTAAGACTTCTCTCTCAATCTCTATGTTACAGAGGTATGGAATGAGGGCCAATTTATGATATTGTTTACCAAAAATTTCTTGGCTTTACTGTCCTTTTATATTTTTTTCTAGGAATGTTATAATATGTTGTCATTAATATAGAGAATGTTTTCTGAGACGCATATATAGAGAGATTCAAAAGCAATCTTTTTTTCTTTGAATTTTCAGTAAACAACTCATGAATGTATGGGCTCTTTGCATTAGTTAACATTGATCTGGGTTCCATAGTGAATATATTAATGTGTGGATTATTTGTCTGGTATTCATGTTTTGATAATTCGTTTGTATGATTGGTCACCCATCCCATATTTGCTTTCTGACTGAGCGCTTACAGAGTTTATCAGTATGTGTACCCTGAATGGCTTCCTGAGGGGTTTGTTCTTTCTCGATGTAGGCAATATAAGGAAGATATAAAAAAAAGAAGTCTAAGGAATATTAGGAATTCTTGAAACATTCCGTTCTAATTTTCTTCCAAAACATTCTAATTTTCTCCTAGTGACTAATTTAAATTTATGATTATGATTCTAGCAGTTACCTCCAAGTAAGAACAGATGCAAAGATTCAAAGTCAAAGCATGAAAAAGAATAGTTAAGTTGTATCCTGAACGCCGATGTGACCTTTTCTTGATGGTTAAAATGGTGACATCTTTATGGCTGAACACGTTTTTAAAAAATAGAATTACAAACTTAAACTGCAATAATATATAAGTTCTTAAATTACTTTAAAAAGGTAAACTGGACTTATTACATCTTGATTTTTATTCATAAAATAAGTATAAGGCTGGTGTTCACAGTACATCTGATAATTTCTGTGTAGCTGGGCTGATCTATAGATGCAGAGTCTACACCTCTGACTTTGTATTTTGGGATGAAATTCCTGCTTAACAACACTTTTTCATTTCTGAAGGTACTAATCAAAAGGACTTTATTTCTGAAAATACCAACGGTCATGCAGCATAGTTCTTAAGGCCGCCTTTTATTTTTGCAATATCTTCTTCAATTATGTTTTTTCCTGATAATTTTTTAAATAATATTCACACTGTCATATATATTTCACCCATGCTTTCTGTCATGTGATACAGCACGATAATAACATGTATGGAGTTCAGCATGGTTTTCCTGTGGGTTTTGCAGTGTTATTTGGCAGAAAGTAAGCATATTACACAATTAAAGATCAAAATTTTTACTATAAAGATGGTGGGTTACTTATTGAGAAAGATGTACTGTGAAAGTCCTGAAAAGAAAATAGTCTGTCATGAATTGTACCCACATACAATTCAGGAGGTAGAAGGGCATTGTAAAGAATATGTATGATGTACTCCTACTTCCTAGTTATGCTTAATACCCAAGTGCTGCTCAACTGATAAACAAGGTCGTTTGGAGTATTGGGTCCAAAACATGATTTCTCGTGACACTGTGAAAGTTTCTGGGGTTGCTTTTTCATTATTTGAGTTATGTTCGGTTGCTAATTTATTGGCCTAGGATTTTATTGATCTTAAGATGATGAGCCTGATCTAGTCATTGGGGTGATGTTTGATGGTTTACAGCATGTGTATAGATGTACAGAGAACTTCCTGGCCTTCACTTTAGAGGAACATAAACAATTTTGGATAATTCATGTAGTTCTAAAAGGGGTACAGAGTGCACGGCACTGCCTTAGAAAAATTGCCATTACCACTGGAATGACTTCAGTAAATAGTGTGAGTGTACTTATGAACTTTTATTTTGCCTGGCTTATGCTGGTGGAATAGGGCAAAGTCTGCCCAGGCAAATACTGATAACAAGCACTGAATCAGAATTAAAAAAACTATTTAAAAGTGTGACTCCTCTGAAAATGCTCAGGAGCACAGTTTGAGCTGCTGAGAACCTCAACAATTTGCTCATCTGTGTATGCTTTAAGTAAAGCTGAAGACTTAAGTAGTGATAATATTGTATCGTGTGCCATAAAATTGTTCTAGGTCTTTTAAGTGGCAGTGCTACAAAATACAACTACTAAAATGGGGTGACTCAAATTGGAGTCTAATAAAATATCACCCTGTGTTTGTTCCTCGTATAGAACAATGACCTCTCATAAGCCATTGCTTTCTTACTTTTCTAAGGGTTAGTCTGTTGCCTTGATTCCTTCCCTGATTATCTTGAAGCCTGTCAAGTTGGAAAGCTCTCCCCTCCCTTGCTCTTTCTTCCTAATAGACATGAAACAGTCCAGTCAATAATATTTTACTTGTCTTCCCACTGCGTGTCTCTTCCTCTGATCAGTTTAGGCGGGTTTGACTGCAAAAAGTCAGAAGGGAGGTTAAGATCTGAAAGTTCAGCCAAATGTTATCAGCCACAGAGATGTTGCTAAGGGAAAGGCCTTACAGCCCCTAAGACCGGAGCCAATAATAGCTGCACATAACTGATAACATCAACAGCTGTCAAAGATCCAGGCATTTGTGGTTCGTCTGTAAACTCAAACACCTGTATTCAGTCAAGCTTTGATTGTTATCCCCTCTTTTCCTGTCATTTTGATTCGTTCCTTGAAGGTGCTGCCAGGATATTCTAAGCTGCTAGTTGATTTATAAAGTGAAAGAGCCCTTCGAAAGTTTGGCACAGTTTGAAAAATTGACTGAGGCTCTCATTCATAGGGTGACAGGTAACTTTGACATTGATATTGACAGTATTCTTTTAATTAAGTTTTAGACGATGTAAGGACGGGTTCAGATCCTTGAAAGTACGGGTTAAAAGTACGTTAACAGCTTCAACATGTGTCACTTAAAAGAACATTATGTACTTTAAGACTGTTTCTTTTGTGATGAATTAGATCAAAGTGACTAATAAACATTCTCCGTGAAAGCTCTTCAGAACACAGTATATACTTTTGAGATATTTAAAAGAGAGAGTTTTGAGGATCAAACTGTAAGCTAAGCTAAAATATCTTAAATGGACAGCTGATACTGTTGTCTTGCTACCATAAATTAATATGTAGCACAGAAAAAAAGAGTTTTTTATATTTTTAGTGGGAATTAAATGGTAAATTATGCAAGGGTAGTCCTTCTTTACTGATTGTATAGGGAATTGTGCAGAAATGTGTACACTGCAAACTGATTAAAATGTTCAGTTTTGAATGGCTGGGCTATCAGGTATGTAAATTATTATTTTGAATTAATGCAGACTACTGCAGTTCTATTGGCATGTGCTTTGTAGTGAACTTGAAGTCACTGAGAAGCATGGGTACAGTCAAGTGTAATGGAGTTTGGTATTTTGGTTGTGTTCCTGTAGTCTTTCTCTCCCCCCGCCCCCTTCTTAAACACTAGAAGTTTCTTTCTTACTCATCTTCATTATTTGCCACTTTATTTCAAGGAAGTGATATGTACTGTAGTGACAGACAAGAAAAGCAATTAATTATACTTCTAGACTATATTGTGTATTCTAGGAAGAAAGTTTTCAGCTAGTGCAAGGTGCCTTTAGAACTGAAACATTTTCTTTTTAATGATACTGTGGTGATGAAAATGATACAAATCATAGAATATTTGATGGTAGGGGTTGCAAAGACTGTTTTCCTCTCATAAGTATCATTGTTTTCTGTCTGCAGTTGTATAAGACCAGTCTTTTGCAAACTATGTTCAGGACATACCGTGAATTTGTGTTTGGGGCTGAGGAGCTTCTCTGAGTTAACAATAATTATAACTGAAATCGTGCAACTGCAAATTGCAAACTGATTTTTGCCAATTATTTCTAAACAGAGTAATGAAGAAAGGGTAACAGAGAAACCTAGTTCTTAGTCAACTTTTTTTCTGAGATTCATTGTTATTCCCTAATTGAAGCCTGCTTTACTCCTCAAGTTGCAGAATTCAGATGAAAAAATGAAATGCTGGGAAACCTCAAAGTGAGACTTGATAACCATGGGCTCAGAATTTAAGGGTCTGCTTTTTGTTCTGGTTAGAAAACATAGTTTAGTAGCTAAAAATTTCTTACATGCTGAAATTTAATGGTGTGCAAAACCAGTCTTATATATAGGTGAATACAGCCCTGATTCTCACAAAGGATTCTACAGTTGGGATGCTTAGATTTTTGTGTGAAAGTGTGCAGAAGTAAACAGGATGGGGAATGGAAAGAAAAGGGTAAAAAATACAGTACTTTCGGTAAACTGAAGCTTGATACTTACCACCACTCTAACCTGGAAAGCAAAACTCAGTGAGAGTGACGTTAATGACAGTTGGTGACAGGTCCATCTTTTCTATAGTGTTGAGCAAGTCTGTTCATGTGAAATTGCTGCACAGCTACTGTTTCCCCTTCTGGCTCCAGAGGGAAAGTTTAGAGGCAGGTCCACCTTGATGATGACATTTCTGACTGCAGCAAGGACTGCAGCAAGGAGTTGCAATATTGGAGGATCATGTGAGAATAATATATTTTTGCGATTTTCTTTCCTTCTTCCCCCCCCCCCAAACTTCTCTTTTCAAGAAAATAAAGTACATTGTGCTTCCTTCACAGAAGATTGTGGAAAAACTTCATGCAACTCATACTTCAAAAAAAACCCCACTTTATTTCAGGAGAAAATGTATCAAGAAATTTGAAGATATGTATAAAACTACTGGTTTTCTAACACAGAGGCAGTAAAAAGGAAGTAAATAATAATTCCAGTATATTTTAGCAGATGTATCCAATGTATTTATGTTTATTTTAATGTAAAGCCAAAGCCAGAATTGGAAGCTTATACGCTGCCACTGACCCCAGTTGTACTGCAGCTGCCTATCAAGTCACTATCCGTATGAAAAGCACCCATCAAGGTAAATTTAGAAATATAAGTCTCAACTCCTTATTCATACTGGTTTTGTAAAATCCATACTTCATGGTGTTGAGTGGGATCTCAAACATATACCTTGAGTTTCTTGAAATAAATGTCTTTGAATTTATTTGGCAGAGAATTCATAAAAATCTAAATGAGAATCATAGAACCGTAGAATGGTTTAGGATGGAAGGGACCTTGAAGATCATCGAGTTCCAACCCCCCTGCCACAGGCAGGGATACCTCTCACTAGACCAGGTTGCCCAAGGCCACGTCCAGCCTGGCCTTGAACACCTCTAGGGACGGGGCTTCAACAACCTCTCTGGGCAACCTGTTCCAGTGCCTTACCACTCTTAAAGTGAAAAACTTCTTCCTAATGTTTAATCTAAACCTGCCCTCTTCCAGCTTAAAGCCATTCCCCCTCGTCCTGTCACTACATGCCCTAGTAAAAAGTCCTTTGCCAGCTCTCCTATAGGCCCCCTTTAGGTACTGGAAGGCCGCAATAAGATCTCCCCGGAGCCTTCTCTTCTCCAGGCTGAACAGCCCCAACTCTCTCAGCCTCTCCTCATAGGAGAGGTGCTCCAGCCCTTGGATCATCCTTATGGCTCTCCTCTGGACACACTCCAACAGGTCCATGTCCTTCTTATGTTGGGGAGTGGATCAAAGCAGTCTATTGTCATTATTGTATAAACATACTAATTTTTATAGGCTTTGGATGCAGTAATGGCTCAGGCAGTGGTTTATCTTTAAGAGTCTGAACTCTGACTGTAGGGAAGCTTTTCGCATTTGGAGTTGGTCACGTGCCATAGGAGTTGGAGACTTTGATATGGGAA
Source organism: Pluvialis apricaria (assembly GCA_017639485.1). Taxonomy (NCBI): domain Eukaryota; kingdom Metazoa; phylum Chordata; class Aves; order Charadriiformes; family Charadriidae; genus Pluvialis; species Pluvialis apricaria. The sequence continues at coordinate 12,702,040 of CM030018.1, forward strand.
AGACAACAAAAATATTACCTCAGTAGTATAAAGTAGTCCTTCAACCTGTGTAGCATGGGAATACGCTCATAATATTTCTAGCATCCTTTCCACAGTAGAATTTATATGGCATCCCAGTAGCATTTGGTATTGTCTTCAATTAAAACCCATATTTCCTTGGGAATGTGTAACTTGTTTCCAAGCATACTAAACTGGCAACCGTGTGTCTGGTTTTCTGAAATTGTACTAAGATTACTGGATGTTTCTGTTGGGAAAAGTAAGGTGAAGAGTTTTCCAGGGTGCCTTTTCCATTCTTCTAGCTACCGACTGATCAGGTGCCAGGCTTGACTCTGTTTACAATTTTAAAGACTCTGTTACAGCTCTTGCAGGATTGCGCCGTGGCTTGCTGTTTATTATGGGTTGCTAACCCACATTAGTAAGCATTTTTAAGCTTGTCATATTCTCAATAAAATTAGGCATGTTTGAAAAATCTTACAAAAAATCTTAGCATGTTATTAATTTCAAAGTCTGTGGAATTATAACCTAAATTTTGACCCAATCTTATCCCATAGTGTTAGTAACATTTACTTTAAAAAGAAAGAAATGTAAGCTTCCATTCTCTCCGGAAAATAATATGTCCAGTCTTCTGAAGAGGTCTTGTTACTGGTCAGTTCAGAAGAATCAGTGTATTTTTCCACTTACCTTTCACCACCTCTAGAAATTGAAGCAAGTATTTGGAAATTCAATGAAAATACATGAGAAAGTATATTTTTAATAAGTTTACTCTTATCTGCATTTTAGGATGTACCGGAACACTTTTGAAATGACTTTATGAAGGACAAGAAGGCCAGGTTGATATGTAGTTGAAAAACAAAAAAATTGGTGTTTAGATGAATCCAACCAAGGAATATGCACTAGGTTAGGGCAACTCTCTGTTTTATTAGATTGTTGTTGATAACACATTAGTTTTTCTATTTAGTACTATGCTGTGAGGATTAGGTTATCTGGCTTTTTTAATATTTATTTTCTCTTACAAGTACTTTGTGATGTGAAATATGGTTGTACTGAAATGATGCAAAAATAATTCCAAATGATTGCACTTTTCTGTTTTGTTGCGCATAAGTATTCTAATTATCTGCTTGCCTACCGCAGAAATGGTCAAAAAACATGAGTCGTCCTTTGAAGCCATTTTATTGTGAATGTAATTTTCAAGCTCTGAAAGCTCAATCCTCAACCCTTTTATTCACCCAGCCCATCTATATTACGTTCTTGAAAAACAGAGTTTCTGAGAGAGTAATGAAACTCGCAACGAAACAGTCTGTTGTCTGTTCCCTGTCTCCCATATATATGTGTGCGTTTGTGTGTGTGTATACGTGGTGAGAAATTGGGCAGATGTAACGCAGGACCTACATGAGACCCATTTTCATTTAGAACAGCAGCAGGAGCCAGTGTGGGATGACAGGACGTTTCAAAGGACAGCATGTCCTTAAGTTAAGGCAGCTAATTTGAGCACCTATTTATTTATTGTTTTTATTAGAATTGAAACTTTTCAAAATAAATTGCTTTGGAAGTATGGCAGGTCTCTGGCATGAGGGTAAATTTTCAGCATTAATCTTATACACCATGCATATACGCTGTGTACATCAGAGACCTAAAGTATTACCAAGTCTGTTCAGAAATACATTAGCCTTTTACTGTGGTACCATTGAGGTCAAGGTCCCAATCCTGCTAGCTCCCTTCTAAGACAATATTCTTACATTTGTACACTGAAGCAGCTGAGGTTGTGCATAGCCACAGAGATTGTATATTCATTCTTAAGATACGGAATTTTTAATGTCCCATTTTCCATATGTGATAACTGAGGGAGGGAACTAAAGCATTTCAGTGACTGTAAGATGGATTTTTGGTAGGGCAAAGGTTAAATTTCATGGTTTCCTGTCTTCCAGTATCTATTCCTCTAAAACTGTGATTTATTTGAAAAGATGTTTTCTGGTTTTCTAGCAATATACCGACTGAAGTGAAGTATGTGTGCATACTATTAACTTCTTATGGGGCACATAAAATTCCAAGTAAGTGGAAATCGTGTGACTGGCAAGGGGATAAAAGTTCTCTACACCATTCTGCTTTAAAATGGAATTATTGTGCCACCTAATTTGTTGTTTTTCTTATTTCTTACAGAGAAAAAGAAAATTGCGTGACAAAGGTTAATATAACAATCTTCTCTTATTACAATGATTTATGTATGCTGAGCATTAACAGCAGAATGTCATCCAGCTCTACTTTAATTTGCAGACATCTGGATTTTTCTTTGTTGGGATCACAGTGGTAGATGACAAAGCTGTACTCTTGAGAAATAGGAGAGAACACTGTCATTCATAGCTTGTTATACCACAAACACTGAACTCTTAACAGTTATCTCTGGCAAGTCAGAGGACTTCAAAAATAGAGCTCTGTTTTTATCCAAATGATCCTCACTAATGAAATACATGGGGAAGAATATTATATTCATCTTAAAATTATTCTGATCCTATAATATGTCAAATGACTGTAGATAGTGGTTAAAACAACCTAAATGTGAATTCTCCTGCAATTTTAATTCAGAGATGTCAATTCTGCAATTTGCAATGATTATGGTTTAAAGCAGTCGGTTTTGTTTCTTACTGTAACGTAAGATATAATTTATGTTTTAGAAATGTTTGAAAAGTGGAGGGCAGGGTAGTTTGATTAAAGTAAAATGCATTTTGACATGTTTGAATCGATTGTAATGAGAATTTTTCATTTTATTGGTGTTTTAACCCAGAATTATCTTGGTGCTGTGCAAAGGTATGGCTTGTAAAAACAATATTTCATTATACTGGGTATCACTGCTCCCTGTGTAGATCAGCCACCTCTGACATGAAATGCAGATTTCAAACATTACACTTCAATGGAAAACGATCATTTAGCAAACGGAATATTCTTGTCTGAGAAGTAAAATGGGAATTTTGGCTTGCATTAAATAAATACAAACTGTAAGTTAACTACGGTATGAATGCTTACAGTAGCCACAAAATGTATCTTAGCATTTTAAGCACCTTCAATCATCAGTTATAATTCCTGTAACATCCACAGTGTTTGCTTGCTTCTCCTCTACCTCATTTATGACATTTGATAAGATAATAGTTTGTAAGCTGAAAAGGATGTTGTTGTTAATGGACTATCTTACTCTCCATATCAGTAATCCTCGTAACAGGCAAAGTAATGGAGGGAAGAAATTATGTTTTGTATATACACTAGAATTTTCTGAATGATGGAAGAGGCACTTTCAGAAAATTCATTCTCCCAGTTGTTCTTGGATGGTGCAGTCTTGTTTTGCAGGTTGGTTGGTGGGGTTGTTTTTTTTTTTTTTAATCCAAAATAGTCTGTGGCTATGTGTTAAATTTTTCTGCTTTACAAACTGTAATAAAGATCTGATGCAGAAGAATGTTTAACAACTCCAAAAGCATTGTTTTAAAATATGACTTAAAGTTGAATCCCTTTATATTTTGTTTATGTGTGAATACAGTTGTCTCTTAGAATGCTTTACCCAGTGTTTATCATACATGTAGTGTTGAATTCATGGTTTGATTCCTGTAAAATACAGTGGTAATAACTATACCAAAATCTTTTCAGCAAAACTCTTTCCAGTGTCATCTCAGACTTTTAACAGAAGGGGGGAAAAAACTGATTTCTAAATTCACATGGTACAGCTTATGGCCCTCCTTGACTTGGAAAATGGATGTTGACTGCCAGAGTCTGCCTGCTTTTTGTGCCTGTTGTCTCTATAACTTCTGATTAGTCATAGAAAGCTACTGCCTTTCTGGGATCTGCTTTTGCTTTTTATTTGGACGGGGACGTCTGACCCCTTCCACTCAAGATCATTGCTATAAGGTAACAGATAATAGATCTAATGTGCAGGGTTTGTGTTGTGGGTGATTTGTTTGTTTGTTTTAATTCCCTCCTCCTGTGCCCCCAAGCTGTTGCCTTGGCTTGCATATATATGTTGCTTAATTCTTGTAATACCATTTTTTTCCTCACACCTGAAGAGTCCCTACAGACTCCTGTAATGTAACAAAGAGAGTTTGACTCAGTCTTCTTACTTATCTACTGAACAATGTTTCTTGGAGTAATATATCTGTTTTTTGATGGAATCAGTTAATTGGATTAATATCATTGCAGGAAGCTTCGCTGCTCAGATTGAAATATAGCTTGGTAACTCTTGAAGTGATGACTGACATTCACTTAAAATAGTAATAATGAAGATCATGAGAAGCAGACAGAAGAGTTTTTTCTTATAATTGTTTTGCTGTGATGAGTATGCCTGTGAGAGAAAAATCTAAACTATTCATATAATAAAGGTAGTTATCAGAAATGTAACTGAAATGGTAAATTGGGGTGTAAGAAAAGAGCGCAGACTGTTCTTCTGTTTGAAATAAAATCATTGTTCCAGGACATATGGTTTCGTATATAGCTAATCTGTGCAGTTGGCTACTGCTTGTTATTTAGCACTCAGTGTGTGCTTTGTAAGCATAGGGCTATATTAATCAAATCAACATTCTCTTGCTTCCGTACAAAACTTACCCTTTTCAGCTATAGACTATTTTAAAAAAGAAAAAAAAAGTCAAATTCACCTAGTTTTACAAAGGAAGACAGATAATTTAACATCAAAATTATATTAAGAATAGGCAGCATCCAAAAGTGCTCTATGAAATAACTTCTTTTGGGAAAAAAAACCCAAACCAAACCCCACAACACACATTGGAGATCTACTCTATGAAATACAGGATGTGGTGGATTTTGGAATGCATACGTCATCAAGCAGTCTTTATTTATTTTTTTATTCCCCCCCCCCCCCCTAGGCTTTTCCCAGGGAAAAGCTACCTAGAAACCTCACCTGTGCTTCCCTGGTAAATGTTGCGTGAGCTTTCTGAATCCAGCATGCACACTGTCTGATGCTTAGATAATATTGTTGAAAATCTTTTAGTTATATTAGTGTTGAACAATGTTTGTTTTACTTGTGGGCCATTGCTGTTGTGTGTGGAAAATTTGGGAAACATTTTTCTTATTACAAAGTGAAGAAGAAAGTATTTCTGACTTTCTTTAAGAAAATCAACTCTAAAAACCTTAGGACAAAATATAAATAAGAAATTAAAGAGAAAAGAGGCATCTGGCTCTCCTCAACAGAAGACCTGTTTATGCTCGCAGAAATAAATTTGGGTGATGTCACAACTATTTTCTTCCTCATTGTCAAGAACATAGTTAACTTCCTGTGCTTACCAATTCACTAAAGGGGAATTCTGCTGACTGACAATAACCCCATTGCAGAAAAAAGGAGAAATCTGAACTATCTCTGTATGGAGAATATGAAATAAAAAATAGATATTTTTATGAAATAACTCCTGACTTATTCCCTCATTCTCCCTATGACCCTTATTGCCTCTTATCAAAGTAAAATAAAGCCCTTTCCAGCCTAACGTCATGTTACAGCATTAGTGTGATTCCTTTAGTAATTAATAGAATTTAGGCTCCAGCATAGTCAGTTTTGATTAAGCAAACATTAAATTAATTCAATCTGCAAACACTTAACTCTGTTAGAACTATTGAGGGGGGAAAGCATTTGGATGGACGGCAGAACGCATCTTCATCGGATTGCTAGCCACCTCAGAGTAGTTAACAGTCAGATCAATACAGCTCCTAGAGCTATAATAAAATGGCTTCGACAAGCTCATCTGTGGCTGCGAACACAGTATACACATTGATTTCCTGGCCTGATATAACCCATTTACCTATTCAGCTAGTCCGTTAAGGAAGGTGTAAGGCTACAAAGGCCCAAGGGAGCAATGATGCCTGTAAGTAGGTTAGCAAATACTTGGAAATGTCTTAATTTGTTTTACAGTTACTACTTCAGGGAGATAATTCCTTTTTTTAAAAAAAAAAAAACTCAGGTGGAAGAAGGGAGTTTACAAGATGTGGAAAAGGGGGCTGATGACTTGGGATGAATATAAGAACGCCGTCAGGGTATGCAGGGAAGAAACGAGAAAAGCCAAGGCAGCTTTGGAATTGAACCTGGCGAGGGATGTCAAGACCAATAGGAAGGGTTTCTTTAAGTATATAGGAGACAAAAGGAAAACCAGGGAAAATGTGGGCCCGCTCTTGAACGAGATGGGTGCTGTGGTGACGGATGATGCAGAGAAGGCAGAGTTGCTGAATGCCTTCTTTGCTTGTGTCTTCACTGCTCGGGCCAGCTCTCGGGAGTCCCAGACTTTGCAAGTAACAGAGAAAGTCTGGAGGAAGCAAAACTTTCCCTTGGTTGAAGAGGAACAAGTTAGAGAACAATTAAGTAAACTGGACACCCACAAGTCCATGGGGCCTGATGGGATGCACCCGCGAGTGCTGAGGGAGCTGGCGGAAGTCATTGCTGGGCCGCCCTCCATCGTCTTTGAAAGGTCCTGGAGAACAGGGAAGGTGCCTGAGGACTGGAAGAAAGCCAATGTCACTCCAGTCTTCAAAAAGGGCAAGAAGGATGACCCAGGAAACTACAGGCCAGTCAGCCTCACCTCCATCCCTGGAAAGATGATGGAACAGCTCATTCTGGGGGTCATCTCCAAGCATCTGGAGGAAAAGAAGGTTATCAGAAGTAGTCAACATGGATTCACCAAGGGGAAGTCATGTCTGACTAATCTGATAGCCTTCTATGAAGGCATGACTGGATGGGTGGATGAAGGGAGGGCAGTGGATGTTGTCTACCTGGACTTCAGCAAGGCTTTCGACACTGTCTCCCACATCATCCTCACAGGCAAGCTTAGGAAGTGTGGATTAGATGAGTGGACAGTGGGGTGGATTGAACAGCGGCTGAACGATAGAGCTCAGAGGGTTGTGGTTAGCGGTGCAGAGTCTAGTTGGAGGCCAGTAACAAGTGGTGTCCCTCAGGGGTCAGTACTGGGTCCAGTCCTGTTCATCATATTCATCAATGACCTGGATGAAGGGATAGAGTGTACCATCAGCATGTTTGCTGATGATACAAAACTGGGAGGGGTGGCTGACACACTGGAAGGCTGTGCTGCCATACAACGTGACCTGGACAGGCTGGAGAATTGGGAAGAAAAAAACCTGATGAGGTTCAACAAAGGCAAGTGTAGGGTACTGCATCTGGGGAGGAATAACCCCATGCATCAGTACAGGTTGGGGGCTGACCTCCTGGAGAGCAGCTGTGCGGAAAGGGACCTGGGAGTCCTGGTGGACAACAGGATGACCATGAGCCAGCAATGTGCCCTGGTGGCCAAGAAGGCCAATGGCATCCTGGGGTGCATCCAGCAGAGTGTGGCCAGCAGGTCGAGGGAGGTCATCCTCCCCCTCTACTCTGCCTTGGTGAGGCCGCATCTGGAGTATTGTGTCCAGTTCTGGGCTCCCCGGTTCAAGAAGGACAAGGAACTGCTGGAGAGGGTCCAGCAAAGAGCTACAAAGGTGATTAGGGGACTGGAGCATCTTCCTTATGAGGAAAGGCTGAGGGACTTGGGTCTTTTTAGTCTAGAAAAAAGAAGACTCAGGGGGGATCTTATCAATACTTATAAATACTTAAGGGGAGGGTGCCAGGTAGATGGGAATAGTCTTTTTTCAGTGGTGCCCAGTGATAGGACTAGAGGTAACGGGCACAACCTTGAGCACAGGAAGTTCCATCTTAACATGAGGAGGAACTTCTTTACTGTGAGGCTGGCAGAGCACTGGCACAGGCTGCCCAGAGAGGTTGTGGAGTCTCCCACACTGGAGACATTCAAAACCCACCTGGATGCCGTCCTGTGCAACGTGCTGTAGGTGTCCCTGCTGTGGCAGGGAGGTTGGACTTAGATGATCTCCAGAGGTCCCTTCCAACCCTGACAATACTGTAATACTGTGATACTGTGAAAAGTTTTATATGTAATCCCTTATTCTTTTGTAGTGGTTTTTAAGTTGGGAAATATATAGTGCTCTGTGCTCAATTTCTGTCTTCATAAAGGTCCTCACCGTTCTACTAACTTGGGGATTTTTGAACATTTGTGATCCCCAAAACTCTGACTTCACCCTGCCAGTTTTGAAATGTACAAGTTATAAAGAATATGCCAAGCCAAAACTTAACCACTATCTGTCATCCTCTATTTTTTCATTCACTTGGCTTGCTTTCTTGAATCTGATAAAGAAAAAAGCAATAGAAAGGGAATTTATAGATGGGGATACATGAATCAACATTACATTGTTCCAAGCATTGTTCTTGCATTACTTTTGGTTATTTATTTATTACAACTTTCTGAGTTCTACATTACAGAACTGGGAACTGGAAAAGCGATTCTAGTCCAGCTGTACTATCACAGAGGTACTGTGACTAGAGGTAACGGGCACAAACTGGAGCACAGGAAGTTCCATCTTAACATGAGGAGGAACTTCTTTACTCTGAGGGTGGTGGAGCACTGGAACAGGCTGCCCAAGGAGGTTGTGGAGTCTCCCACACTGGAGACGTTCAAAACCCGCCTGGATGCCGTCCTGTGCAATGTGCTGTAGGTGTCCCTGCTGTGGCAGGGGGGTTGGACTTAGATGATCTCCAGAGGTCCCTTCCAACCCTGACGATACTGTGATACTGTGATCAGGTTCTGCTGAATTCTATTCTGCTTTTGCAAGTTAACATGGGTACAGAAGAACAGGAGGGGAGGAGAAGCAATCAGTACTTAATACTGGCTGCAGGTAAATGCTGAATTTGAGTGTTCCAACTGAAGGTAGTTTCTTGCAAAAACAGTCTGTTAAGCAACTTAGGTAAGAATTGAACAGTTCTCTGAACTCTACTTTCATGTTATGTATTAAGTGGCCAGTGTAAGTTCTAGTAGCATTTCTCATGCCTTTTCAAATGTTGTACCGCGTAGAATGTGGAAATTAGTAGCAGAGAGGGATATTTGTGGTACTGTCCCCCAAAATACATGTCTAGGTATGCGAAAAAGCTGTTTTTAAACTAAGTGCAAATGTTTATTTAATTGCTCTCAAACTCCGTTTTTGCTCCATTCCATTAATGGCTTGTTTTATTCCCTTTGTGATTCTGTACTGAGCGGGTGGATATTCAAACCATTCATGAGGAAAGATACATTGAAAAAGGCAGAACGGTAAGGTGGCTGATAGGCAGTTATTAGATTCAGATAAACTGTAATCTTAAGTCATCTTATGAGCATGCTAATTACACTATGACATTACCTACACAGAGTGCCATTGCTTTGTTAACATGTTATGCAAGGTCCTTTATTAACACTGCAAGAAAGGACTTCCTCTCATTAGATGGTTATGCAAAACTATAATTATACTTGCCGGTGAAAAATGGTGAAGTTATGAAAGCTTGCTTCTTGAGGGCTTTACTATTTTTTTCCCCCTTGCAGATTATAATCGCTCTTTCTGTGGAGCGAGGGTGACACCGTTTAAAGTAAGAAATTTGTTTCCATCTAAGGTTTAGAATTTAGTAATCTCTTTATCTTTCTGCTAAGATAACTATTATCTGTTATTGTAACATTAAAATAAAAAACATTCTGTGATAACTCAGACAGTGTATGTAATTTTGAAGAGAAATTTGGGTGCTGTCACTGAGGAGAAAATTAGCAGTGAACGACTCAATTTTAAAATTGCTTTTTAATATAAACATAAAATATTTTGGATGTAATAATTACTAGTGGTTTCAACTAATACGCTTTTATAGAAATGAACTTTTTTTCCCTTGATGCACCTTTGCGTTTTCAGGTTTGTAACTCTGATATAACCCCCTTGTGAAAACTCTGCAACATACAAGCAATATTCCCAACCTGTTCAATAGTAATGCCCCATTCGCCTATAAAAAGCATGATATAACTGTTTATAGCTTTACATAGACAAAGGAGGGATTTCAGATCTTTTTTTACCTGTAACACTGTGACTGCAGATCTTCAGCAGTGTCCTTTTAAAGGCTTATCTGGAGGTGGGTTCTTATTTCATATGTCCAGACCTGGCTATCCTGGGATACTTTCTAGTGATCAGGAGGTCAGAGTTTCTTTTGCAGTTCTGCAGGAGTGTGCATAGATTTTATTTACTTAGTTTTTATTTTCCCCATCTTCTTTTGCAAGAAAAGCCTGTGAAGCCCCTCTTTAATGCTTCTTTTTCCGGAGTGGATGTACTACAGGAGGATTTAATGCTCTGTATGTGCATTTCAGATGGAAATGGTCACAATCAGGGAAGGAAATGTTTTATTTCTATTCCAGTAGTATCTGAGTATTTTAAGAGGTTTGTTGTCCATGTAAATTTTGCACCTGGTGTGATGATCCTTGTCCTTAAAATCAAGCTCTCTTAAAATGTACATCTAATTATGGATTAAGGGCCTTAAATTTATGCTACTAAGTTTCAAAATTTGGTTGCAGCATTTTGGTTGAACAGTGCATGGTTTTTATACTAATGATGTAAACCAGAAGCGCTACTACTTTTACTTTCATTGTGAGATGAAATGATGGTAATTGTAGTTCAAAGGCAGTGCTCTCATAAAATTTACAGTATGCTTCTAAGGACAATGAGCTGCACAATGAAGATATTTTGATGAAGACAGAGGATTCCTTTGTCTGGTATGGTAATTGAAACAGGTTTGTGCATATCTTTTATGACATTGGCTTCAAGTTGGCAGGTAACAATGTACTTACTGTAAGTCACTCATAAGGGTTTGAAGCATGTGCAGGGATTATGGACAATGTACATATAATTTCGGGATACAAAAAGGCTTAGTGGACAGTGAGCAGCTGATGCTCCTTTGTGATTATTCTAAAATGTAGAGGAAGCAAAATGAAATATAGCAGAAGAATATATAGTATATGATACATTACAGAAAAGGCAATCAAGTGTGAAATGACAGCAAGAGAAGCCAAATGAGAACAGGCAACTGATGAAGAGTTAGTGGTACTGAGGAAATACATCTGGGTTGCAGGCTAGGAGCAGACTAGAAAATGTTATGCCACTCAATGCAAGTGGAAATGAGCATTCCAGGAAAATTTAATTTTTTGAGAGATAAGAATATGGGTACTGTAAAGTTTGAAAGTGTAAATTGAGAGACTTGCTTTATGAGAGACATTTGGTGGTCATTAACAAAGAATGGAAGTGAAATCAAGAGTGTGATTAATATTGAACATTTCAATAATGAAGCAGAAGAGTTGTGGAAGAACTTCTAGGATGCTTTCCTGGCAGCCTCGCTAGTAAGCCCTGAAATAACGGGAGAAGGTGTTACCTTGATAAACCACACCATTGTTTAATACTAGAGCTCATGTAACCTTTAACTCAGGCTCCCATTTCTTTTTACGCTTTCACAATAAACATTTCGTTTACTGGCTTAAACCATCAGGGTGGATCATGTTTTTAAAAACATACGGATTAACATTCTCCATTGTTGGTGGCAATAGACCACATTTATTTCAAGTGAGTTCAAAGGCTGTCTCAGACAAAATGGAATATGACATAGAACACTGATACTGTTGTGGCCTCAAGCAAATGTAGAAGTTGTACACCAAAACAGAACATTGCTAAAGGCACATGAACAGTACTAGCACAAAAACTAATAGGCTGGAATAAAACCCCCACACAGAATATTGCTACAGGAATGCACCTCACTTTGTGCCAAAGGTGAGTGTAACTCAGCTACAGGACGGGACAGAAAGAGAAATTAACACTAACAGGTGGGAAAAGTCTGGGTGAGGAAGTTATTTTAGAAATCATGCAAAGACAAAAGGGACATATAGATTGAGGAACATTGACCAGAAGTCTTGTCTTTCAGTAGATGACCCTAACCGCAAATCCTTTGTGTCTTTGAAGATACTGGGGATAGTGAATAGCTTATTAAAACAAATGTGTTGCACATTAGGGATGAAAAGAATGAAAAAATGTATGACAAGGTTAAAGGTTTGGACACATTAATTTTTTAAATAGTCTGTGTAGCCATCAGGCTAAAAAATCAATGAAAATTTAAAAAACGGTTGAAATCAGGAAGCTCATGACTTCCTTTTGTAACTTATCTTATAACCTAGTATTTTCATGAAAATTCCGTTGTTAGCCAGTCTGGGAGTTTTAGAAGAGGACATCAGCACAATTTGAGGTAACAAATAGGTAGCTAAATGTCTCTCTGCATTCACATGGAATCACCACATAGTAGGAGATCTCGGGAGCTTGATATCTATGAAGAATTTTAGAAAATACTGGAAAGACAGTGCTGTTTGAAATAGCAGAGCTTTGGATCATTCTGAGAGGCAGAGGATATGCTAAATTTTGCTCAGGTTTTGCTGGATTAATTGAGTCATATAGGATTGCATGTGATCTACTCAAGCATGACCAAGTTTTATATATGTCGATGCTACATTTTCTGTGTGGGCTGGCTCTTACCTGCAAGTTAACATGGCTTTGTTTCAATTAAACGCTTTGCAAATCTTCACAGACCTTTTTGGACGATCTGATTTTTTGGGGCTGAGCTTGTGATTTTTGTGTGGTTTAGAGTGTCTTTGTGAATACTTAGCATGGGGTTTTTCTGCCAGTCAGTGGCTTAGATTGCAAATATAAGTGATTTAACTTTTGCTTGAGTAGTACCCATCATATAAGCCAAGACATTCTTTTAATGAGTGAAACTAATAAATAAAGCAGAAGGATTGGAGTCAGAGGGTCCAGAGCCCTGCCGTCAGTCTGACTCAACTCAAGCAATTACCTAAGTAATGCAGCAATAAACAAAAAGAAATCAAATGGATTTTTCACTTCGGGATTTAAAAAAAAAAATGTTTTGTTTCTTTTATCCTTGACTTCTAAGGCCACAGCCACACACAGAGCTAGGGCAGCAATTGCACCTCGCACTTCATAGAGCAAGGCATACATACCGCCTGGGAAATAAAACATCTTACTTAAAAATAAATAAGAAAAAAAGCAGTCTGAAAATTAATAACAAGGAAAGTACATTTCTTTTTCTTTCCTTTCCTTCTTCTTTCCTCCTCCTGAGCCCTACAATGTATAAGAGAAAAGCAATTATTATGCAGCAAAAACAATATAATAAATAATTTCAAGGTAACGAAAGCAGGATTCAAAAAACTGAGGCATAGAAGAGTGAACTTCTGCGTGCGTGGCTGTGATATATGGGCAGAGATGGTATGTTAATTTCTGTGGTGAGAAATTGCATATGTAAAGATTCATTCATCAAGAATATAGTGGTTTTAAGTGAAATATTCTGGGGTTAATTGTAACCTTATGCTATGTTTGCCTAGGATTTGGTATATAGGTCCAGATTGTGAATTTTGACTCAAACTCCAGTTCAACTTGTTTCTTTTTACTATGGGGTAAAAGGTTTGTATTTTTGCATTAAATACCACCTTACTTTTAGATCTGTTGCTCTTTCCAGAGAAGAGGAGATAGAGCTATGACCCTCTTAGTGTTCTCCACAGTTACTTTAGAGAATGCATGGTTAGTCTAATGTAGCTCCTGATGTCTTCCCATGGCCAGAAGTCTGAGCATTGAAAATGGCTATGCAGCAGATAGAGACCTTATTCTCATGTGTGACAATTAGCCTCCTAAAGCATACACATTATTTAAAAAAAAAAAAAAAAGTTAAAGTAGAAAAGCTTTTTTTTTTTTTTTCCCCTCAAATTCATGTATGCTCTTAAAAGAATAGTTTTCAGAAGATGACCTTTTTTCATGTTTTTCCCAGGTCACGGTGTATGGTAATGCATTACAGTATAGTAGAGGCACAGTTTTCTGATTGGCAGTCCCTAGTGTGACATACGAACATATTTCTTATACCATATATGTTTATGTGTTAGAGTTTTTATTTTCATTTTTTACATTCTACTGAGATACATAGCCGTATTTTTTGCTTGAAATTTTGAAATAGGCCCTGAATTCTCTATTCTCCTTGTCTATTCCCCCTCCCTGTTTCTTGGAGGGTTTTTATGGTTGTGATTAACCATAGAGACAGAGCTATAAGTAGCTGATAGCAGCAGCAGGTAACATGCATGTGACTGGGATATGGAAACTGTTTTCCCAGCATCTCTTTCCCAAATAGTGTCTATGGGAACAGGGAGCTTAATGAGCTGGTGATATTACAGGATGCGTAGGCAGACCTTTCTGTTATCTGTTTGGTTCTGGAGAAACACTCGATCACAATGAGAATTGGCACTGGAAATTTGGCAGAATGCAGTGCCGTCCTAATGACATGATTTAGAATGAATATTTCAATTTTCATGCCAGAATATAGTAACTAGTGGATGGAATTGCTCATAAAGCATTCAGCAGCCTCATTAAGACAGGTCATGTTGTCTGCAGGCAGAAGTAAGCTTGGAAGATAGATCTTTCTCTGTCCTTAGAACTGTTGTTTAAAGAATAAAATCCAACATCTGGTCCTAATTTAAAGCCTTGTCCATGCTGTAGAATTAGGGTCTTAACCAATTATTCGTAAGTTGTCAGCTCTGTTTCTAATGGGTAATGGAGCAGCCCATAGATGTCTTAGGCTTTGTGGCACACACCCGAATTACTAAGGTAGTTGAGCCAGTTCCTTAACTGTGTGCATACCTTTAGGTGTATAAGTAGCAAAAGGAACTGAAATGGGATTACTTTAGTTTAATAATAAAGAGTTTCTTTCTAATTTATGTTGAAATGGAAATCTTGTGAGTTACATAGTAAATAAAATTACTTCTACTAATTTTTCTTTACTGGCACGACCAAAACGAACATACCTTTTTTTGGTGGTGAAAAAGCAAAACAGGGAGTCAAAACATACAATCTGTCACTCTCTTGTATAGCCTGTCCGTATAGGTTTTAAATGTGTATGTTACTTATTTGAAAACTTAATGTGCTATCTCCTGAGGAATATAATTTAATAACCATCTTTTTCTGCCAGTGTCACGTCTTTCCATGGAGAAGTTGCTGCCAATTTCTTTTCTTTGCTATCTTCCCCACATAGTCATGGATCACTCTAATAAAACTAATAATAGAAGTTGAATATGTATGAGATTCCTGTTCGTGTCTTTTACAGTGAGTAGTGTAAGCAGAAGGTATTGATATCTGGAGAATATCAAAATTAGTACAAGAAAAATTAAAGAAAAATGTTTACTTAAAAATATTTCAGCAGTTTTTATTAAACTACCTCCTAGGTAATGCTACGGCGAGAGAAGTATTCTCACACATGCATAGAGATGTCATGCTGAGCTTTGCTGTGATGTTCTGGGGCTGCCTCAAAATTCTGCACTGCTATTAGAGTAGAAAAGATGTAATGTATTACTTGGTTTGAAACCATAAAAATGATTTTTGTTTGTCATGCTATGCTCTGCATGGTCTCGAGGTACTTTGCTGTTTAACTCAAATTTCAGATCCTTATGGCATGTAGTAGAAATGTTACAGTTGTTTTTTTTTCTTATCTACATAAACAACATAACTTTGTCAGAAAATTGAAAATGTGCACTTTGTCCCATCAGCTAAAATGGGCTGTCAGATAATGCTTTCTTTTCTCCATTGCATCAGATGAATGATGTAAATGGTTTTTGGCTTTGGAGTTTTTTGCAAGGCACTAGAGTAAATGATCAGAGTAGTAACATTTTTAACCTTATCTATCATACTGAAACATTTTTTCTGCCTCCAATAAAACATGTCAGAGTCGATTAAGGACATTCTTCAATGAGGTATAATTCACAGATTTTAGTAGCGAATCCAAGAGCACTGAAGTATTAAAGAGGCTGTGAATACTTAATTACGGATATGTTGCCATCCTACCTTTTACTGAATTCCCTTAACACTTTGGTGCTCTGTATCTGAAAATGCTCTTTTCCTCTGATGGTGAAGTAAAAGGAAAAGCCAGGTACAATGGCAGAGCATATGTCACATTGTATCTAGTGACAGTGCAGTGAAAGATACTGCTGTTCTAGTACATTCAGCTGTGCTTATCTGGTACATGAGTGCACATTACTTTCCATGGGCTTGGATCACTTTGGACAGTATCATTAAATGCCACGTCATTACCTGTTATGGAGTAGTGCTTTTGCTTGAAGTGCCTCCTGGGATACATGCAACAGTAGGTAGAATGATGGGTAAAGATGGAAGCAGCATTAAATTTTCAATGGAAACACTATTGACTTTGACTTTTCAGAAGCCTTATCTGTTAGATGGTGTTTGTCACAGAACCTGTAAAGCTGTGGATGTTCGTCAGTTGAAAGTTGCAGGCAGTTGAACGATATGGACAGGTGAAGGCTCCAGAGGGATCAGCTGGGCTAGCATCGAGCTGGAGGGGGTAAATTGAAGGTTTATTTATCCAATTCACTGTCAAGGTCAGCTTGCTGGAGAGCTGTCCTATGTGTGCTTACAAAATGCCAAAATCCTGGCAAATTGTCTGAAAGAGCCTCCAAATCACTGACCTTTGTACAGCTCACATCAACATGCCAATGTCTTTTAACAGTATCCTTAGAGTGCATTAAATAGTTTGTAAAATCATGCTTTTAATGTCAGCAGAAGTAACTTTTTATTTTCAGCAGTACAGAAAAAATAAAAGATACCTAATGATGATAGAAAGAAACATGTGAAATAGAGAAGCTGTTTCTTCTGAAATATGACTTCTAGCATCTAGTGCTTTTTTAGAACATAGTTCAGAGCGTTTGAGAAAGGCTGTTGTTTCTCTTCCTCTCCAGATAAACCATCTAATACATTTAGATTTTTTTTTCTCTTTCAAATACATAGTATTCAATGTATTTCTTTTATAAAACCTAGGTTATCAGTGTCTTATTTTGCTTTGCTAATTAGAGCTTGATTTATTCTTTTCATTAGTTATGAAAGAGTTTTTAAATGTTTAGTTTTATGGGTTTCTACTGTAGCGGTGTTAGATATCTATTGGAAACAGGTCAAGTTTTTTTTACCTATAGCTAGGTATACTTATAAGAGGGTTTTATGTATCACTCTGGTAACTAAGTAGTCTTTTAAAAGTGATTTTTTGTATATGGGAATCCTTTTATGTATAAAAAGTAGTATTCTTCATGTAATACCTGCTCCTAGAATTTATATCAGGGGAAAATAGGTTGTACCTTTCGTAGTTTACTGTGAAGCATGCATCCTCCTGTTCCAAAGCTATTTAAATTGTCTATGTTTAACTAAAGTAGGATGAAAATAAAAGCACAGTGGGATTAATCATAATTAATTAGTCTTATAAAGGGGTAGTGGCACATTTGACTGTTTTATGATTTTTTGCTACCTTTGTAGCAGGTCTTGCTTCCATTTGAATATGCAAGACTCGTTACTGTAGCCAAATGAAAGTCTGATATATGTTGAGCTTTTGTTTTACGTTTTAGTATTTTGCAGCGTGCTTGTGTTCGGCCCCCTCCCCCCCCTTTTTTCTTTTGCCTGTTTGTTAATGAGATAACCAAACAGGTGTTTTTCTGTATTTACCTCTCCAATTTTCTTTTTTCTTCCCCTTATCTTTTGTTACCTCTCTGTGCAAATCCAATTTTCCAAGTAAGTCATCTCAACTTGCATTTTCCCCAGAAATCAACATTAATGCCAATGCACTGTATGGCTCTTATGGCATGGGTGAAAATGGTGAAATTATTGGCTAGGAAAGGATGAAATGGAAAATCAGTTCTAGCCCTATTTTGAGAACCTTCATCTGAAACTCTCTTACTATTTTAAACTAATTGCTAATTATCCTTGTCTGTTAATGCAAAGTGTATTTTCCAGTGTTATCTAAATCAATTTCAATATTTTAATAACACTTGGTTGCTTAGTATAGAGATTGCTTGTTTTATTAGTATATGTATGTATCTATGAACAGTTTTATAGTTTGATACAGAAATTTTTGAAACAACAAAGAAAAAAAGAGCCCTTGAAGTCTCTTAACTATAGCACAAATGTAAATTTTGGCGTAGGTACTAATTTTGAATATATGTAATTTCTATTAATTTTATGACTTTTGTATAAATCATTGTTTAAGTACTTTTTAGACCACAGAGATTTTATATGATGGCTGCTGAGGGCTGCCTTTGAGCTATAATATACAGTCACGTGAATCTGCTGTAGTTCACAGATCACTGACTTGACAGAACTTTATTATTATTTAATATTTATGCTACAATATTGCTTAGAGTCCCCAGATTTAGACAATGCCCTGTTACAGTGGGTATTGTACAAACATGGATGTAGACATGATCAATGTCTCGAGGAGCTCGGAGCTGTTGTAGTTATCAGGACTAGAGGTCACTCTGAAATGAAGTTAAAATCTGCATAAAATTTGCAAAAAAGTTTTGCAACATGCCAACTTTGAGGTAGAAAAGATCAAATCAAAGAGGGAGAGGAGAGATGAGGATTCCACCTGTGTAACAAAGTAGAGCCTGCCTTTATTGTTGGTAAGTACAAGTTTAGACAGAATGAAAGCAAGACTGAATTATGATACGGTGCCTCAAGGCACACATTGTATTTCAAATTCAGACATTAGCCTAAGTTTTATATGCTTTATATTCTACTTTAATTGAAATTGCTGCATTTTCAGATGAAGATTTAGCAGCTAAAAGAAGGGAAAGATATTGCCCCCAAAATAGGTCTGAATTGCATAACGGCTTCTATGCAATTCTAGCAGTCATAGTTTGCAGTATAAGGCTTAACATCTGTGATTTGCATTGTGTTTTGCAAAATGAGAAAGTTTGTTTTGAGTCTTTCTGTTCTATGGTGGAAATGTTGATCATTAAAATTGAAGTGCTACTGAACAGAGTTTGGGTCTGAATAGTCAGACTATATTTTCTGTTTAAACTTAGCCTTTTCAGATGGCATTAATTAGTAGAAAACAAATGCAAAGCCAGTAGAGATACAGAACTACCATTTTCTCTACCCTTCAAGTTTCTTCTTAGTTGTTTCTGCTTGGTCTGGTCTTCAAATGCTGAGCAAGGAGGATTCCTTTTTTATTTTTTTTGTTGAAACTAGCAGGAATTGGTAAAAACTCCTTGATGTCCTAATACTCTTCTAGTAGAGTGTGAAAGTTTTCCTTTCATGAAGAGACATTCTGTGCCTCACTAAGATGTTGAATGTTTATGATTAAACAGAGAGGATTTCTTCTGTTGTTCAAAATTACTTTGTTTACTGTTTCTTTTGTTTTATACTGAACTATAAGTAATTACTGTTCAGACTCCAGGTTCCTATGGCACATTTTTTTTCGGTAACTCTTGCTAGCTAATATTTTAGTGGCAACAAAATATGTTTAAGGAATCTTGAACTAACAATAGTAGTATCTTTTAGGGGAGTCTTGGTTAAATAGAGGAAATTGCCTTGTAGTATACTCTAGATGTTGGAAGTGAATTGTAGGAGCACTGAGGACAACTTAGTTGGCTCCTTTCTCTTTTAGCTGACCAATCCATTGGCTTCTACACATAAAAAGTTCACATTTTTCAGTTCTTCCTCTTATTCTTGCAGACTGTCTGGTTCATTAAGAGTTTGGTTTAGA
The DNA here is from genome assembly GCA_017639485.1 of Pluvialis apricaria. Taxonomy (NCBI): domain Eukaryota; kingdom Metazoa; phylum Chordata; class Aves; order Charadriiformes; family Charadriidae; genus Pluvialis; species Pluvialis apricaria. The sequence continues at coordinate 12,721,487 of CM030018.1, forward strand.
CTTCAGACACAAACCTGGTTTCTGAAGTCAGTATTTTGCTTCAGGCAACCTGATTGTTTTCATTTGCTGGTGCTGACTATGGGACATGGGTTTTGGTAGGAAGAACAAGAGGTCAAGGGATGCGGACAGAATACCTAGTCCTACTCAACTTAGTTTTGGCTGCCCATAGCTCTAAAAGACTGGTTCAACAGCCCATGTTACCAAAAAGCATCGGCCAAATTTCCCTTTTACATGCATGACCCATGTGCTGGTCTGTGGAAGCGTATAGAAACTTCTGTGCCTGCCTGATGACCACCCATTCTGCATCCCAAGTATCTCATAATAACCCAAAACATCTGAGCTATAAGACCAATATCCCCCTAAGACTTTTTTTTCTTTCTCCTGTGAAAGCTTAAGATACTTAGACTGTTTTCCCCTTAAGTTCGGGTGGAACAAGTTCCTTTGACATTGCGCACATTCCTCTTCTTGTGCTTGCTTCTTGTGACTCTCCAAGTGCAATTTTGCCCTCACTGAGCTTAGAGCTCTTTTTAAACACTAGTGTTTAAAATAGAGATGCACTGTTTGTTGTTTAAGAACACTTTCCTTTTGCAATGGCACCTTTTTGGACTACTGATTGTAGAGGAAAAAGGCAGTGTGCAATACTTAAGCTAAGAAATTATGTCTGCTCTGCAGCAACCAGTAGTGTTTTGTGACCTTTTGCATCGGTTATCTCATCTTTGAATGCTGACCGTGGTTTTGAGCATCTTGGTGTACAACAATGATTGAGAGTACCCCTTGCTCCTTTTGCTTGAAAGTCTGCAGAGGTTTCAATAACATATGGTATAAGCACAATAGCTTTTAGAACATAAGAGGCCACCGTAATAGGGGCCATCATGAACATGCTGAGGTATCTGTCCTAATAACGCACTATAAAATTAATCTGTACTTGTGCAGTAGTTGCTGAGGGTGACTGCTTCTTTGCAGATCAATTCAGTATAGTGTTCTGTCTGTATGGGAACTTGTGAGGTTCATTTTCTGCAGTTAAAAAAGCAGGCATTCTGGATTTTATGACGGAATTTTGATAATCCATTAACAATAAAAATGAGCGAACTATCCAGCTGAAAAGAGATCTTAGTACGAATCACAAGAACATTTGAGGAAAGGTCTAAATTTAATATTACCTCCTATTATTTGCTAAACCAGCTGGGGTTTTCTTTGTGGCTTCCACATCACTGAATATATTCTCATCATACAAGTTCTTTGTCTAATATGCGATTTTATTTCAAAACAAATCTGCCAAATATAGTTATATTAGACAATTAATGTTCAAGGATGTAGGAAATGGGAGAGATTAACTGCATTGATTATGGAATGTGAAAGTATTAATCTCTTGGGCTAAACAAGGAACAATGGATACTTTGCCTCTTCTATGCACAAAAAAAGTAGACGTTTATGCATATGAGGTTTTGGAACTAAGCTTGAGTTACTTCACGTACATGAATTGTGATGGATGCATCTGATTCTTCATTATTGGAGAAATAACTCCTGGATCACTAGTTAAAATATCATCAGTGTTAGTAAGACCAAAAGAAGTAATTACACTATGAACAGTGAATTTAGGCTTCTTTAAACCATTTCACTGGACTGATGCTTTTATTTAAAAAAAAAACCCAAATAGACAAAAAAAAACCCAACAAAACCAAACCACCAACAAACAAGCTTCTGCGGCTAGCACTAGTTTTCACCTAGGCTGAAGTAATAACTTTCTATTTTATCAGCTAGACCTGTATCTATTTATAGCATGGTGAGGGGGACTGAAGGAGAGAGAAATTCAGATCTGTAGATGAAGGATCAGGATATGCATCTTTCTGATTTGAGGAAAAATCAAATGACAGGCATGTATATGCTTTGAAAGACTACATATTTTATGACACAGAGAGGCTCAGAAGAGATTATTTGAACATTATAACTTTATGCCTAACTGGTGCTGTCAAGACAAAGCATAATGTTTTCCTATCTAAAATTTAACTACACTGTATTTATTGTTTTGCACAAGAACATTAAAGGAATCTTATCTGTCAACATGCAAGAGCAATGAATGAACAACTTAAATTTACAGGAGTAAATGAAATGTCAACTTTATTTCACCAAAACAGGCTGTTCTTTTCTGTTAGCAGAGGTTATAACCACTGTTTTGAAATACTTGCTGTTGAAAAAACGATTGACAAGTGTGGACAGAAATGTGTAAATCCAACGGGTTTTTCATTTACTTGATTTCCATATTTATTGCAAGCATGCAGGTAAGTTTGAAAGTACTTACTTATAAATAAGTTCATTGTTGTCGTACTGTGTTAACTGAAATCTTTTCTCCTGCACTCGCTATAGTTTCAAACTTTACTGCTCCCTCTATTCTCATATTGGCTATGTTGTAACTAGAGTATAGCTGTGTGTGTTATTTTATACTAGTAAATCACTGAGATGCAGTAAAAATGTAAAGAACCCTAATAGGTAAAGATGATGTATATTTTTGGCTTAGACTGTGTGATCTAATTTTCCAAAGTATTTGGAAGACCTCTTCAAATTCTGCGTATGTTTGTAAATTACCTATTAAAATAACACTTTCAGGTGTAACAAAAAAGAAAGCCAAAAGTAAAATAGTATACATGTTACTGTTGAAACCTTCCTCACCTATATGTTTATATTTGTTTGCTGCTCTTTGAGAATAGAATTTCTGGGAGCAAGACTATAAGCAGCTGTATGCTGGGATTAGAGACTTACAGTTCTTAGGAAAGGTTCAGAAAGACATAACAGATAAGTGAAATGTTATTTCACAAGGTCTGCTTCATTGTGTGGGATATTTCTCCTTGACGGGTACATATAAAAGTGTTTATCTAATGTATCCACACTGTGTATAGTGAAAGAGAAGGGAGTAACAGGTCTTTATCAAAACTATTCAAATGGAAGGGCATGATGTAGCATAAACCAAAGGAAAAGTTTATTTGTGGCAAAATTATAGGCAACTCTCATGCCTTTCATCTCCAACAAATGCACGTTTGCCTGCTTTGTGTTCATAAATGAGTGCTCTGACTGCCTCAAATATGGACTCTTAGAATCAAACAACTTGAACTGGATGAAAAATGAGAGGGCTAAAAATCATGCTGCTAAAGCAAGGCAGTATTTATCCTTGTGGTCAGAGCTATATGAGAAAAGTCCTCAATCTGCAATTTTCAATATATCTGTTTTGGGTGAAGATAAAAGAATTGCTAATTGAGTTTACAATATGTAAGACTCTGGGCTATATAAGGATAGGTTATCATTACCTCTGTGTTGTCAGTAGTAAATCTAACTGCTTCTGTGGTCTAGAAAGTCTCTTCTCATAAAATGATGGTGCAATATTTTTTGAGCCAAGATGTTCTATCTCCAGCATATGTCAGAAATAGTGACATAAGACAGAAACTCTCATAATGCTAGCCATGAACCAAAAGAAATGTGTCTTGTTAACAACTTTGGAAAGATCCAGTTCTCAGTGTAACTTCCTTCTAGCAGCTACGTGGAAGAGAGGATAAAAATTATAAAATATAACCATGATGTATTTTCCTGATGAAGCAATAGTTTATAATGATAGTCTCTATAAAGTTAATTTTTACTTGAGCAGAGCTGAGTTTAATGGTTTTCAATTATACTAATTTGAGTCATGGGTTTAGTTCATGTGGATTTTGCAACCCCTGGGTTTTGCTTTTATGTCTTCTCCCTAAGATGCTTGGGCTCTTTTTTGCATTATGACTCTTAGCAGGGAACATCAGGCAGTGATGGGATGGCTCGATCCCCTTCCATTTGCATCAGAATTTAATCTTCTGTGAGGAACTAATTCTTATCTCATGCGTAATTTGAATATAGGGTCTCATGTTCTAAATGGCTTTGTCATAGATCATAGGCTCAAGCAAGAATGTCCAAAATTATGTCACTTTTCTCTGACAGAGGATGAAAACTCTGTTTCACCTAAATTTTTCTAAAGCGCGCTCTACGTTGGTAAGGAATTAGGCGCCTTAAAAATGGATCAGTTGATCAAACTCATTTGTGCTGAGGCCTCATACCTATAAGTAAATCTGGGGATTTTTTTACTTTAGACTACATTTAGTACGGTCACTGGAACCAAACGTCTCCACCATGCATGTACTTGGATATGACCGAAAAAACAATAATTGGTTTGCATCTTTTATTTCCATTGAAAGATGGAGCACATCTGGTACACATCTGCAACAGAGCTTCTGGGGTTTTTTTTTGGTTTTGTCTTTTTCTCTCCAAAAGGAATCTGGAATCAGGTCATCAAAACTGTTTTGTGAACCAAGCCAAGTACAATAAGAGGGGATAAACAGGGGAAGGATATTCAAAGCTGTACCACTGTTCTGGACTGAAATGTTAGTCTAGGCACAGCCTATGACTACTGCAATGATGTGCCCTGAACACAGGTTGAGCAATTAGTTATTACATCTTTTGCCCATTATGCCTCTCTGAGACTACTGGCAAATATTAACGTATGTTGGTTTCTGTCTGATTTTTCATTTGTTCATGTTCTAAATCCCACGTCCTTTCTCCACTATCTTGCTCCTTTTTATGCTTCTTTCCAACATCAACCTAACCTTCCCTAGTGAAGAGGTGGCTGCTGCAGGCTGTAGCTATATCTTTATTTAAACATGGAGTTGGCCAGTGGTAGGTCAATAACCAACTGGACGCTTGTTTTCAGAGTGTGCATTACATTAAAGATGACTGAGTATCTTTGGAGCTCCACCCACCATGCAATCTGGGGACTTGATAAGGAGGAATGTTGTTGACTCCTCCACAGGAATGTTGATTTACATCAGTGTATTGTGGTATTTGTTTGTGGATTCAAATGATCTCAGTCTCAGGTTTCCCTTCTGCAAAGGCTAAGTTAAGAGGTATGAAAGTGAAAGAAAACAAAGAAGGAAAGTCAGTCCTCTCATGTATATGTGAATGCAGAGGCACGCTCACTCATTCACTTTCTCTATGTGGGGACGCTGTCAATTGCTGAATAAAGATGACCTGTTAAGATCTCGTCAGGGGTGTCTGCAAGTCTTTTGCATGTAACAAAAGCTTTCCAATAGCATGAACAACATCAACTACATAATTTCAGAAATTTATTTGCTATTTAATCCTAATTTTATTTCACATTTCCTTAGAAGTATGATTTTTGCCTCATAAAAAATGTTAATAAATTCTATCCTTATAATTCACTTTGATGGCACATTTAAGGGTATGTCCTCATGGAATGTCTCTTGGAGAGATGATACCCTAGAAAGAATATGTCTAGAATGGACAGTACTGTCTGACCTCATTAGCCAGCAGACCAGGGAGCAATTGCAAAAGACCTAGATTGCAGTAAAACCTTGTTTCTTTCCAAGACAGGCAGTAGATTGTATGACTGGGGTGTCACCTTGGTTGTGTCCTGGAGCTTTCAATCTGCAATACATGGACAAGCCTTGAACAGGCACTGTGTCAAGCAAATAGCGTCAAAGTTTGTCATGGGTGCCATGGCTTATTACTTTCTTGATGAAATGGGCATTTGTCCAGTAAGAACTTGAGTTGCACTTCTGATTTATTTTGCCTAAACTATTTAAGATGCCTTACCTGGTGCAAATTTGGACTGGATTTGTGCTACAGGAGAAAGGCTCCGTATCTACTTTTTAAGTAACTGTAATCTTCAATACATGATTGGCTAAAACACTAAATGTGTTCACTGACCTCTTTGACATCAATAAGAATATAGTATCTAAATCGGTTATGATTCCATTTATTCATATACATTATATACATTTTAATATAGACAAGAGAAGACAGGTCTTATCATAAAATGATCTTGGATGTAATGTTTTCAAATTGTTACCATAATAGTTCATTGCATGCTGGAACCATTTGTGTGCCATAAATATTAGCAACTGATGGAAAATGTAAAAGCAGCAGTTAAAGAACTATGAAAGAAGTAAACAATTTAAAAAATAGGTCAAATATTGTTTACTGTCAAAAAGAGGACAGGAATATGATACTTTTCAATTACTTTTTACTGATTTCTTCAGTTTAGCTAAGCTCCGTATTGATTAAATGACGTGGAGGGTGGGGTGTTCTTTTGGGCTGCAGATTTGTCTGTTGTTGATAAAGCATGGTAACTGTTGCTTTTATTTTGTGGAAAGACCTTTTTATCATAATCCAGCTTGTACTGTGTTTCCTGAAAATATTTAGACTTGCTCTGTTTAAAATGTATAAAGAAGAGCTGATCATCTTCCTGATAAGTGACATCTTTCAAACGGACACATTTACTTTCTGCTTGTATCATTTCTTTGAATGATGTGGGTATTACAATCCAAAGCCAGTGCTATTTTCTTAAATACGATCTAACTTGTAATGCAGATCAATATGTATCAATATAACCTTTAAGGCAAATTCTATATATCTGGCTTTGAACTTTAAGGTAGTCTTTTTACTGGGTGAACGAAAGAGCTAAGTAACTAAAATGTTATTAATACATTTTTCAGTATTTTTGGCTAAAACTTAACTTGAACTACAAAGATGAAATGCTCTGATATTTTAAATATTTATCTTGGGGTTTGAAGAAACAGAAATGAGAAAAGAGAGTTGGTATTTTTTGGGGTGGTTCTTTTTTTTTTTTTTTTTTTTAAGTAGCTGAAGGCAATTATATCTTTATTGACCCTCTGTGCTCACCCCCTCCTTCAATGTCAGGTACTTGCTTATTATTATCAACATGACATCTCCTTTCTTTGAAAGGTTGTCCGTCACACTTTGAATCACCTCTCTCCATGGTTACATTTTCTAATCAGTTCACATGATTGAGCCTACATCAAGTGATGCTTTACTTAATTCCTTTCCGTTTGTATGGTGTGATTCTTGGAGGGACTCTCGTCAAAATTTTGGAGGGCCCTGTCAGTTTGAAAAGAACATGACCTTTAAATTGTATCAGTATGTTTGCTGGTGCATAAGGGAAAGGAAAAGGTTTGTAGTGATGGAAAACCACTCTAAAAATGAAAAGTAATTCACTCAGAAGCAACATGCATCGGAAGTTAATTTGTTTATATTTAACTGATTTAAAAAAGACAGGATGAGGAGGAGATATTCTTTGAGCAATAACGGGTCTAAGTAGTGTGTCCTTAAATTTGGCTTAGAAAATGTTATCTATTGATCTTGTCTTTCTGTATTTATAATAATAGATAAAAGTAAAAACATTCAAATGTGATACGATAGAGAAAAGGTGTAATTATTTGAAATTATCAAGACTATTACTTTTTTGTACTTTCATAGCGGTATCTGTTGGCATGCTATAATTGGTAATTGACAATGTTAATTTTTGTAGAGTCTATCACTGACTGAATTAGCAGGGTTAGATTTTTATGTGGGTACAAATATGCATATGCTTATGTGCGTGTGAGAGGATAGCTCAAGTTAACATAGAAGAAATGCTTTTGTATTGTAAACGCAGTCAGTCTGAATGCAAGGAAGATTCATCTGGAATGCCTAACATATGGATAGTTGAGGCAATATAATATAGATGCATACTGGTGGGGCTGAGTAATGCTGGAAACTTTATTAAGTTTCACAACCTTTATTAAGTATACAAACTGTGGATGGTCAAATACCCTGAAGTAACTGAATCAGGGATATGGACTGTTCTCATCTCCTTTCCGCTATACTTTGAGGTATGTTACTTTTAAATAGCTTTTACTTACACATGTTGAAATACATAGTTCCACTGAAACTGCTGAAGTCTGGTTTGCCATGGATTTCAATCTCACGGTTACTTGATGTTGATATCCAGAAGGTGGATGTTCTCTAGCTTTTTTTCATTTTTGGAGCATTTTTCACTGCTACAGATTCTTTGATATCTGATAAGGCATGAGGTCATTCTGAAGTTGTTCCCAAGGTCAGTAAAAGGATTTCTTTTCTCTCTGTGGATATGCCACTCTCAAAAAATGTGTAGGAACTTGACTATCCGTGAAACTTTTCACCCTTCTGTCAACTTCGTTGAAATGGGACAGTAGATTCAAAAGTTGGTGGGTGGAGAGGCACATGCAGGGTGTGATCACATGAAATTGCAGTAGTTGAAAGTGTGCTGCTTCCTTGTGATCCTAAATCACCTGTCACTCTTTCCAAATTTAGTAGTCTTCTCACTGAATCATAAGACGTATCTAGGCTCACCGGCCAAAGACCTTGTTTTCTGATACTGGATCTCAGTCTTGCTCCAGGAAATCAACCTACTCCAGGCAATCTGCCAAAATCCAAGTTGATAGAGTTCTTGTTTTGGGTGTGGCTAAAAAGAGATAAATAGATTAATCCATAGTCTGAATTTGTGCTTAGGCAGCACTGTGCAAGAGTCAAGTTCTGGTCTTCCTTTGTTCCCCGATTTTCAGCTTAATGTGTCGAAAAATGGACCCCAAAAATTAAACACTTCCTGCTTTGCCACTTCTAGCAAAAACTCCCATGGTGTCAGCTCCAAGCTCAAATGCATGCAGACACTGCCTCTTTAACGCAGCAGCTGTTGTGTTGTTCTGGGCCTCTGTAGCAGAGAGCTCATATCTGAAATTTGCCCTTTATGACTTTAATTATTTGGTATGTTTCACTTTCCTAAGGAAAGTGGCAAAGCCATGTTTGTTAGCATCTAAAATTAACACTATTCACAGAGTTTGGGTATATAGGTTTTCCAGCATTAAGGTGTGCCAACTTTTATGCTTGAGTTCTACAGTTCGTGATATGTAAATTGCAGATGTGTATGACAGTAGACAACTGTAGACGCCTTATTCAGCATTAGATTTCCCGATGCAAAATTTGGAATCATATAGTGTGTGGATGTGAGACACTAAGGAGATCAAGGCAACTGTACCTGGTGTATAGGCATGCACATCATATGCATTTCATACCAGGCATTTTGTGTAGGACTTTATTTTAGCATTTTGTGTAAATTCATATTTCATGATTCATTCATATATTTAACCCATTAATGTAATTCTAACGTTTCACTGATTGCTCAGATAAAAGCTTTTTATCTGTGTTTCAGAAAGTATGAAATAAGGTGGCAGAATGATAAATACCAATAGCGAATTTCTAGGATGGCAGCAATATTCAGTAGCGTATAACGTGGCTTTCACTTACACAAAAGAAAGGTCATACATTTTCACCTGTGACGTATCATTGTTGGCTGAGACATGAACTTCACGAATATGTGAGGCCACTATATTCTGCAGTTGCTTTCTTCTGGGCCATAACCTCTAGGTTTTAGTAACTATAACTTGGTGGAGCTCCAGTCTCGTGATAGCTGGGGCATATGATATTTTGCATGTCCTACTGGAAATCCCCATTTTGATAGGGTATTCTGCTTTTTAGGACATGTACAACCTCAGAAACCCTGTAAATCATATTCTCTGTTTGAAAAAAAAAAACACCCCAAAGATAAGAAATGACGCCTTGACTGAGACAAAGGACTTCTTGTTTTGGGATGACAATTTCTGTTATTCTGACCTACCAGAGGTGTACTAGAAATGCCTACATCCCTTAATGGTTCTATCTTTTTAAAGAGCACATATAACACAAATTCTCTGCAGCCTTAAAATACTAATACACGTTTTTCTTTATGCTCCTTTTTTTCCTCAAAATTTGGAACAGAAACTGTGCATCACTTCAGGTTCTTGTGGGATGACCTCAACACATCTTTTTTTTTTTTTTTTTTTTTCCCTTTTTGACTCCTACTCTGGCTAATTTGCTCACCTCTTCCCTAAAAAGCACGAAATTGCATGTTTCAACATATGCAATTTCCTAGAAGTCAAGGGGACCACATTGTAATGCTTTTATCACTTTCTCTCTTCCTGGTAAAATATATGGATATGAAAAATATAATTTCTTATCTTGAATAGTCTCACATGCAAACTAATAGCCTGTGTTCCTACAGCCTTATCAACTTGATCAGAATTTTCCACATGGAGCAAAAGCAGTGCTGAACCTGTAAGGAGCATCGTGGGGACCACATCCCAGAGTTCTGACTTGCCGCTGCCTTAGTCAGAGGCAGTATTCATTCAAAAGTGTCTCTTAAATTAATTAAGAGCATTTCCTGAGAGAGAGTGAAAGACTGGGATCATTCTGAACAGCATTGTAGTTGTACTACACTGTTAAAGGATGCCATGTCTTAAATATACTGGAAGTCATAAACACTGCATTATAATAAATTACAAAGCAGACTTTTGGAAGATTTGTTTTACCTTTCACAAAATGCTAATGTTTATTTTCTTTTCATTTCATCGTATTGTCTTTCATTTAAAAATTACAGCTTTACTACAGTGAGCTAATTTCATAATACTGTATTAACTTAATATTACATAAATTACGTTTGTCAGATTTGGGCATTGTAGTAGATGTACAAAGCCCAAATTTACTACCAAAGCTCTCCAAACACATGTATTCATAATTTGCTACAATGAACCATATGCCACAATATAGTATTAAGGAATTACACATTCTAATGCCAGGCACAAATCCTGCTGCTCTTTCTGCAACTGTTCTAGGTACAAATAGAAACAATATATTTCAAGCCTTTTTTTCCCTAGTTGCAATTATAAGCAAAAAATGTTACAGTGTGGGAATATTTTAGCCACCACCTGCACTTTTTTGTCTGACTAATTTTTAGCTGCATGTTGCCTTTGAACATTATTGAAAATATGCGAAGATTGCAGCAGTTCCTAGGTATATTTTCTCTGCAGACTATTATAACTTTAGGCCTGGAAGGAAAAGGTAATAGAAATTGGCATAACGAATATTACAGAGTACAGAGAGCTATAGCTTTCTTTTAGTAGAGAATCGGAATGCTCCTACCTAAAAGATTTAATTGCAGCTGCCTGCAGTTTTGCATGTGGTGTTTTCCACTTGCAAGGTGTAAGGTTCTGCGGTGTAACCTGGCTTATTCTCTCCATTCAAACAAAGAGCAGAAATGCTCTCTGTGAAGGGAAGGGGAGAGCTTGTGCAATTGTGGAACATCTATAGGTTTTTAAACACACACTGTCTAATCAGCCTCTGACAGATCCATTGTAAATCAAAGGTCTGGTAAGTGGGGATGCCAGAAATGTTTGATCTCATTCCAAGCCTTGAAACAACTTGCTTATTTTTTCTGCAGTTTGGCTCCTCACTAAAATAAAACATTGAGAGATGAATGTTCTGACAGGTCATTGTGTGTCAAACTGTCACTCTGTAATGGTTACATATTTCAGCTGGATTGAGGTGGTGGTGGTTGGGGGAGGTCTGAGAGAAAGACAGAAAGAGAAAAAGAGGGAGAGAAAGAGACAAAGAATAACAAGATTTCTGCTCCTTCTTATGGCTGATCTTCATTTAAACCAAACACTTGTCATGTTCAGGGGAAGTTTTATAAATTTTTAATGATATTGGGTACAACTGGTGCTTTGAAATTTGCTGTACTTTAATTTTTTCTTCGTTAGCAAAGGTTCGCTAATGCATTGAAGTGCTAAGAGCGTGTCCTAGGGATGCCATGATAATTGTGTTGTTAATAATATTGTGGCACTAGTAATGTTCTCCCGGTAATCAAGCCATGAGATTTTTTTTTAATATATTCAGTTATTACACTGCATCTCGTACAAATCATGTCAATTACAATTGCCAGTCTATGACAGTTAAAATAATTGTATACGTTTTCTAGAATTTTCCATTGGCTTGGCTAATCAAGCTAAAAAAAAAAATCAACACATTATTTGCATTAATTTTGTTTCTAGTCTATTTCTGCTCCTAAATCATTTGTCCATCTACTTCAAAAGGCGGAACAGTAAGTATTTTAATAATAAATATACAAACATATTCATACTGTAACATAATATAAGCATACTTCTGCAGTAGTCACACAGGAGATTGTCTAGGATTAATCTGTGTGTATGTGTATAGATAGACATATATTTGTTAAAATTATCATGCTCATATAGAGAGCGTGCACTCTTTCAGAGATTTATAAAGATAAATATTCAGAAGTGTTTATTTTCATGTTTTTGGAGAGTGTGTGTACATGTACACCTATGTAAAGATGCCAGCCTGTTTGTAGACATTGATATTTTATGCCTCCCTTAGACGTGATTGTGTGTTATTGCATTTGAATATTTATTTACAGTAAAAAAATCCGTTAAATAGTTGCCAGCTGAAAGGGAGAGCAAGTTCAGTGTCCAAACGTTAGCCTTCTGTAACACTGGCATCTCC
>CM030018.1:12736229-12768729 GCA_017639485.1 Pluvialis apricaria
TCGCTGCCACAACATTTAATTTGCCATGCCATGCTACTAATGTACAGTGTACCACAGCAGAACCCGAGGTGGGAAGGGATGGATTGCACACCTATGTGAGCATTTCAATTCTCTTTCTATTCCCCGTGTCTCTAGGCCACCATGCTAGATAAAACTTCTTTAAGGCACCTGAGAGAGAGAGAGAAAGAACACCTCCAGAGAGCAGCCTGCTGATAGAACCTACTTCTAACAATATGGTGAGTGTCATTTTAAAATACCATGAGAAATATGATGTGGTGATCAAGGACTTCCTGCTTTAAGGGTTTCACGTATCAGGGTAACTAGACAAAAAATGTAGTTCCCAGGGTGAAAATTATATTAACAAAGAATTAGTAATAAAGCTGAATAAATGTAATGAGATGTGAAAGAGAGTGCATAGCACATTTTTTTTTCTGTCTTTCATAATTAGGCCCTGAAAGAAATGGAAATTCAGACAAAACACCTTCCTCATTACCAATTTAAATATTACAAATTAAAATGTGTTGTTATTGGACAGCTGATTGTTTTATTTTTTTCTTCAAGAGGTAAAGATGCTTCCTTTGGTTCAGGGTGCTGTTTTAAAGGCAAGATTTTTGCAGAATGGTGGTTATCTGATTATCTTTTATGCTGAGACAACATTTCAAATTTTCTCTCTGCCGGATCCTACCCTTTCTTTCTTTGCTGAAATGATAGTTACCCAAACTCTGCTGACAGCCTGTGCGCTACAGGGGTGGCCCAGAATCATCCTTTGTTATTCTCACAAGCTATTTATCATATTTATTAAATCACATAGATTCCTACCATAAGTTGGAAAAACAGTATGTGCTTAATTTGGACCAATTAATTCCATAACAAATACACTCACTCTTGGCCTCTTTTATAAACCAGAACATCAAACAGCTGTTCTCTCATCCCAGCAAAACTAGTATGTAACTTTTTAGTCTGCTTTTACTAGTGAGTATTGGATGAAACAAAATACCAGAGACTTACAGGGATCTATTTCAACTAATAAATCCTGTTAATTTATTAATGACTCAAAGCTTATAAGAGCAACTTTATTTCATGAAGTTTTTATTCCTGCATTTTATAAATCTTTGGTAACAGTCAGTCATCTCCGGTTTCTTTCTGTGTCACAGTGTTTTGTTACAGAGCATAAAAATCCTTTCTAATGCTGAAATAATACATACTTCTACTCGAAAAACAAAATATGCAAACCAACATTGTTGTGTTCTGGGGGCAGTTTCAAACTTCCATCATGGGTTCTAGAAACAAAAGCGAAGCTTTCACTTACTGCCATGTCCGTTTAGTCTGCATAAACACGAATCACGAGTATCTATTTCTGTATTATTTACATTCTGGCTGGTTTTGTCGGATGCTAAGGAAGCTAGGTGACACTGCATGTATACGTATTATCTTAAACAAAATGCTCGAGGAAATACACACATAGGCCTGAGAGGTATTTGCAAATGAGAAAAGGTTAGATGAGCATTGAGCAGTTCATCTAAATTGGACAGCTTTGTGATGTGCCTGGTGATATAGTGGCTCCACTGCTTGGTCTATTACAGAAGCTTTGCACTGAGCTGTCATAGAGCTGGTGCATTCAGCCTCTAAATGGTTCTGGTATATCACTGATTTTTGTGCCGTGATTAGAGGAGATGACTCATGTCTGGGAGTGGCCTGCACCAACATAGTCTGGGAATTGTTGGCAACTAGTGTAATTTTGAACTGACATTGCTTTTGAAAATGGCCACAAATTAATGCAGATGTACTTCCAAAACACACGAGTGGAGTTAAGGCTGTGAATTTGCCATACTGACTCTTTATGTGCTTTCCTGTAATTTTGAAGAGAATAAGAAATGTTGTGCAAAGTCTTTGCTTCTGTAAACTTACAGTAAAAGATAAAGGTTTAGACAACTACTGCAGTACCTGTAAGAACAAGTGTGAGTAGCCATCCCAATGTTTGCTCTGAATTGCTTTGGGTTTTGTCTTTGTTTTTACAATCCCTGAGGGCAAAGGCTATTTGAAACCAGCAGTGGTGTTAGCATGGATGGTCTCCAAGAGGTGACAGAGGCAGAAATAAGGTTCTCAACATCTCTCTCTGTTCCATGTTGGCTGACAAAACCAGGCCAGCAAAAGTGGTATTGCCAATCATATCCCGTTCAGGGCTGCTTCTGTCTTATGGTGCACTGACAAGGAGGCAGCACAGTAGGACATGGCACTCACATACCTCACCCGTTTCAGGTCTGTGTCCTTACTGTCAGAATGTGGCCTTACGATCATGGTGTGAAATACAGATGCTGTCTTTTATTGGAGTTTGATAGTAGTTTTGTGGCATAAAATTTTGCTAGTACAGCACCCTAGCTTTTATTTTAAAACAACTGAGGTATCTGAACTAGTGCAAAGCATGATGGCTTGGGAAGGACAGTGAAACCTTGTAGTTGGGGATTACCTCCCTAGTGGGAAACCAGGAGCAAGCTGGAATGGGTTTGACTCAACTCTATGATGCTTTTGTACTGCTTGTACCTATTTCTGTCTGCTAAATCTTGCATCTAGATATGCTTATAGAGATCTTTGCTTTGTCCATGATATAAGTCTATGATTTGCTCTGCTTTTGCTCTCCTAATCCCTTGCTGCTACTGCTCTTCCCCTTTTCTTTTGGTGTCCTTCACCTTCACAATTTCTTCAGCAAAAAACCAAAGTAGCTTGAGGCAAAGCTGACACACAGTAACTAAGGATCCTCACCTTGTCTTTTCTGCCTTCTGAAAAATAAAATAATATAATACAATACAGGAAAAGCAATCCTCCCCACTGATGTCATTCCTACAGACTTTTTCTATAAAATGTATCTTTCAGTAGTTATCTGCTTTCTGTGTAGGTGCATGAGTAGAGCATCTCTGTTTTGGAATGAAACCTGGATTTACAGAGAAATGTGCAGACCAAGTAAATGGCTTTGTAACTGGAATAGGACATTCAGTCGCTGACTAGTAATAAATTTGAGATTAATGCAAAGTGTTAATATTTTACATTGCTTACTTTTTTGTCCTATTTTTTCTGAAAAGATGTGTGAAAAAATGAAAGCTGCATATACACCATAAACTGCATTTCTTGACTTCTGAGACTGGTTGATTAACCTTAATACAAATCTATATTAACTGTTTCTGGATGAATTTTTCCTTATTCTTTAGAAGGAAATGAATAAATGATGTTTACCTAGCTAATCTTAGATCTGTTCTCTTCAAATTCATGATGTGTGTTATTTTTCATGGAGTAAAGATTGTGTATGCGATCTTCTTGCTAACATAAAGGCATTTAAACTGTAGGAATCTTGATTAAAAAAAATTAAATAAAAATGTACATTTAACCGTATGTAAGCCGATCCATTAGTCAATAATATTTTTGTGTCATATATCCAAATTCTGATTGTGTTATGAGACATGAATTTCTGAGATCTTTAACTGAATGGATCTATTCTGCTGCTACAATACTTGCATTCTTGTTGAGATGCAGGGCCCGAAACCTGGTGTTCATGCGAACAGGTTAAAAAGTGTACCTTTGTATTAGCCAATTTATTTAAGTTTTTCTTTCTCCCAAAAAACTATATAAATTATATGACTGAAATATTATAATTATTTGCATGAGTTTCGTTTGTTTTGAAATATCAGTTTTGTGAGTCTCAAACTAATGCAACATTTGCTGTTTTATTTTAAATTGGTCTGTTTGTGCAGAGTACTTTCAGAATCAACTTTGAGAATCTCTCTGATCTTTTGTGTGCAAGGTTGACAAGATAATCAGTTGCTAGTGCTCTGAACTTTTTTTTTCTCCATTTATTTTATTGTTTCTAATGTGATAAAATGTGTTACCTGACTTATCAAATTAATTTAAAATCATTAAATACTTAGTAACAATTTTTAAGGCAAAACTTTGCCTACAGTCAAAAATCCATGCATCTGTATTGAATAGACACATAGGTGTTGATAGCCTGCAATTAATAGAGTTACATGCTTGAAGGCCTATTTTCTGTATATACAGAAATTGTTCTTAAATTATTGTTTTTAAAAGCTGGTCACAGGTGGGGAAAATATGATAGGGAGGGCATTGGCTTTCTCCGAAGTACTTTGTCTGAATATGAAAATCCAATATTTGATGTTTATTTCATTAAGGTAATCTGACTTGTTGTCTAAGAAATTCTACTTGGAAAAAAGCATTTCCTTTCAGCTTGTGGCTAATGATATGGAGCAGCAGAACACCAGGCTAAAGGAACGGAAGATGATAGGGAGTATAAGCATATTGTGACACTATACTGGTTCAGAAATGTCACCTGCTCTTGCTATATTTCCCACAAATTCTTGTCATGAAAACTATGCTGTGAGAAAATAAAGGCATCACTCTTGTGGGGTTTGAGCAGATTTTCCTCTTGTATGGTTAGGATAAGGCTTTTTTGGATGTCACTCACTGGCAGACAGATTAAGAGCTTAAAATGAGGACTTAACGGCCAAAGCAGGTGAGTGTTCTCTTTCAATGAAACTCATAAAAGAATGGATGAAGTTCAGGCAAAGATGCTGCATCAGCTAGTAATAATACCATCCCCAATGGGTAATCAAACAGCTAGAAATGTCCGCTGACAGAACAAATGAATAATTTGGAAAGTCAACTAGATATAGAAAAACTGAGTGTTTACCATAGCAAGATACATACTTTCATAGTTATTTTTAATGCCCAAACATTACTCCTTGAGAGTCATCGTATTTTATGAAAACTTTTATTAATGTTTCCAAATGACCTTACCCCCATTGTGTTTTTATCAGTCCCAAGAGCCATAACCTGTTTAAAATATTTTTTATCTGTATAAACACAATAAAGTAAGCTGTCTTGCACATAGATTTGTAGATCTCATTAGAGATACTTTTTAAAAAGGTACTCCATCTCTTGGGAAGGTAATGACAAGTAGTAATCTTGGCATGCAAAGTTTTCAGACAGGAACAGTTTGTTAAAATGGATTGTTTAATCTTTCCAGCATTGTTTTGGAGTGGATGAACTTCTTAATTGCACTTTTACACAGCATTACGACTTGAATGAGGGAAAGACAAGGGCAGTTGAAAACAAATGTGGTGGCAATATCAGCTAGGTGGTATTCCAGGTGTAAAAATAGCCAAAGTATTTGCTTAAGATTTCAAGTGTTATCAAAGTCATGCAAGAAAAATGGCATCTTTTAAACTCATTAAAGTTAACATTTGTCTTTATTGTAAATGAGGTATATTCCCTAGGGTAGTTAACAGCTTTGGTGGCACAAGATGGGGGTAATTTTTCAGATGTACTGTTTCCAATGGGCCAGTGTCCTAAGGCTTTGCTTTAAATGGCCTTTTTATGCAGTAGGATAATGGGCAGTTTGTGCATTGCTAAATCAGCCCTATTTTGTTAGGAATGTTACAGTCAGGGCACTTACAATTTGTCAGAGGAAATGCAGAACATCTCTACAGGAGTCTGTTTAAGAGGACATCATTTCTCGATAAGCTCTTGCTTAGGTCAACATGCAGCACTGCTCTTACACTATTCCCCTGTTGCTTCTGCCACACGGGAATGCTCTGATTTATTAGGATTGCACAAGTCATGTCCTCCGCCTGACTGAATCCACAATGCGGAAATTTTCTCTTCCCTCCCCCTTTTCAAAACGAAATGTAGAAGGTTACGTTAAAGCCCTCTTAAAGTATTTCTAAAAGAACTGTTTCAGTGAAAGGAAATACCTGTATGTTGTAGAGTATCTTTATTGTATAGCTGCATGTTATGAATACATCAGGACTATTGTTATTTTGGAAAGCGTGCTATTTAAGAGCATTGACTGTATCTGTGTTCTATTATCATACTACTGTAAAATGCCTGTGATGATGTGCAAAGGTAAAATGAGAAGATTGTGAATCTAGTGAATGTGACACAAAAACATCCAGCAACTAATGACGTTGTAGTTTTTAACCAGAGTATGAAAAAAACAAACGTCAGCAAAAAAAATCCAAAAGTCAAAGTGAGTTGCAGTGATGGGTACTACAAATGTATGTCCTGTCAACTTTTTAATTACATTTCAAATTGTAGAGACATTTCTCCTATAAAACTAGCTTAATGAATGATGATTCTTTAGTCAAATCTGCTCTAAAAACTATGTGCAATTCAGTGTTGTGTTCATTTCCGTTTTGATAAAGCTCCTAATGCTCTGTCATTCAGGCTGCTATTACTAAGAAATTTTTGGTTTGTTTCAGCATCGTGATATTTTAAACTCAATGCAGCCAAGGACATATTTAATGAAACGAAGAAAGTGATGAAAAGCCTTAGTAATTTTGTGTTTGATGCCAATTGTAATATGAGAAGTGCAGAAAATATTGTGAAGGGGTCAAAGCTATTTCTCTCTCTTTTTTTTTTTCTTTCTTTTGTAACACTGAATTTAGCTGTCTGCAGGTGTTTAGGCCCAGAATATTCTACCTCCTCTGCAGAGAGAGATAACATTAGAGTTTCCTTTAAAAGGCATCTTGGGTGACTGTGAGTAACCTTACCTGGAAATGAAGTAACTCCATTATTCTGATTCACATGGACGCATTCCTTATGGTTTCTTTTTCCCACTCTTTGAACTCCTATTTAGCACTCTTACTTCACCTCTGCTTTTATCCCTGTATATCTTTCTGTGGTGCTTAGGGGTAAGAAGGTTTGTTTTTGTTTTGTTTTTTTTTAAATGTATGAGATAGCACTTTGTGCAGGTTTCCTGCATTTTCATGAACCATACAAAGATCTTTCCTTCTTTGCAACTCTATATGGTTGGCTCTTCAAGGACTGGAATAATCAAATGAAGGGGAGATGGTCCTGGAGCTGGTAATATAGCAAAATAAAGAAGACATGATGGAAGTCCCTAAAAGCAGGTGTTCATGTCACTTTTCCTCTCTGTCTGTTGTCTAAAAAGAAACCGCAAGTGATGCCACTGCTGAACTTGAAAATCACGGAGGACCTTAGTTACCCACAACAGGACAGGCAATCTGTGACCAATATGCCTGAGCAGATAGCAGGCATGGGGAGGCCAGGGCTGAGGAATGGAATGCTGCACCATGGCTATGTACTGAGTGGGTATTTCAAACTAAGTACTGTGCTGTGCAATGATTAACAGCAGAAGTACCTTCTGCTGGCACTGCAAAGTGGTGTGGCTGCACTTCAGTTTGATATATAGGTAGCTAAATCAGTATGATTAGACTGTGCAAATTAAATTGATGTAACATCATATAGGCATTGCCTGGAGAAGAAAGAATTTGCTTTTCAGAAATGCTGGATACTTGCAAAGTTCAGCTGCCTAAGGACTGCTTTGAAGTGTCTTTGGTATGGAGCCTTTGTTTAGCCAATGACAAAGATATAATTTTTAAGGTGAAGGACAAGGAACAAAGGTAGACTTTATAACAAGCTATGACAAGTAAAGACAAAAAAATTCTCAAAATAATATTTAGACCTAGGTGAATTCTATGAAATGGAATAAAACCAGGACATGGCAGCTAATATCCAGAGTACAATTCACTGTAATAAAGTTATTGTTAGTGTTTTTATGGAAGTGTTAAATGAATATTTGGGGAATTGGTATTATCATAGAAAATTTGTCACTTTGCCGTCACTACTTGACATTCAGGTATTTTCAGTTTACTGTCCGATACAAAGTTATTCTGATAGCCACTATTAATTTTCTATAGTATTGCAAAAAACCCACTATTTGCAGTCCTTACTAAAAGCCTTAAGGGAAAGTAAAAGCACAAGTACTTTCTTTCTCCCAGAAGTCAGCTCTCAAGGCTGCAGTTAGGGAACTATTATTTTTATATACCATCAATTCCTGTAAAATCTTAGATTCCATTGAAAGTATCTAGTATTTTTGCCTGTACTTTTGGTATGGACATGTTTCAAATTCAGATTACTCCTAGATCATCAAGCTAAAAAAGAAAGAGACTTACCTCATTTAAATTTAATTAATGAATTGTTAACTCTGAAACCTAATGATGACATTAAATGGACATTATCCTTTTTGTGTCATATTATCTCCTTTTTGCAGAATCATCCAGGTACTTTAGTATCTGTTCTTTAAAAATGCATTTCAGCCTTTCAGGAGCTGTGAAGGGCAATGTCTTCCTTGCCTTCAGGAATGCAGCGAGGCAAAAGCTTTTATTGAGAGCTTTTTGGGAGTCCCTTTTTTACGTGGCAAAGTAGGACAATTTAAGCTGAAAATAATACAGATTTCAGCAAAGAATAGCAGAATTTATCTTCTATTTTATGCTCATTTCATCTTTTGGGACTGTGTTTAATACAGTTTGGTAATCTCTCAGATTTACTATGCCTTTCATTACTGAATATATTAGTAGTCCATAAAGAATCTTTTCTGTGCCCAAAATGCATTGAATGTAAACAAGTAAGCTATAGAAATGTTGTTATTTCTGAGATGTATCATGAACTCTACCCGCTGTAAGTAAAAGTTGAAATCCTGGGCTATTGAAAGAGTCCAGTCAGTGAAACAAAGCAGCTTAACTGTGGAGCCTCCACAGTATGTGCTCTATGTTCAGACTTGCTGGGTTGTAGAAAGCAAGTATAGAGAGCAACTTTAGAAGACGTCTCACAGCTACACACACGGAGAGAGAAATAAATGCCTGATCTGACGAAAGGGGAGAGGCAACAATGGAGAATTAAGGTTAATTTTCACCAAAGGACGTGACACAATTGGACTAATTATAAAAGTACATCACAGGATGATAGCAAGTGTTAATGCCCAAATCATTCTTATTTAATTCTAAAGAAACAACCCATCTGTACAACTCAAGAAACCACCAAACATATAGAGAATGTTTAAGGATTCTGCTCTAGCAAAAATAATAAGAAAAGGGATGGATGTGAAAGACAGTTGAACCAAGTGGCAACATCACTGGAAGAAAAACTAAAGAAAGACATGGATAAGCAGAAGGTGTCAGATCATTTGTGATTTGGTTGTACACTCCAACATAAGTAGCATAAACCTGTTTCTTAAATTTTGGTTTTGGTTGCATACTGCACAAAACATTCTCTTGAGCTAATGAGGATAGTTAGAATCAGGGGCTGATGCTCAACCCAGGGGGAAGAGTTAATGTCATTCCCTTACTGTGCTCATCCCTGACCCTGTAGTCTCTGCATTGCTGATAGGCAATTCAAAGGGCTGCCAGTATTGTCAGTTACTTAACTGAGCTGTACGGGGGAGAAGAAATACAGTGATGCGCTGTTCTGCTGCCTTTTTACTCCTGACACACCCCATATGCTGAGATGGTGGGTGGCAGTAGGAGTGCTGGCACGTTAGCAGCAGTGTGTTCCCTGTGCCAGGGGAATAACGTGTTGGCTAGTTAAATCTAATTTCTAATTCATTTCTACTTCCCAAGTAGCACTAAGAGGCGAGATCCTCTCAGAAAATCCAGCTTTTTGGAGTGTGTCATAGTGCAGTCTAGAGGACAGTCTGAAGCTTGTTCCTTGAAGCTCTATTTTGAATATTGATTTTAATATATTTTTAAAAAACCCCACCACTCTAAATTGTCTAAAACTTGAGTGTAGTAGTAATTCTTATGGAAACACCATAACTGTGGTGCCTTTGTTAGATTTTTAGGTATGTATATACATGGGAAAATTCACTACACCAGAAAATTCAAGTAGACAAAGCAGGAACAAAAAAACCTTCTTATTTTCTCTGTTAATACCATTGCTTGTTAAACAGAAGTTGGCATAGAATCCTGGTGTGAAATTGCCAAGAAAAGATTGCTAATTTGGCATAAGCTTTAAGTTTTTTCGTTCAGTATCATATGAAAATAAGTAGAGTTATATGTGTTTTTGTGATCCGTATTGCTAGTGAAAAGGAGGATTTACATCACAAGGAAAATAGGTGTGCACCATCAGGGGGAGTTCATGTTCATCTGACAACTGCAGTACTTGGCAAACAAATACAGTAAAGTTGGAGGCAAGCAGCAGAGAAAATATCCTGCAATGTTTTGCTGGGAGAAGCAAAATAGAGCAGAATCAATCATCTTTTCAATGAGAGTTTAAGGTGACTTGGGCCTTGCTTTTAGCTCTGCAGAGGAGTTGTATACCCTTATTTACTATGCGTAGAAGACTTTTCTTCCAGCAGGGTTGGTACAAGGCTGCTTTTTTTATAACTGATACCTCCATCTCCTGGGGCTTATTACCCTCTATAGAGTTCCAGAGGCTGCTGAAAAGGGAGTGGTCCTCGTTCCCTTTGGGCAATCATGGTCTGCTCATTATGCATCAAACTGTTCCTGATGGCTTTATTAGCCCAAGAAAGCTGCAAAACTGGGGGGTGGGGGAAGACCCTTGAACAGCATAGTTATTAAGGGACCTTTTTGCCTTATTGTAATACCGTGAATATCCAGAGATATTTGGTCTTACCCTTTTTCCCTCTAAAAAGCTAGGTTTGTGTTTCTTTCTGTCTCTCTATCTATGGATGGCATGGAGCTTCACTGGCAATTGTGTAGAGTTTCTGCTCAGTTCAGCTTAGATGCATACAAAGATGGTTCTTTACACCTCCCTTTTATACGAGGGCTCAAATCAGAGTAATGTTCATTAAGTACGTGGAATAAAATCCTGATTCCACTGAAGTCAGTTTGGTTTTCACTGTTGGTTTCATTAGGACCAGGATCTTGACTGAAGTTAGCTGGAGATAGGATGTTTTTTGCAATGGATTCCTGGTGCTGAAATCTCTTCTGTCACATCTGGAATAAGGCTACAGATAGCACAGAAGTGCAGCAGAATTCCAGGGATGACAGAAATAAAACCACATTGACATGATTAGAACAGTGCAATAGAACATAGATTGGTACAGTGACCTTAACACAGTCACCTCCATTCCTGCCATAGCTTCTCTTTGCCAGAAGCCACTGCCATTCTGACAAGGGTAGAAGAAGGGAAAATGTTACTGTGCTTAAATTTGTTTTAGTTCACAATCAAACATATTACATTAAAAATAAAGATCCTCCACTGGTGATGAAGTGGGGCAGCTGCAGAGCAAATTTTTCTTTTGCCACAAGTGTCACAACCTCTGATGGAGAAGCAGAAAAGAAAGTTTGAAATAATAGTCTTCTAAACCAGTCCAAAAGGATTTATTAAAGGATGTTGGTCAGAGCCAGAAAGTATAGTTATAAGACTGTTATTTTCTACAATAGGAAAATCCTGTTGGTGTAAGAATTATTACCTCCTTCTTACCTATTTGAAAAGTGAGGATAGTGAAGTCTTGTTTTGGGTAAAGAAAAATTGAGAGTCTGTACCAAAAGGGTTCTGCAGATACAAAGAAGTACTAAGTAGTTTTGATTAATATTGAAATCATTGTTAAAGGGGGGAAGAAAAAATAAAGAGGTACAGCAAAGGAAGAAAGTATCTTTGAACCTAATTCTGTGCACTGATGATTAGGATGCTTTTGGTACCTTTCTGCTGACTGGCATATGTCGTATCCAGGCTAGAAATACCAAGTCAGATAACAGAATTGTTTTGGAGCGACTTCTACTTGCCTTTCTGCCCCTCAGTGGGTTTGTGTGGATTTTGCTGAAATTCACTATTCTCTTTATTTTGTTTGTTACATTGTTCTGTGCTACACAGTGAGAGAACAGTAAGTTATCAGACATAGGAACTGAAGGGGAAGATGAAGATAGCCTTCTTGTTCCATAAGAAGTGGGAGGTGAAACAGCAAAGAAGACAGGAAGACTGATTCAGGAAGATAACACAGTAGCTTACAACATGGAGGACAAGCGAGATCCTTAAAGGTAAAAGAACTGACAAAATTTCACAGCAGACACTAGTGGGAGATGAGAATCCAAGGGAAACATCATGCCATGTGAGAAACAAGCTTTCATTGATCACAACATGCCATGATGTTTCCATGATAGCACTGTCTAGGAAACCATTAAGAGTGGTGAGAATACAATATCTGACAACTTTTTGTTTTAAGAGGTACACATTAAAAATACATCTAACGTATGGGACACAAAGAATCTAAATAATGTTATTAAACTTCTGGTAGATGTGAATCTCCAGAGATGTTTGCACATGCTTTTGAAGAAAACTGAAAAACATTAGATTTTTGTATTTCCAGGCTTAATTCATCATTTTATTTTGTTCTGTTTAAAGAAATCTATGCAGAATTATTAAGTTACTCAAAATAATCCCAAAATAGAGACTGAGTTTTATAAACATTTTACATATTTGTGTTTAATTTGTTGAAAATAATATAAAATCTGCTCACATTTGGCATCCCAAATACAAATATTAGGAACCCAATCCCCCGATGCAGTGTAATTTTTAACAGTATGATTTAACAGTCTTCCAAGAGATATTGTGCACACTTTTATTTTAGAATAAGGAATTTTATTTTAGTATAGGAAAATAATATGTGTGCATGTATTTGTACCTGATGAACTGGACTACTCTGTGTTAGCTTCTGTGCACATCTGCATTCACTGCAGAAGAAAAAGAAAACGAAGTCCCACCAACAGTATATGAGTTCAAAATGTATTTATGTAGCAGCACAAAAAATTAGGCTCAGAGATCACAGTGCGTAGAGGGTCTTTTACCTCTAAAATATAAACCTTCTGTTTTCTAGTACAGGAGGGTTAAATGCAGAGCTTTTAAGTTGAGAAAATATGCAGTTCATGTGAAAGGTTTGATAGCACTATATAGCCACCAAAAGCTTAAATGTGCCTGGCTGGTTTTATGGAAGACAGTAAATTAGTCTTTCCTTTACCTTTGACAGGTGAGAAGCAGTTCTTGCATGACTGGTGGCTATCACCATACATCTGCTACCACACAGGTGAGGCTTTCAGTTTCAAAACGATGACTGGTAAGAAAAACAAGATGTCTTTCCTGGTTATAAATTTAACTCTTCTATGATTAGTCTGGGCCAATTAGGACACCCCTGGGGTTCAGACTATGGCTCAAGTACAAGCTTGAAAGCCTGATTAGCTGAGGTCTCTTGATACTTGTTCTTGGTAGTAAATGCTGGCACATATAGTATTGATTTTCATTTAGATATCTTAATGTTTCCAGACAATCCTAGCAGATGTGGGCTGAACTCAGATCTACGAGAGTGCCGGGCTGCAATCTGCAAGCATTTTTCTTGCCATTTTGTTTCATTTTTCCTAAACTTAACTGATTTGGAATCAGGAGATATAAATGAAAAATGCAGAGTTTGCCTATCAATCATGGCATGTACAAACATTGCTACTGCCCTTTTCTAACATCCTATTACCACTGGGTAGTTGGCTAGTCAAACAGGAATAAAAATTACACTGCAAACATCATAAGTTAGGCTTGATTTGTTGAGCAAGAAGCCTGACAATTCTGTAAGAGTTATATACCTCAGCCTCGCTGAAAATCAGCCTTGTTATGGCTCTGGTACGTCTATAAAGATTGTTCATTTCATATAAAACAGCTACCTGCACTGAAAGGCCTGAAAGGAAGAATGATGCTGGTTATAAATATAGAGGAAAATCTATTTGTCTGCCCCTTCGTGCTGTTAGCAAGTCACACGATGCAGCCTTTATGCTGTTCCTAGGCAGCAGGGGGAGTTTTCCATGGCCACCTTTTGCTTTCATCTTCTGGCCTGGACCGAAGCACATCATCTCTCTTTGTCATATGAGATAAAGCAATGAAGTGTGACCAGTGCCACTGCATTGCACTCTGCCCACCAGGAGCACGTTAATGATAATGAAAAACTATACTGCACCACATTTAAACTAAATGTGAGCGTAAGGCTGTCTGTCGGCAGACTGGTATAACAGTTAATGTCATAAAAGATAAATAGAAATTATTAGAATTGGCTTGGAAGGGATTTTTTATAGAGCAGGGTTGTATTCCTTTAAAGATACATTATCAGACTGTTAAATCTAATTTCAGACTACTGGGCAATTAAAATGATTAACATTCTTTACTCATATAGTTCAATTCATTAAAGTTTTAAACACCCTTTACACACTATTTATGTTGAAAATAGAGAAATAACATGTTAAAATGTCTTGGATCATTAATCATTCAAATTTATGGTATAACTACTTTCTCAAAACCTTAACACCACAGTGAATATTTACAAACCTCAGAGGCGTTTTTGAAAGGTTGAACAGAACCAAATTCCACCCACCTCTGATAAGTTCCAACAGACCTTTGGTAGTTCCAGGCCCTTTGTGTTTGCAAGAAAATTCAGGCAGAAAATTCCTAGAAGGTTGTTTTAAAAGTTATTCTGCCCAGGGACTCGTACAAATCTTATCTCTTCACCTGGGGGCTTGCTCCCTCTTTGATATTTGAAGGTAACAGCGTGGATCCGGTTATTGAAGCTAATAGGCGCTCCAAGTATAAAGTCTTACGTACTGAAATGAAAATATACTCTGAGCCTGGCACTTAGTTTTCAGGTGTGTCAGATGAAATTTTGTATTATCTACTGACAAACCAGTTTATTAGATGGATATAAGAAGAAATCTTCAGGCTAGTAAATGCTGCCATTAGTCAGAGATAAAACACCCACTTCCCTTCCATGTTGGCATTTGTAACAACCTCTGCAACACTGTGGGGAAAAGTCATGAGAGTCAGTACACAGTATATGACAAGACAATTATAAACCATGTATTAATGCTGGTCTTTTGAAAATATTAAGTCTACAGGCTTTTTTGTGGTTTGAAACACTGTTGTTGTTTTTTTTATTCCTGCACCTACTGTACATGTCTGGGCCTTTTTGAAGGAAATGCGGTAATTTACAATGAGCAGTTGGGTATAATCTAGACTGCAGCCCCATATTCTGGGGAGCCAGATTGTTGTGTTTGCCTGTCCCTGAAAGCAATGGTAGAACTTGTGGCCGGTGAACTGCCATATATTGCATCAGGTAAGAAAGCTCAATATTTGCACGTCAGAAGTTCAAAGAAGCACACAGGGCTGCAGGAAGCATGCTGCCCATGTCACTGAATGTCCTGTTTATCACACAGGCCGTAGGCTAGATATGCTGAACAAGCGTGGTCATTATTCTTTCTATCGCACTATTAGTAAGAGGAAGAGGTAATTATAATTAGCCTCTTTGAAATCACCCAGGGGCTAAGCTGATATGTCAAAAATGTAGATGGTATTAAACAGGAAGACGCAGCTATATTTTTCCAGCTGGCAGCATGGTCCTAGTACCAATACCATATTTAGTATGCTGGGGTCTTTCACTTTGAGAATATCAAGAAGTAGTCACACTCCCTCCTAGGCACCTGTTTCAGGAGCCATTTCAGAAGTGGCTTCCTAGTCTAGGTGTTCTGGATTAGGCCCAGTTATTTTACAGATTTACTAAGGAACACTGCTTCCTAATTTTTCGCTTGAACAGGATTCCCAAATTCAATTAGAGACAACTGCAGTAATCCTATATCCTCATTCATTAGTAAATGATATGCTGACAACAAATGTGTGCCCGGTCAAGTGGCTCATCTTCCAGTAAGATTTGACCATATGAGAAGGGTCAACTAGCTGTAGAGGGTCCACACAACTGTTCTGGAAGAGACCATTTTTTACCTCTTTGATTTGCCAGTTTCTCCCTTAGTTCCAATACTCTTATTCTCTCTGTAAGACTGCCTGACATAACGAGTGGCTTACTATGCAGAATCAAACCATGCTATTTTACAGTACCATGTACTGTATCTGACGCAGTTCTAACTCTAGACAATAAAGAGAACTGTCAGCCTCTATCAGTGAGGATGTTTCTAATGCTGTTCCATCATTCATTTCAAGAGCAACACGAGCAGAGCCTTTCCCTTGAGAGACTGACAGCCGTTATCGTCTCTGCGATACTATAAGCTTTTGCTGACTTTAGGGAACAGAAATCCCAGAGACACTCCTGAATTTCATGTCAGTGTACAGCACTCTAAGCCAGCCCACCAAGTTGGCATGTGGAGGCGCTATACCATTGCAGAATAGGACTGATAATTAACAGCTATTCTGATGAAAATTAAGATCATACGACTTTCAAACAATTAATTTGCTTAACTTTTTCCTATGCAAAACCCAGATGGAGGAAGGCAAGGTGGAGAAATAGTCCCCTTAACTTGGACTGAGATCACTACCTGTCTTCTTGCTGCTGTCAGCTATGTCCCATGTGTCTGTGTCTTATTCATAAGCCTGGGACTTCAGCATATTCGTGACCTCTCTGGTGTCACTGTGATAGTCATGACTGCTGCCTCCTCCTCCCAAACTTTTCCTGTAAATTTGGATGGCAGATGGTGGGGTGAGGGAAGGAATCTGAAGGACTGAAAAGGGCTTCCCTACTCACATGAGAGTAGGGAGAACAGGAAATACTCCTATTGCATTGGTTTTATACACCAGAAATTTATCCATCATTTTTATTTGTGACAGAGTTTTGGCCTTCAAGTTGTCCTAGCTGCGTTTGGTCACGTAGTACTTGTATCAGTTCTGATGCCCTGAGTACCTTTGCCTAAGCCTAGCTCTCCTGGGGGTTGTTGGACTTGTTTCCCCACGAGGCTGCAAATGAGTTCTACTCAAATGATCAGTTGGAAGAACATACTGAGCTGAAAATATAAACCCAGAATACCACAAAACCTCACAGATATCAGTGAAATACAGAATAAAAAATTTAGTCCAGTTCTCTGCCTTTTCTATTTTGCTAATAATCAAAATTATATAACATGGGAATGAATTTTATTGTTGATGTATCTGGGAAATGACTTTTCCTTTGAGTTTTTTAGACTTCTTATACCTCCCATTGATTTTGATTATTTACTGTTTGACAAGGGGAACACAGGCAGCCCATGCTGTGTGAAAGATCAGAGGTGCCTTCATTCCTCAAGGCTATTGCCGCCTTTAATTCTTCAGTGTAGGATCAGTGAACTGATTGCATTTTCTTCTATTTGATGCTTTATATTTTCACATTTCTTCATCAAACTATTGTAACATGCTTTCTTTTAGAGCAAGCTGCTCTGAGAATATAACCTTTTTGTCTTGGCTGTTATTATAACACTTTGGTGACTTGTAACAGCAACTTTCAGCCACTGTGCTGGCTAATTGTCTTTCAGTTAAACTGGATGGAGTGGAGTATCTTGTTAATCCACTTTCTGTGCTTTTATTTTATTCGTGTTATATGTATTTCATATTTAATCATCACATGATGTGACTTGAGGGCAGTTGCTCTTTGATTTTTTTTCTTCAGCCAGTATAGTCTTACAGGCCTAAGGGAATATTTTTTAGCTGCAAACACTGCGTACGAAATCTGGAAGTACAAAGCACAGATCAAATATTTACAAATACAAACAAATAAGTGTACAATCTATTTGGGCATGTCCTTATGTGTTGCATTTTTGAAAAACAGCTCCTTGGACAGACATGTTTTAAAATGGTGGGAAAGAAGCCAAGAGACATGAGTGTTTAGAGTCTTGCTACTTTCTAAGCGATCCACTTTCTATTAGAAAATAGTTAATGTAATTATCTAAAAGAGAAAAAACAGAAGTTAGTTCTGTCAAACCTGATTTCAGGTCATGGTTCCAAATATTTTGATCAAATAAGCTTCTCTGTCCTTTTCTCTATTATAAGATATGCTATATAGTATATATTTCCAATGACTAATGTTTGTGCTGTGAGTCCCTGTAGATGAAAACTTGGGTGATGTTAGATCAAAGTCTCCAGTAATTTCATAATTTCTTTATGAAGAAATGCTTGTTTTCGGCTGTAGTTGGCATCAGTCTAAATGAATCAGTAAAATGGGATGATCTCAGCTCATATAAATAATAGCAGCCTTCTCCTGTTAGAAATGCCTTTCTTCTGGAAAAGCCAGTTGTCCCACATTAATGCTTTTCTAATCAAAAACACTAAGCCCCATATGGTATTTTTTTAACACATTTGAGAACCCTGGTTAAGACAGAGTTCTAAATGTACTGGAAACCACAGTTCATTGTTGTTCAACACTCAAGAGAATGTACAAAGAGTATACCCTTGTATTTTTGTGTTATCCTGCTTATTAGTTTTATAGTAGTGGGTCTCATTCTCTTTCCTGCTCCCCTTTCTCTGCTTTTTGTGAAACGGTCTTCATGTTACCATATTACAAGGTTTATCCCCTCTCTCTCTTAAACATAATGAACATCAGAAAAGGTCCCTGAGGCATAAACAAAAACCAAGAGGAGAACATCCCAGAGTGCCGGGGGATGGTGAGGAAGGAAGTCCACAATAGTTCAGACTAACAAAATACTAGAGTTTAAGATAGAGCTTGCCTATGGAAAAGCTGCTTGAAAAGAATTTGTTCACATTTTTGTGAAAAAACAAACAAACAAACAAACAAACAAAACAAAAAAAAAACCCTAAAAAGATATTTTATCTTATACTTTTGATTTTGTTTATTGTCTAAAACAATGGCATCTACTTCCTCTGAGTCATCATTAGTTGATTTGCAAAAATCTCATATCATGGTGTGTAAGGTAGAGAGCAAACAGGAATTACTAGGGTCAATATTGTATATTACCTAAGTTTCTCATGCTGTGGAGGCTCTTCAAAATCTAAGTGAATCAAAAAACCCTGCATTTCAGGTTTAACTCTGAATTTTTACTAGTTTAAAGCAGAACTTTTAGCACAAGTTGTGCTAAAATACACAATTAAAATAAAAATCTAACATGGTGTTTTCTGAAATTTACTATTTTCATCACAGAATAATGTAAGATATGTAGGCTGGAAGGTCAGCTAGTCTCACCACCTGCCCAAAGCAGGGCCAACTACATGAGGTTGCTCAGGACCATGTGCAGTTCAGTTTTGCACATCTTCAAGGATGGAGATTGCATAGCCTTGCTGGGTCCTTTTTTTCAGTATTTGACCACCTTCTTGTTAAGTAAATAAATAAACAATCTAATAAAATGTTCTTTTGTTGCAAACTGTGTTCCAGTGATGTGGAAACCTGAGGGTGGTAGACTTTTCAAGTAAAAGCAGAGTCAAAAATGCTCAGTACCTTGACTCCCTCATCATCACTAGGTCTCCTGTGCCCTTTGATCAGTGGGCCCACGTTTTCTTTAGCCTTAAGGAAACCCTTCCTGTTCTTCCTAACATCCCTCGCTAATTTTAGTTTGACTTTCCTAATTCCATCCCTACATTCCTAGGCAATGTCTGTGCTTGGTAGCCCGTTCCCACTCTCGTCTTCTGTGTGTTCCTTGTTCATTCGTGCTGGCCTTCCGCAACACTTGCTCAAATTCCTGCATGTTGGAATGAACCACTCTGGGCTTTGAGGAGGTTTTGTGAAACAAAAAGATTTCAAGAAGAGGTGGGGAACCAACATTTTAGTTTCCAGTTCTGGGCTGTCAATTTATAAGGTAAGCAAATATATTTCTGTGTATGTTAGGAAGCAAAAATGCCCTTAATGGCAAATTTGGCAACAGAAGAAGGAATGAGAGGGAATGGGTGTGGTAATAAAATTTCATCATGCACAGTTCAGAGCTTGAGGAAAACTGAGATAAAATGATGAATTCTGTCTCGAAGACCTATAGTTCAACTATTCTTCCTAGCAGAAATAGGCCTTGTACAGAGTGATTGTCTAGCTGACAAACAGTTCTCTGTTACTCCATTATACTGAACATATTTTCCTTCAGAAATTTTACATTTATTTTTAATCATAAAGTTGTAAGGGAAAATTAATCACTGGCCAATACACACTGCTTTTTGACAGAACTGTATCCATTTAGGTGCAGGATAGAGCTTACCCTCTTTCTGGGTGTATATGACTTTTAAATGGGCTAAAACGTGCAGGATGTAAAAAGACGTTATCAGAGGCACAATTAAAAAGAAGTACCCATCTGAAATTATTGTTCAGCACACCTGGAGTCTCTTTCAACTCATGTGAGGCTACTTCCCACAGTGTCAGCACCAAATGGTTATTCCAGGAGGATAACAGAAGCTAGAAATTTAGTTTAGAATGGGTTCATATGCAGAAGGAAAACCAAGCATGCCAATGTGCTTCCTCTAGTTAACTTAAATTGCCCCTGTGACCCTGCAGCGCTTTTCACTGATGTATTGCTGTAACGTTACTCAAATGACATTTTGTCATTTGCTGGATGTTAACCTGGAAAAATGCTGTCTTTGCTCCTTTACTTTGAGACAGGATGACGTGCACTGCAGCCCCCAGTTGTTGGGGGGTAATTTTATACTCCTTTCCTGACAGACAGGATTCCAATAGCACCATATGTCAAAAACTCCAACCAATTCCAGTCATGTACCCACACCGTCCAGCTGTCACAGCTATAATTATTGAAACTAAAGCCCAGAGAAGTTTGTAGTTTTGGAAATGCTCTACTCTCCTTAGATCTTTACTACTGATGTTATAGCTGATTAGGACCCTGCCAGCCTTCTGTTGGTCTCTTGAAAACTGCTGTAATTCTCATTCATCATGGAAGCTAACCAGCTGCTCCAGAGCAATCCCCTCAAATGTGTTGCTTGATGTTACACTTTGCTGTTGTCCTGACCTTGATACTTTGGAGGTTCAAACAAAGGCTACTTGTTATGTTGGAGTGGGTACAAAAGGATCCAGTTAACCACATCCTGCACAGAAAAATGAAAGCATTTTTAGGTAGGTACCTGGTGTCCCTGTGAAGACTGCTACTAACCTACACTCATTTTTCAGTCATTCTGCTACATTTTCCTGACCATTTCAGGCGAGGGAATGGGGGGTGGCAACCTCCTGGAATGGTCTCCTGTCGGGCTGACACCGAGCTTTCGGCAGGAAAGCCTATCTCGTCTCTTAGCAGAGACGAAAGTGACTCCTGTAATCAGAGTTTTGAGCTTTTACCATCCACTCTTGTCACTTTTATCCAAATGTAATAAAGTTTAACATCTTTTGCTTCTGTTCGAAACTTTGAATAGAGAGTTCAGCTATTGTTTTTTTTCTATTAAAATCTTAAAGCTGAGAGTTCTGTGATCTCGAGGTGGTTTTAAGTTTTAACCTTTTTGTCAGCCTTTGCATCAATATCCATTGTAGTGCTAGATATGTGTAGTACATAAAGAAGCGCCTTTTTAGATTGCATTTTCACACTATACTCTTTTTTGTCTCAGCCCTTCTTGTACTCATTGCAGTAGCTTCACTGACAGTGTTTGTTATGCTTTTCTGGTTTGTTCATTCTCTTAGGAGGCATTTTTTATTCTAAATGTATGAAGGCCTTTAAATTTCAATAAAAACATGTAATTTAAATGGCTTATATTTTGATCAAATAGCAACATGTAACCTACTGCCTAAACTCTGATATACTGCTCTCAGCCTGGATATCCTAAACTCTTTTGAGATGCTAGGCAGGAAAATGTCAGTACATTTAAGAAAGAAATGTTTTATTGATGAGGAGAGGTTTTAAAGTGTGAAAATCAGGACTGAGTTGGAATTCCTAGACTGGAACAACTGACTAATTTGATGAAGAAAATGAAAGAGGGAATTTGTTAAACATATTCTTTAGCAACTGTCTTTTAATAATGAAGAAACTATTTCAAGAAAAAAAATCACCAAAAAAAAGTAGAATCTGATATTCCTGATGAGAAAGCTCAGAATGACTTTGAGCATTGGAAGAAAATCAAGTGTGTTGTCATGCAGATCACTGGGTCACATTTACAGGCAGCAAGGATGATGTAGATTTAAAAGGCAGACCCAATTTTTCTGAATACAGGTAAGCAATTATCCCAAACAGAAAACAAACTGTCTCTAATTTATGATTAATTCATAGTTTTAAGATACCTTTTGATGGCCATATTGGGAAAGAATGAAGAGATTTTGTCCAGTGGACCCTAAATTGTTTCCCAAATCTCATGTGCAAGTACTTGTATTTTCTCACTAACTAGCCCTTGGTGGTAGTCTGAAGTCAACAACTTCTGACAATTGATTGCACCTGGCCCCACTTTTGGGACTCTTGGTAGTCCTCCCTAAAGTGAGCTGAATAATAGGTGAAATGCGACTGGTCTGTAGGAGACTGAGGGAGAATAAAAAGGGAGTCATCAGTCAAAGAGCTCAATACAACTGGATGACCGAAGACTTGGTGAGGAAGTAAACAGAGAAAAACAACTGGAGAAGTTATCAGCATAAAAGCAGCAGAGGGATGTGTAAAAAGAAACATGACACATGGATTGTATCACAAATAAGAGAGCTGAGTGAGACATTTGAGCTGGTTATGTCAGCAGTGAAAGACAAGCCTGAGCAAACAGTTTAGGACAGTGAGTAAAGAACAAGCGACAGAAGGAATATTTTGAAGTGCTTTACAATGTGGGGTGTAAAATATACGGAATAGATTTTTTTAGAAGTTTCCCACTAAAAGTGAAGGAGAATACATATTGGAACTCTGAGATGTAGAAAAAACTCAGTAAGAAACTTGAAAGAAAAAGGTGAAAGCATAGGTGCAGGGCTCTGGCTAGCATGGAGTGAACACTGAGTAAAACGCAACCTGTTCAGAATAACAAGACTTCCAAAAAATATCCACGACTGAATGAGTAGGGGAAAGTGAGAAGAATACAGATCTGCTACAGAAAATAATAAGAAAGAAATGCTTACAGAATACATAAGGAAGATACAACAGATATATTTATGTGATATTTGTAATAAGACAGATACTGGTGTAGATATAATACAGCTGAACCTACTAAAAACTTGAATATAGGTTTAGCAAGCTATCTGACAGAAATGGCATAATTTGGAAGCTTATGGCCACCAAAGCTCTTAATTAAACTAATAGAAAACATTTACAGGAAGTTATAAATTGCAATTAGAGAAGAAGCCAATAGAATGGATTTCTGTGATCACGGCTGTGGGACAAGCCAGGTTGCTATCACTGCCTTTGTTCAATTTAGGGTTGGTTTTGAATGAAAAGATGAAGGGAGAGGAGGGGGAAGTCATGTTCTGTGAGAAAACAGTGCTTGGTTTCTCAGAGGATAGTCGTCTTATGGCTTCATTAAAGAACCATCAGAGGTTCCTCAGAGAAACTAAGACCAATAAGCAGAAATTCAGACTGAGGTTCAGCAGACAGAGATAAGGAATGAAGTTTGAGACAACTTAAAAGGGACTGTTAAAAGTCAGTTTGAGGAGTTTCAGATAACTGTTCTTTTGCTTTTGCCTCTTGTTTGATAATAGTACTATTTCTTCTTACCAAACTGAGTCTCTTGCTTCAGGAAAATTATCTTCAATATAAACTTTTTAAAAAGGGAATGTGTGGGAAGTAGCACCCTGGAAAGCTATACATGGAACTTTTGTACTTAATCTTATGCATCTAAGCATTTCTTAAGCAATCTGGAGAGGCCAGCTTAGTTGAGAGTGCTCTTACAACTGATGGCTAAGATACTGCTACTATTTCATAACAAGTTTGAATGCAGTTGTATGTGTTTGAATGTTCTCAGTAATGCAGATGTCAAGTCCTTTTCCCTCTTGTGATATCTAACAAATAATTGGGAAACTTCCTAAAACACTTACATCTATGTAAACGATGGTCAAGTACCGACTTTGTGTCTACCGTGTGTAATCTGGTAGAATGGGGGGTTTTAATGCTTTCATTTAAATGAAAGTTGGAAACAAATGTAAAAAGGGCTTTGGTTCATTATATGTAACTTTCTTATCCTTCTGGAATGTCATAGTTGGAGAACATGTAGAACATGCTTAATTCTCTGTTGTTACGTAGTACTGCCAAAACAAATGCAAGCTTAATAGAGCAATATTATACATTGCAGCATGAATGCTGCAAGAAAGTTCAAACAGGGAGCTCACTGGCGTAGTAAGTACTATGTTGAGTTGGATATAGAACTTTTAATTGCATGCAAGAAAAAAATGAAAGTGATTTCTCTGATTTATTGTACCTATGCTAACTGAGGCAAAGGAAGTGGCCAGCTCTCCTAGGAAGTAATAGAATTATGCTTGTTTAACAAAGATTTCATTTTCTTTTTAATTATTTTTAATACTTAAAAAAAATCTGTCATATGAAAAGTTTTAGTTTTCTCTTTTAGATTGTTGAGCTGGCATATAATGAAAACTTTGTTCTTACCAGATACTTTGAAAATTATTCAATGACAACAATGCTTTATAGACTTTATAAAAAGTTTTAAAAGATTGTAGCGGTAGTCATATAATTACAATGATGGAGATTGATACCCATCTGCTTTGTTAGGAATAATTGTTACTAATTTCATAATTACCTTAATGTTGGTATAGTTGCAGTTTCGTATTTATTTTAAATAATAGCATGTAATAGGGGGAAAAAAAACCAAGAGCCAAGAAAATAATAGTTGTTCATAAGATGTTACTTTTTTTTTTTAACTGACAGTGCAGTACAGAAGTCTGCTAAGCAGAAGCCTGCCAAACTTATTTTTATCATTATTGCTATTATTACTGTTTATTATAATAATGTGCTTCAAATTTACAGTCTTGAGCCACCATTGGTATATAAGACTATATGTGTGGCTATACATACCTAATTATTTGTGGAAGGTATTAGTATTGTAAATACAGCTTATCTTTGTTATGAGAGTGACATTAATAACAGAATTTCATAAATGCCAACATATAGTATGATAATTTCAAGACTCTCTGAAAATATGGCGTATTGTAGCAAAAGATGTTCACAAATGCATGTTGTGTGTGTGGATTGGGAGGGGGAGGAGGGCTGTTTTGTGCTTAGAATGCTTTCTGATGCATAAATATTAGCATTAAATAATTTTGAATACCTTGTTTCCTAAAAAGATTAGTAGCTCTTCTCCATGTGATAAATTGTGCAAGAGTTATTGTTCACACCAGTCTTCATACTGTATTATTCTGTGTAGCTTTAAATAACCAAGTCCAAATTATGCTCAGCAAGCTGTTGGGAAAGCTTGGAGGAATCTCAGAGCTGAAGGGCCAATTTGTGCCCTGACTTACATCCTGTGCAAATGCACTGACTTCATTCTCGCTGTAAAAGGATATAAAGTGGTAAAGGATTTAATCTGTAGCATTTATTTTTTACTTAGCTTGGTTCTATTTTTTATTTACTTATGATTCCATCCTAATGTAGAGGAACATTGTGCCTATGTATTGCTAGTTTGTAGATGGCAGCATTTCGCCCTCTTTTACTTGGCATCTCAAATATTACATGAAATTCTTATTTAAAAAAAAAAAAAAAGAAATCTTACATGCTTGTTTACCAAAACTCCAATTTATATTAGATCACATTTGCAATCGCAAACTTTGCACTTGTAAATATTGCACAGTAATGTATATCCTTTGTATAAGATATACTTATTATCTCATTGTGGCCATATTTTTGTTTCCTTAAATCGATAAGTACGTGCCAGTTCTTTTTTTGTGCATCTAGATTGTCTCCTCTCAATGAGACTATTTGCAGCCCATGTAGCTCTGATTTCAGAAGAGATCCTACTTGCTATTCTGCCTATAAAATTATCGGCATTGGGGGGAGACAGGCTGCATAAATGTGACTTCACCGAATCTGGTTTGAATCACCAAAGATCCAGCCAGCTGTTGCAATACAAAGTATCAGCATAACATTTTGCCTGATTTTGTATTTCTCCCTCTCTTTTAATTGTCTAGGATTTACTTCTTATGCTAGAAAATAGAGAGACTGAAATAAGGGTTCTTTGGAAGTATCAGTCATCTTGCTGTACTTAGGTATTTTCATCTGATATTGTTCCCTGATGACTTTTGCAGCAAGAAAGCCTCAACTTCTGGGTATTGTTAAGTGATTGGCAGAAAGTGACAAAAGCAAAGACATTCAGGCATAGACCTAGTATTAATTCAAGCTGTGAAAATAATTTAACACACCAAGTGAAAGAGGTGAACGAGCGGTTTCCACTGAGTTTAAGGACAAGGTGAAGAATTCCACTTTTCTTAATGACCTTAGGATAAAAAAGTATTATTTAAGACTGTCCATCTTACAGTAATTAGACCTAAGTTTGCTTAATAAGGAGAATGTAAGGCCAGATACTGCATTTGCTGTTTTTGCTGTCTTACCATGTACCTTGTATATCTTTACGGATCAGGTGGTCTCACTGAAATAGGTGGAACTATTGTTTTAGCACATGGTTGTTCATCACGTGGGAGTGGACTTTGTGAACAGGTTCTCCTGAATTACACTTTTATTAGTCTGCCAAATGCTGACAATCCACCTCACCACTGATTAATACAAGGAACATACTAATAATTTCAATGGGAAAAACAAAAAAAGGCATAATATGTAATTGCTGTCTAGTCCACAGATCCTCCCATTGTTATTTTCAGGTGAGGAGGATGCTCACCCCTTCTCAATTGCTAGTTCAGAAAAAAAAAAATTAGATGACTGGATAGTAGAAGAGAGTGAAACAAGTCATGCTACTGTTCACTGCTCGCTAGAGTTTGTTTTCATAACAGTTTAATTAGGTAGTAATTGAATTGGAGAAGCTGGTTTAGAGTGACAAGAATCAGAAAATAAATGCAATTTTTTGATGGTTAATTACTTAAGAAATAACTGGCTTAGAAAACCTTATTGGCTTTAACCATTCCCTTCAGTCAGGGTTATCGTGTAAGCCTAGTTTGGCTCTTCTACAATTTTGTGTTTTCTGGGCATTCAGTCACAAGGTTGAATATCAGATTTTTGGCAGAATTATAACCATTTGAAACGTTCACTGAACCTTGCAAATACAATGAGGAAAGTTACTAGTAGATATCATAGACCAATGAGAAAAATTAATGTGGGTCAGACGTAGCTATGGTTAATTAACTTCTGCAACTTGCCTAAAACATATAACATATAGTCTTTCACTAAGTGATTGAAAAAATTTGTAATCTCCACTTGAAAGCTGATTCAAACTATAATGTGCAAAAATGCTTCAAAAAGCATTAAGTGACCTTTAGAAATTTTTGCGTAACCTTGCCATGTCTTCTGCCCTAGTTTTCTCTTATGGCTGTTACTACTCCAGACTAAGTTCTCTGCTGTATCAAGGAGGTTAGAGAAGAGAGTGTCAATGAGAACTCCTAGCTGAGTCTTTCTGCAGGTACAAGAAAGTTTAAGCCTTGTGTACGAAAGCCATCATAAAAGGAAGGAGGGTTGAAAGCTTCAATTTGCCCCAGTTCCAACCCACCATTAATAAGTGCCTTGTTTTCTGTTTCCTTATGGAAAGTTTTGGAAACTTACTCCTGTGCAAGCATAATTTTTGAAAGATCCTTTAAGGAAGCTATTAACTCTGGCATATGGAGAATTTATAATTTCTGCAAATGTTATATAGGAGAGACCCTCTCCTGCGAGCATATGATGCATTTAACTTGTGTTATGAAATCTGCCTCTATATCTGGCAATTTCAAATTTCCTGAGCTCTCTGTTTAACTATAACAGAACTCCCAGGCATGAACTGTCACTGAAGGGTAGCTTAGGTAAATATTAACAGAATATTTTATTTGTTTAGGTGGACCATCCATAAAGTGATGATGTGTACATTTTTGAAAGTAGTCTTAGCATTTGCTTTTGTATTGCATACTGAAGCTCAATCATTCCCTCTCTTCCCTATCTCCCAAAGACATTGTCTGATGTTTTTCTAAAAAGCATTTTGTCTCATATGGATAACTGACACTGATTCTGCTAGCTAAAATTTTTAGATATTAATTTTTTTTTTTTTTTTTACTGTTAATTGCCAACTGCATGAGGAACTGTGGCTCTTCTCCCCCACAGAAGCCTCCTTTTCTTAAGAAAATCAATCTATTTCACATGATGGTTCTCACACAGGATTGTAATCCTCCCAGCTGACCGTCTCGCCTCTGACCAACTAGCCCACTTGCACCTCTCTTAAAGTAGGTGGTTATGAAGTGTTTTGCTCTTTTCCCTGTGGAGTATAAGGAGAATATAATACCCTGTATGTGAGGGTTATGATTTTTGTACAAGTAGGAGCGTAATGTTGATGACTGGTGAAAATAAGGAAGGTTTTTTGTAGTCCTATTACACGTGTATCCAAATCACATACTTCCAACAATGTAGTTTCTTTGTAAGATAATATATGTGGTTAGAGTTTGTTTTGCTGGAACTTAACAGTTATCAGCTGGAATAAGTTCACAAAACTGTGTTCCTGTGTTACCTGCTTCTGTAGGTAGTTTGGTGGTTAGTAATCTGACTCACAGAGAGCTTTGGCTGCTCACACTCTTGTGCTCTCCAATACTGTTTAACTCTTCTACAGGTCTATAGCAAGTTCTACTAAGACATGAGAATAAGTGAATGTTTTTTCCCTAAAAATCCAATGTATGTCAGATATTAGGGTATTGTTGTTGAAAACTGTTTACTATGCTGCCCCCTAAAGAAGCTTTGTTTTAATTTGTCTGAATTTAATTAAACACTAAATAGTGTGTTTTCTGTCAGGAAGCACAGCCACTTATGTAGGCCTGCTACTGAAACTGGCAGGGGCTTCAATGATTTCTGTAAAAGTTCTTATACATTCTAGAAGTTTATATAAATTTCCTTTCAAACTTGGGGCTTGTACGCCGAGCTTTAAAATGAGAAAGTGAATTTTTATAGTCCTGTTATAATGGAAAGGTTGACCTTAATTATTGTGACATGAATGACTTAATATAGGAAAAATTAAGTAAATAATGAAATTATAAAACTGTATTTATTCTATTAAGTCCTTATAAAATCAGCACTCTAAATTAAAAAAAATACAGCAAGTAAAGATGTTTACAGTCAGTAATGTTGATTCTTTACCACCTTCCTTTCTCATCCTTTAAAAAAAAACCAAACCAAAACAAACCACAAAACACTGTTTTAGGTGAAAGCTGTTTCTATCATATTATTTTTTTCCAAGACAAACTCAGTGCCTAGACTTTTAAACAAGCACTTTATCCTTGAAAATTAAAATAAAATATTTTCATGTAATCGGCAAATTTTGTTACGAAACTTTACAGCAGCTGTATTAAACGATTAGAATAACTACTATTTTGAAATTCTGAACATCTTATAATTAGACCAGCCTTTAAGAAATATTCAGAGTTAAGGCACATTAGAATGTATTCCACAACATGGAGACAGCCCTGACAAAGAAACATTATTCTTAGATTTACAATTAATTACCCTTATGTCTATACCTTGCATTCAATTTGCATATCTTAAAAGTGCTGTAAATTTCATAGCACTCCCTTGTTATTTAAGATCATTCTGCTTCAGTAAAAGTTTCTACAGTGATAACTTTCTCTTGATTATGTAGTTGTGAGGTCAATAAATCTGGCTTTACTTTGCTCTACAATGTTATAATTTTTCTTTTTTTTGTGTGTTTTTCATTATTTTGCTCCTTGTTCCTCCTGCCCTCTCATTTATAATCCCCTGAAGAACCAGTAGATAGAGAAGTCTGGCTAGAAGACGAAGTGAGTGGTCAGATTCTCAGATGTTATCTTTTTCCCAGAACGCACTGGTACTGGGTGTCTGACATGTTCTATACATCTTTCTAGTGTCAACCTCATTAAACAAATACAACTTGATGTATAGCTCTCAAGAAATGAAATTTCATGCAATGAATTTGCTCTATTCCAGCTTGTGTTCTTCCTTTTTTTCCCTCTTTCTTTTCTACGTCGGGAGTAATTTTGTACATTCTTGATTTCTAGCATAATTTCACATGGTGACTATTCATAATTTTGTACCCTGAAATTTATCAGTGGTTTTCTGGTATTTAAATATACATGTTTTAAGTTCACAACTTGACGTTTCCTACTTTCTAAACAAGGAATCATTACCACTGGATGTGATATACCATTCAGAATATGGTTCAGTATGTTTATGTTGGTCAGATAGGTATGTGGATTTTGTCTAAATATTAGATGTATCTGTTGCAACATTCTTGTTGTAAACATCATAGTATTCTATAGGTAATTATGCATAAATGTGCTAGAACTGTGTTTTATGGTCTAATTCAAGGTTAACACAATATCCTGTAAACCAGACGGACATTGAACACTTTGCTAGAATAGTAAATATTACTCTCATCCTTTTTTTTCTTCCTTTCAAGTTAAAAGAATTTAAAAAAGAAATATATTTTCAAACTAAAGTAAACCTTGTCTAATGAGACTATATATTATTTACAGAAAAATGCCACTAAACTCGATTAGTACTGGTCTCACCACTGGGTAGAATTGAAGTTGTTGAATTTTTTTTTAATGTAGTTCATTGAAGTCATTTACTGAATCTGGGGCAATATTCTATTTTTAATCAAGTTTAAAAGTATAATGTATGAGAAAACAGCAACACACTGTATAGATTTTTGTAGATGAACTGCTGTAAAAAATACACAGACAAATGCATGGACTTTATGCCGATCTTCTTTCTCCTACTAAGAAAAATTGTTTGAATGTTATTTTAAGCAGGTAATTCTTTATTGCTACCCCTCGGCATTATTAATTGGTAGCTTATTAGAACTATTTTAAAAATTATTATTACAGTCTCTTTTGTTTAATACTTTACTATATAACACTATCATTTAAAAATAGTTTGCTGGATAACAGCAGCCATCCAAAACATTATCTTTTGCTCAGAAACAGAAATAATAAAATAATGGAAAGCAGAGTTATTGTATTAAAGTAATGACTAGCTATACTTCATATATTAAACAAAACATCAGAATATGGTACTTTTAAATGCTTTCTTATTGAGCGTTGTGAAGTTTAAAGCTGAATATATATGTTTTTTAAATGAGAGAGTCTGTTTTTTTTTTTTTTTTTTTTCCTTGGGACATGATGTTGAAGTTATGGGAAAGAACAGGGTGCAAGATTTAACAAATATATTCATCTCTGCTTCTGAATTTCTCTCAGGCCTTTTAATATATAAATAGTTTTGAAGATCTAAAGTAGCTACACTTATTGTGATTTTTATGGGCCTGATACAAGCAAGTGTTGAATATGGCACTATTTTATTTGATTAGAATATAACATTTCTATTAAAATGATTTTTAAAAACCTTCCCAAAATTCCAATAACACTATTTCAAGGAATATAACATGGTAGTGGAGATTAGCTAGCCCTAGAATACCTTGGCAAAAGTGTTCAAGTAGCAAGAGTTTTTCTAGTCTTATGTCCTATATACATCTGTTAAATTACTCAGAGATCTCATTAAATAAAGCTAATGTACTTGTAAAACAGTGGGGAAAGACAGTATATCATTGTAACTGTTAGAAAGAGCCATTCTGGCAAGGAGGGAGCCAAGAAGGCTAGGTGTATGCTGGTCAGTGTAGATGTTTCTAGGCCATAAATCTTGGCCCTTTCCTGCCTAGTTATTGTGTATTTCTTTAGGTGAGAGATTGATTGTAGCAATGGAAGATGAATTTGCCCACAGACCCTTTCTTTTTTTTCTTTATACTCCTGATGCCTCGCCAAGGTGATAATGCTTTTTTTCCTGCAATCATTTGTTTCAGATTAAAAGCATGAAACTGCATGGAGAAACACAAGAAAACTTCTCTCTGCGGTCAGGCAAAGATGAGGGCATGAAGATGTATAACTGTCCCAGGTGGGAGAAGAGTACATTTTACCCCCTCAGGATTTGTAACAGGTTTGTCTGAAGGAGAATGAAATAGGGTAATATTTGAGAAAGAACCGTGGCACTTCTTTAGTGTGCATTTTGAGCGTGGTATTTTAATTTTTTAAGTATTGCTGAGTTGTGCAGCAGTGCTACTAAAATATTACTTACCTGTCTATTTACTGCTGAGCAAATTGCATAAAAACTGCACCCCTCCATGTTCCCTGGCATCAGTCCCCCCCTCCACCCACCCTGCCATTTATACTACATACTGAACATGGAGGGGAACACTTTTCATGAATATATATAGATGCTGAATTTATAAGGATCAATATAGTCACAAATGTTGTACAACATGTCAGGATATCATAAAAAGCAGGCAGTTCTATATAAAATACTAGCTTAATCTTGGGGATTTTAAAGCCTCATTAAAATGTGGATAAAGTCCATATATGGAATGGCAGCATTCAAAAGGTTGAAGTTGTATATCTGTGGTGCAGAAATTTTAACCATTACATTTGAATGTCAGTCGACTCATTTGATCACAGATGATATTAACATGTAAAAAGTTAAGGTGATGAGATGCATCGTATATATCGTATAACTCAATAGGATTTGTTGTTTAAGGTTTGGGGAATGCTATGAATAACCTTGGCCCTTAATTTGTGAAATCTGAGATTCTAAAATAGAGACGATGGTATGAGGATCTCATAGCAGTCAAATTTTACATCGCAGGACTTCCA
The DNA here is from genome assembly GCA_017639485.1 of Pluvialis apricaria. Lineage (NCBI taxonomy): Eukaryota > Metazoa > Chordata > Aves > Charadriiformes > Charadriidae > Pluvialis > Pluvialis apricaria. The sequence goes on from CM030018.1 coordinate 12,768,472, forward strand.
GGCAAACTTTATAACTTCTGCTAAGAAAAGACCTCACTGCTTAATTGGGCAGAAAGCTTGTGTGGTGCGGTAGACTTTGTCTGTGCTGGAGAAGGGATGAGAGAGTGCGGGTGTGACTGGGGTGGGAACCTGGTTAGAACAGAATAGGCACTTTCAAAAAAACCCAAGAGGACATGTCTGTAGCTGCTAGCAACTTTAACACTGAAAATTGTAAATATTCAGGTTCTTGCGCATTGATGTAATATAATTGTTCTGCAG